>NC_069425.1:25800489-25877989 GCF_026875155.1 Cherax quadricarinatus
AAAAATTTTTCCTGTGAATATAAATTTTCAAAAGTCATGTAATATTAGAATCAATTTTTGTACTTTATAAGAATAGTAAATATGAGTCCGTGACTACATCATGTGTAAAGTCTCATGGATGACGGCAATCATAATTATATAATGATTTTTAGTTAGTCATAATACTAAGTTCAATGTTATGTTCTTTTTTCAAAATATTATTTGTCATGTTGGCATAATCTATTGTTTCTTATACTAAAGAGGATTTTTTTTATTGTCAACAAGATACTATGTTCAAGATTTAAATTATGTTGGTTATTAGTTTCTGTGTTCGGTGAACAATGTTATAATCTGGGATGGCGGGGGGTTGTTGGGGGGGGGGGTTGTGGGGGGGTTGTGGGGGGGTTGTGGGGGGTTGTGGGGGGGGGGGGGTTGTGGGGGGTTGTGGGGGGGGTTGTGGGGGGGGTTGTGGGTGTACTGCTCAAACATATTTTATTACATGTACATAATTAATGTGTATATTGCTGATAGGAAGGGGTAATTGAGAATCGTTTTTAATTAGTATTGCTTGCACAGTTTTCCTTTGTTCTTGTATAAAGACATTTTACATGTATCAGGTGTGTGTAGTGTACTAAGTCACATATTATTGTAACTTGAAATGATTTGATTGATGTTGGATACAATATTGTGTAATGTTGTTTTTCACACACATGTGAAGAGGAAATTTTTTAGAGGCAATGTAACACGAGCAGTGTGTTTTGCTTATGAAAAGATAATTGTTTTTGTATTATCTGACTCTGTATGCTTTTATTTATTTATTGTAACGTGTATTTTACATAAAATAAAGAAAAATAATAATTTGTTCAACCTAATCTTGTTAAATAAACAATTTTTAGTAAATAGTTTGTAAAGAGCATGTTACAAGTGATCATTACTCTATTACCTTCAATATTACCTGGGAAGTACAGTGCCTGCACTCTGAAGGAGGGGTGTTAATGTTGCAGTTTAAAAACTGTAGTGTAAAGCACCCTTCTGGCAAGACAGTGATGGAGTGAATGATGGTGAAAGTTTTTCTTTTTCGGGCCACCCTGCCTTGGTGGGAATCGGCCAGTGTGTTAATAAAAAAAAATTACCTGGGAGTACAAGCATAAGGATAATACCATAAAACTCCCCGATTTTCGTTTTGTCAATTATAACGAACTTAGAGAACACTTGTCTGGTCTCGACTGGGTATTATAGCTAATGTTTCTCTTGACTTTGATTATACTCACAATAACGAAGGGATCTGCTACTATAACTTGTTTCTTAATAATGTACAATTAGCCCAAAGTATATATAGTTCACAAAGAAATTAGGTCACATAAAAATGATCCCAAATGGATGAAAAGGAGAGGAAAGAGGAATTTATAGGCCCATCAACAGAGAAAGGAGAACCCTACTGACGAATATGTTCATATTAAAAGAGAGGAAAAGATGGGACTTTAAAGGGCTAAACGCGACTATGAAATTAACGTAACTAATGAATTAAAGAAAAATCCAAAAGGTTACAGTCAGGGTATGGGCAGAGTATCAGCAGCTTACTGGTAATGAGCAGGATATGTGTTTTCTTTTTAATAATTATTTACACAGGAAGACATAAATGATATGCCAGCAATTAATTGTGGCCCTGAAGAAAACAAATTAGGTAATATTACTGTCACGAGGGACATGGTTATCAAATATATAGATAAACTAACACAAAACTAGTCCCTGGGCCCCGACGAATTGTTTTCAAGGGTACATATAAAATGTGTAAGTCAGCCGCTTATGCGTGTTTAATGCGTCCATCCCCACTGGTGTTGTGCTGGAGATATGGAAGACGGCTAATGTAATTTCTATATTTAACCAAGGGATAAGTCATTTCCTTCACATTGCCGTCCAATAAGCCTGACTTATGCAAATTATTAGAATAAAGTATTGCTGATATTATCAGAAGCCATCTTAACGAGCGTAATTTTATTGATGAATCTCAACATGGATTCTCTAGAGGTTGTTCCTGCCTGAAAAATTTACTGGCATTCTTTTACAAAGCATTTGAGGCAGTAGACAACGATAAAAAAAACATGATGTTGTTTATTTGGATTTTAGTAAGGCCTTTGATAATCAAGAGTACCTCACAAAGAAAAGTAGCAGCTCATAGTACAGGAGTGAAAGTTTTAACTTGGACTGAAACATAACTGACCAACAGAAGGCAGAGGTTTGCATTAAGGGTTAAGTCTGAATGGGGACTGGTCACAAGTGGCGTTCCACCAGGCTCAGTTTTAGACCCATTGTTGGTGATAATTTATATTACTTAGTGACCCTGATGAAGGAATCTCAAATGAGTATATTCGCTAATGACTTAAAACTATGCTTAATAATAGATTCTGAAGAGGATATCAATAAACTTCAGGGGGATTTGGGCAAATTAATATCATGGCAGATGCAGTTCCATGTGGATGAGTATAAAGTCCTAATCCCTGGGAATTAAAGTAACCATTGTAGTTGTAAACTAGGGAATAAAAAGCTTGATCACACAGAATGTGAAAAGAAGGCAATAGTGCCTAATGGTTTAGATTATACTCCTCAGTTTTTGTCTCCTTACCACAGAATGGATATAAATTCACTGAAGAACATTCAGAATTAACAATATTAATCCAACGTATAAGGAATCTCTCATACAAGGATAGACAGAGCTTTGAACCTTTACTGTCTTCATAGGCTGATATAATAAAATCCTGAGGATATCGAGTCAAGGAAGAACCAGTAATAACGGATTTAAATTAGATAAATTTAGATTTAGAAAGGACGTAGTCAAGTATTGGTTTTCAAACAGAGTTGACGATGCGTTTAATAATCTGCCGAGTAAGGTAATAGAAAGCAAGATATGGGTAGCTCTAGACAAAACTGGACAAATATATGAGTGAGAAGAGCTGGGTTTGAATAATTGGTTGGTTGGAAATGACTGGTTTTGAGAAGAACTTGCTTAATATGGGTCACTAGGCGTGCTGTAGTGTTCCTCCATTCTTAAGTTTTATGTAGGCATGCAGAAGTGCCCATTCCCTCTAGCATAGCCCAGTAGGCTTGCAGCAGTGCTCTTTCTCTCTTACGTTCTTATGTAATTAAGACATACCATAGTTTAAAGGTTTTATGCCGATCAGTAAAGGTTTTCTCTAGTTTTTACATAGAAGACAGTAGGCTTGAAAATTCGATATTACTTCTTGATCTATTGGATGAAGTATTGAAGTGGTGTTGGGTGGAAGGTAAACTACTTCTACAGGAATGAAGGTCAGAAGGGTATCAATGTTCTGAGGCTGGTCTGGGACATTATCAAGCACCAGTAATGCTCCAAGTTCGAGGTCATACTGATTACAATACCGCTTCACTGCTACACAAATATGTGAAACAAACCAATTTTGGAAAATATCAGTCGTTACCCAGACTTTCTAGTTTGATTTCCAAACCACTGGTAGACTTAACTTTAAAATGCCTTTCATTGCTCCTGGTGTTTCAGACTGATACACAAGCATAGGCTTTAACTCAAAGGCAACCTTAACACTGTCACCGAACAAGAGGGTGAACCTCTCCTTTGCAGCCTTGAACCCAAATCAATGTTTCTCTTCTTGGAAGATAAAAGTATGAGGAGGCATTCTTTTTCAAAAAAAAGTCCAGTTTCATCCACACTGGAGAGGAGTTCGGGAGTGTAATCATAGTTTCAGTATTTCAAGAAATTCCTGGGCTGTCTTGTTGTCAGCACTACCTGCTTCACCTGAGATACGTATACTATGCAGGTTACTACACTGTTTAAATCTATCAAACCAACCTCTGTTGACTGTGAATGTTACCGGCGTATCTTCTTCTTGAATATAATTTAAGGTGTTTCTTGACTTTCCTATTATTATCAATTGGTTTAGGGACATGTTTCGTTGTTTGGTCATCTACACATATATTAAGTCTAGTTCCCATTTTTTCAAGCAAATAGCTCCTTGAATGAGTCACCTTTGTTGATGATAACTTTGAGGTCGTTGTTGCAGAAGCTTTTATTTTGTCTGCATTTTTCAGCTGTTCTGATCGTCAATGTAGGCAAGTTCAAAGAGGAAGCTGACATTAACCTGACACTCGTCAGCTTCCAAACCTCCTACCACTCGCAGTTTCTCCACTCCAATGCTTTACCCAGGCATATTGAATGTACTACCATCACTTGAAGTTGCAATACGTTTTCCAGACATTATGGGAGAGAGCAAGAACGTGTACACACATGGCAGGCACAGCTTGACCTAACATGTGATTGGTACCATTAGCTGTAAGTGGCTCATAGCGTATGTCAAGCACTCCCATGGGCTAGTTGAACGATTGTAATGGCTGCTCTTGAGAATATAGTTTACTGCTGTAGAATGATTTTCTTTTATTTTTGTTATTTATTTTTTAACTTTCAGTTAGAAATAATTAAAAAATTAATTTAGCATTATAACGAGTTGGCTTTATTCGGTGTTGTGTTATACTGGGTCCGAGTGTAATTTCACCGATTCTAAGTTTTATATACAAATTTAATGCATTGACAAATTTACCAACACAAACTAAACACAGTATCATCCTGGCTGTAAAAAGTATCATGCATTAAATATCAAAGTCAAAATTTTCACACTAATTTGCAAATAAAATTGGCAAATGTGCGCATATACGCTTGAATTTCGCTCATAGTCACAATGTGACTTTGTAAATGGTTCAAGTCGGACCGAAACGTCGTCATAAGCTCCTCTCTTTTATGTGCGGGTTATTTGTGTATTGTTCCAGTCACGGAATTGTGCCTTTAAGATATCTGAGTCATCAATGATTTGATATAAATATGAGACCCTGACCCATCAGGTTAGGATCTCCAATTTATGAATGTCGCAGTGAACTAATATTCTCTCATGTCTAGAACACTGTAAGTGTTCTCTGGCAACCATGCCTAACTGCCCCAGGGGACAGGAGTCACAGACCAACTAAGGACTATGTAGGACGTGTCTATGACGCCCAGTGAGTGGTGTCCCGCCATACTGTAGTAATCACCTAAATAAAGTTCGCAGTGTTAGGGTACCAAAGGCTCAGTCAAGTGATTTGTGGATCCTTAGAATTTTTTTTTTATATTTTATTTAAAATACAATATACATTATACATGGAAGCAAACATATGTCACTAAACCAATCAACATGTAACAACAAAATTAAAGTACAACATACGTATACACAATCCAAAAAGAAAAAGGAACACTTCACACAGGTGTACCAACAACATATCCAGATAATCTACTTCAGCACACTTATACATCTTATGCCAAGTTTTATATACAAAACAATTCTTAATGGTAAAAACCTCACCACATACCATTAAAACCAATACATCCACCCCTCACCAAAGGTACATTTATAAAGTCGTACATATGTGCTCTGGAAGTAAAAAGGTACCCCCCCCCCTCATCAAATATCAACAAAACAATGACCTACTGTAAGAGCGCAGGATACTGCTTGCTCTAAGTAACAATTATGAAAACTTTGCCTAGCATACAAGGATAATATACTCTATATCTCAACACGGGTGCCATCCACCCAAGACTTCTTCATACACTATATACCCTATAGCAGTATTAAAACATGACATACACCGCTACTTGAACTCATATGCATACCTGCTCCACCAAAGTCATCTAAAATTGTGTATTTACACAAAATCAATATACATTTTTATATTACCTTACATATACTCTTACATGTGACTTTAAACATTAAAATATCAAAGGGAAACCAACCGCGTGTACTTAAAATATATAACACTACCCTACACATACAGTGTCACACGACATGTACTATATAATCTTAACCAGGCCACTAAAACATTATATGTTAGGCCTTATGTGCCAAAATACAATCTCGCATAATATAAAACGTTACTCATTACAGCTATTTACACTTCGAACCTTCAGATATACAGAAATTGTGTCTTACAGAATGCATCCTACAAGAAGGGAAACCCCAGACTTTGAATCACAGCATATTCTAAACAGTCATATGGCATACCTTAGTATGCCATATGACACCTGAAGACACTCACACAATAACGAACAGTGATTCTCACACACACAAAAACTTTAAGATTCTACCCTTTCATTCACATTGTATACACACAATGATGTAGTGCTCCAATACACTACGTACATGTACTATCATAAATCTTCACAACATAAAGGGAACACATGTGTAATACCACCACCCACACCACACTCACTACACACACGCGTGGGTCCGTGGGGTGCAGACGTGGGTAACAAGGCTCCGAGAACCTTAGCGATGTAAGGCATGCAATAACAGCTAGCGGTAATCAGTGGTAGTGGAACGTCAGTGAACAATACTAGAGTGATAATTAAAGTTATTAGTTAAAAAAGTGAGAGGAAAGCTGAAATCAAAATATTTCAAAGTGTAAACCGTTGGGGGTCTTAGGCGCTGTTGCCATATTGGCAGCGGTAGGCCTGAAAAAGTGACGTCACGACAAGTTGTGTGCCATTATACATATAAAGTGAAGTGTATATAATGTGAAGTGTATACTATCATCAGTGAAGAGTGAAATCGCGTGAGGAAGCGGGATGTATGAGAATATATGGTTATAAACATTACGGGTGAAGGATCTCCAAAATAGGGATTTAAGGCCTATGTACGACGGCTTCATAATCAGCAGCTGGCAACTTGTCACCGCACCATTGAGCGCAAGTTTCATTCGCCTATTTGTGGTTTGAGTTGAAGCCCTGGCTGGCCTTGTACTGTTTGATACTGGTCACTCACTACTGCAAGCTATTACCAGAATTAGAATAGAAATAGCATAGACATAGTGAATATAGTGTTGACGAGTGTGAGAAGGTAGAGTCCAGCGAGGAGTAGAGAAGTATTAATTCCAGTAGTTATTAGCAGTAAGAATACTTAGGAAGCTAGGAAGTCCTCCCCCAATGTGAACATGGAACGGGAAAAATAACCACCAATAATTGATACTTAAAATCAAGACACACGCACACACAAGGCGAGTTTACTATAAGCTAGGGGGCGGGAAACAAACTTTAAGGGCAACACTGTAAGACGGGGGCGAGGGCCCAAGTCCCGGGAGGGTTGTGGTCAGGTCACAAGAAGTTGCGGCCAGTCAATACACAGCACAAGACACACACACACACACACACACACACACACACACACACACACCACACACACACCACACACACACACAGTAGCAATCAGTGAGAGGCAGGGCCAGGAGCTATGACTCGATCCCTGCAACCAAAAATAGGTGAGTACAAATAGTGAGTACCACACACACACACCACACACACACACACATACACACACACATACACACACACACACAACACACACACACCACACACACACAACCACACACCACACACACACAACACACAACACACACCCCAAAAACCCACACACACAAACCACACATAACACACCACCAGACACACAACACACACACAACACACACATAGCACACACACACACACACGACATACACACACAACACACCACACACACACACACACACACACATTGCCAGACTCCACTTTACACTCCCCCCCTCCCCTACCGACACCCACTCCTTCACCTGATCCCTCCCCACCCTCTTTCACCCTCCCCCTCCCACCTCTCCCTCCTTCCCCCCCCTCCCTCCTTCCCCCTCTCCCTCCTTCCCCCCTCTCTCTCCCACTCACCCACTTGCTTCTCCCTTCTTCCTCCCCCCCCCACTACTCTCCCTCATAGCCACAGTTCCTCATCTACCCCCCCCCCCCACACTCGACATACACAATACTAACCTAACACACAGAATTACATAGTTTTCCCCACTGAGGCAATCAGGTTTAAAACAAAAAAGGGTTGCCAGAGAGCAACAAGAAAACCAAGGGACAGGAGGAGGAAACTGCAAAGGAAGTTTGGGGGCAGCTAGCTCACAAAAAGGGAACATGAATGGGAAAAGAAACTAGAAGAACTTAGCATGAGAAGGAAGAGAGGATAGACATGGAAAGCAGGAAATGGGAGGTGCAAGTCAAAGCAGCAGAGGCCAGGATACAGAATTTAGAAGGGGAACTGAAAAATCTGAAACAGCCTAAAGAACTAAAGAACTTTTTGGGGATTGACAACAGAGACTGCTACCTCAGTCACAAATAAGGGGACTGTAGGAAGAAGGAGCAAAACTGCATGTAGAAGCTCAATCAGTGGAGACTGTAGTAAATGAAAGAGCTAAGCTATATGTGGAGGCCTAACAGACCACAGCAGAGCCCAGGGAAAGCCGAGAAGGGAAAATGACGGGCCACTGAGCCCAAGTACATTAGCTAGTGAAACTGAAGAAAGGAAAGTAAAATGGAGGAAATCAAATTGAATGAGGGGATATACAGGGATATGCAGTGGGGGAATGAAAGGGTGAGGTCAGTCTCTGTGTATGGGCTCCAGGAAGTTAAAGGGGGAAAACATAATGAAGCAAGAAAACAAGGGGGGAAAAAAGCAATTGAAAGCATCGTGAAAGAAATAGGAGAAGACGACATGACCCAGCTGGAAAATTTTCGGAGAATAGGGGGGTTTGTAAAAAAAAGAACCGGCCAGGAAAGTGACCTTCAAGGCAGAATCGACTTGGAACAGGATCCGCAGAGAAAGCACGATTTAAAGGGACATGCCGGGAACAGAAGGTGTATTCGGCTGCGACGAACACAAGCAGAAGGCAAAATGAGAGAGATGGTACAAAGGCGAAGGGGAACGGGTAGGGGATGGAGAGAGGGGAGACAGGAGATCCCAGACACAGGGAAAATCAAATACAGCCTCCTCACAACTTCCTATAGAGCCTCCCAACCAGTCAACCCAGTGCAACCAAACACTCTAAACAACACCATCCACACCAATGCCCCCACCCACTGCATTACAAACTTCACCCCACAGCAACCACCTTAGTTCCTTATCAGGGGTTCCCCACTTCCCAACCCAATACACCTCCAGACCACAATCTTAGAAAAAAGAAGCTGAAGGGTGGTATACAAAATCAGAGGAATAACAAATAAGATGAGGATTGCACGAAAAAATCAAAGGAGACATCCCCAGACATAATATCACTCACCAGAAACAAAACTCACCAGAATAATAACAGATTCAATCTTTCCATCCGGATATCAATCCTCAGGAAAGACAGAGGGAGGAGAGGGGAGGAGGAGTTGCACTGCTCCATAAAAAACCAGTGGGGGTTTGAGAAAAATGGAAGGAATGGACGGCACGGGGGAAAGGGGCTACTTAGTAGGAACAATCCAGTCTGAGGGACATAAGGTATAATTGCAGTAATGTACAACCACCCCAGAACTGCAGGGGGCCAGAGAAGAATACGATGAGAGCAACCCGAGCAATGGTCAACAAAACTAGCCGAGGTGGCCAGGAGAGCACACAATGGGGGGAGCAAAGTTACTAATTATGGGTGATTTCAATCACAAGGAGATTGATGGGAAAACCTGGAGCCCCTGGGGTCCTGAAACATGGAGAGCCAAGATGATGGATGTGGTACTGGAAAACCTCATGCATCAACATTTAGAGACACTACCAGAGAGAGAGGAGAGGATGAATCAGCAAGACGGGACCTTGTATTCACCTTGAGTAGTTCTGCATCGAGGGTATCATGTATGAAAGGCCCCTGGGAGGTAGTGATCATGTGGTTCTGTGCTTCGACTACATGTTGAGCTCCAAGTGAGAGAGCAGCAGAATAGGGGGGGAAAAACCAAACTAAAAAGGGGAACTACTCAGGCTTGAGGAACTTCTTTTAAGACATTCAGTGGGAGAGGGAACTGACAGGAAAACCAGTACAAGAAATGATGGACTATGTCACAAACAAAATGCAAGGAGGCAGAGGAGAGGTTTGTTCCCAAGGGAAACAAATAATGGGAAACAGAACGAGTCCTTGGTTCACCCAAAGGTGTAGGGAGGCAAAAACTAGGTGTACTAGAGAATGGAAATGGTACAGAAGACAGGAATCAGGAAAATAAAGAGATTAGCCGAAGCCAGAAACGAAAATGCACAGATAAGAAGGGGGGCTCAGCGGCAATACGAAAATGGCAATAGCATCGAAAGTCAAGACTGACCCGAAGCTGTTGTACAGCAACATCAGGAGGAAAACAACAGTCAAGGCCAGGTAATCGACTGAGGAAGGGTGATGGGGAATTCACAAAAACAACCGGGAGGTATGTCAGGAGCTCAACACAAGATTTAAAGAAGTATTTACAGTGGAACCAGTAGGACTCCAGGAAATCAGAGCAGGGGGTGCACCAGCAAGTGCTGGATGAGGTACAAAATAAACCCAAAGGGGGAGTGAAGAAGCGCTATGCGAACTTGACACCTCAAAGGCGGGGGGACCAGACAACATCTCTCCGTGGGTCCTTAAAGAGGGGAGCAGAGATATTGTGTGTACCATTAACAAAGATCTTCAACACATCATTTGAAACTGGGCAACTCCCCGGGGTATGGAAGATGACAAATGTAGTCCCAATTTTTAAAAAGGGAGACAGACATGAGGCACTAAACTACAGACCTGTATCACTAATGTGTATAGTATGCAATGTCATGGAGAAGATCATCAGGAGGAGAGTGGTGGAGCACCTAGAAAGAAACAAGTGTATAATTGACAACCAGCATGGTTTCAGGGAGGGAAAATCCTGTGTCACAAAGCTACTAGAGTTTTATGACAAGGTGACAGAGGTAAGACAAGAGAGAGAGGGGTGGATCGACGTCATTTTTTTGGACTGCAAGAAGGCCTTCGACGCAGTTCCTCACAAGAGGTTACTGCAAAAGCTAGAGGATCAGGCACACATAACAGGAAAGGCACTGCAATGGATCAGAGAATACCTGACAGGGAGGCAACAACGAGTCATCATATGTGACGAGGTGTCAGAGTGGGCACCTGTGACAAGCGAGGTTCCACAGGGGTCAGTCCTAGGACCTGTGCTATTCTTGGTATTTGTGAATGACATAACGGAAGGGATAGACTCAGAAGTGTCCTTGTTTGCGGATGATGTGAAGTTAATGAGAAGAATCAAATCGGATTAGGATCAGGCAGGACTACAAAGAGACCTGGACAGGCTACAAGCCTGGTCCAGCAACTGGCTCCTTGAGTTTAACCCTGCCAAATGCAAAGTCATGAAGATTGGGGAAGGGCAAAGAAGACCGCAGACACAATATAGTTTAGATGGCCAAAGTCTGCAAACCTCATTCAAGGAAAAAGATCTGGGGGTGAGTATAACACCGAGCATATCTCCTGAGGTGCACATCACTCAGATAACTGCTGCAGCATACGGGCGCCTGGCAAACCTATGGATAGCGTTCCGATACCTCAGTAAGGATTCGTTCAAGACTCTGTATACCATTTACGTCAGGCCCATACTAGAGTATGCAGCACCAGTTTGGAATCCACACCTGGTCAAGCACGTCAAGAAATTAGAGAGAGTGCAAAGGTTTTCAACAAGACTAGTCCCAGAGCTACGGGGATTGTCCTACGAAGAAAGGTTGAGGGAAATCGGCCTGACGACACTGGAGGCCAGGAGCATCATGGGAGACATGATAACGACATATAAAATACTGCACGGAATAGACGAGGTGGACAAAGACGGGATGCTCCAGAGATGGACACAGACACAAGAGGTCACAATTGGAAGTTGAAGACTCAGATGAATCAAAGGGATGTTAGGAAGTATTTCTTCAGTCATAGAGTAGCCAAGCCGTGGAATAGCCTAGAAAGTGAAGTAGTGGAGGCGGGAACCATACATAGTTTTAAGGCGAGGTATGATAAAGCTCATGGAGCAGGGAGAGAGAGGACCTAGTAGCAATCAGTGAAGAGGCGGGGCCAGGAGCTATGACTCGACCCCTGCAACCACAAATAGGTGAGTACAAATAGGTGAGTACAGGAAAAGCATAAATGTATCAGTACAAATCCAGTCACACACTTTAAAAACCATCCACACATCTCCACTCAAGAAACTAGCCCGTCTTTACCCCTTACTTAAATCCCGTAAATCCTTCAACTTAAAACTCCGGTATCCCTCAGTAAAAGCTGTCTCCCACCTTCCCCCATAAAGATCCCTATTGCGACACTTCTATAAATGGTGGCTGCTAGCACCTTCATTCTTTCATCCGCACCCACCTCCCTCATAGCCCAAGATGTATAAATGAATCATGACCACAAAAGCAACCGATTCCCACCATCTGATCACCCCACCTATATCTAAATTAAAACCCCCTTACACCTGTACCCTTTCCCCCCACCCAAAACCCTAACTCCCTACCAAAACCATCCCCTCACGCTTCTAAAAAATTTAAAAAAATACAGGCATGAAAAATGTCCCAAACATCCACACGCTTTGCCCCATCCCTTTTTCCCTTTTAAAATAACACAACCCCAGATGCAAGATTCCATGTAAAAAACCTAAAATTACACCCTTACCCCGGGTTTAATACGCAATTGCCGTAAACTTTTTCCAGATGTTCCCCACCATACATGGGTATCCCCCCCTCAATCCCCCCACCACGACCCCCCCCACCCTCTCAAAAATCCTAAAATTTAAGGCGTTGGGATCCCTCCCCGTCATTAAAACCCGCAACATGACCTCACAAATCTTTAAAAATCCTTACCCCCCAAAAAAACCATTTTGCTACCTTTAGGTTTTCTACCCCCCCTCTCCTCGCCCCCACCCCCCTCAAATCCCCGGTTTTTAGATACAATTTTTACGCTTTTTAAAGGGTATAAGCTCCACCCCCCCCCCCGGCTAAGGGAAGCTCACCACCCTCTATTTAGCCAGTCAAACCCGACCCCCATATAAATTGGAAAATCCCATGTTGCAACCGTTGCACCCTCGCCGCATCAGTGGGTATTTGCCACCACGTGCCATATCTTACTATCAAAGGAGTTCTCACAAACCCCTTGTGCAACGTTGGCTGCCCCCGTCCTCAAACCCCCAATTTTTCATACCCCACCCACGGTGCAAAATAATTTTTCCTCTTGCGCTCTTCATTTTAAATGTACACTATCCCACAATAAATACTGATCCACCACACTCCCCCCGCCCCCTACGTCCCCCTCTATTTACGTCATTCCCTGGCCATATCTTAGACTTTGCCACTTTAAATTTTCCCATCCAGTAGTCTCGCCAAAAAAATCTACCCCTTTCCCCCTTTTGTAAAAACCTTCTCATCCCTACCCAAAACAGTTGTGTCATCCACATAACCCCCAATACTCGGGCCCACCCTCTCGTTCTTACTAACCCTTTACTTTGATATCCACCTAATGCCCCCCCTATAAAAGGGTCCGGAGGCCACAAACAAAATTTGCGTTTGAGGGCATCCCTGTTTTTAAACCCCCTTCCCTTTGAATCTAACACCTGCCTTCCCTTAACCTGTGCTCTCATGATGTTCCCCGATTCAAAGTTTTGCCAAGATTTAAATTTTCCCTCCCGAATCCCTGCCAAAGCATGAACTCCATAATGCATCCCTCTCTACATATCGTAAGCCCCTCGCCAAAACCCGGGCCAAAAACGCCACCCCCCAAATCCCCCATTGCTCTATAAAATTCTAAGAACTCATGCCCTTATACATTGTCCTACCGGTACCCTTTTTGTCCTCTGTCGATTTCGTTAATAAAACCTTTTTTTTCTATTCCCAAAAAACCGTGCAAATAACTTATTATCACCACCATAAAACGTATTTCCGGTAAACCTCTACGGTAGTTGTCCACCTTTCGGAACTAAAACCCATGACAAAAAAGTCCTTTGCTGCTCACCCATTTCCCCATCATCCCCCTTCATTACATTAATAAACCAACTAAAAAACCCCTTTAAATCTTCCCCAATTCCCAATGTAAAAATCATTGGCAACCATCTACCCTGGCGCCTTACCCAAACTTGCACCCGACAAAACGTGCGAATCTCACTTTCCATACGGCCTTTTAATGTTCCCTATCTATACATCAATCTCACATTGCACAAAAACCTCCCATTTTCCTTAAAGCCATCTCGAAATACCTCTTTTTGTGCATAGACCTAAGCCCTTTATCTGATATCGACTCTCCTCTGTCACACTAAATCCCGCCCCTCTCTTCCCTTCCTCCCACATGAAAAAGTTAATCCCCCATATCCCGTCGCCACTCTTCTCTTACGCTTCACCTCAACACGCTTGCCGAAACCGTCCCCCCCATAACCCTTTCCCACCCCACCCAAAACTTGGTCCCATAAAATCTTTCTTTTTGCAAATCCCTGATAGCCCCTTTAACCCCTAAATATCGTCCCCGGATAACTGCACCCCCAGGGTCGTAGCAAAGCTTAAAACTCCCCCTCAAGAAAAGATTGGTACCTACTTAAACCGGGTAATTCCCCCCACTATGAATAAAAAATTTCCCTTAATACGAATTCGCCCCAGGTCCCACGAACTAACCAGTTCACTATTCCCGGGCCCCGCCCCCCAAACTCCCCCCCAAATTGAACAAATGAGTCAACTCTTCTTCCTGAAACAACTTTACATTAAATTTCCAAAACCTTTACACCTTTTGGAACCCCTCCCAACCTTTCCCACCAAACACCCTGTGATCAGAAAATACTACGCCCCCATTACGACTGTCCTGGGCACGTATAATCATCGAGCCTACCCACACCCCACGCTTAAAAAATGGGGCTCCACCACCTCACCCCCCCCAAACATTGTAAATCCCCCCCGGATAACAATTTCCAATATTCTAAAACAATCCCCTCCCCCCCCCGTTAACACCCTTTACTCCTTATCACACAGTTCCCAGTCCCCTCCTTCACAGCAACCCCCGGCAACCACGCAAAAAATTCCAGAACCCCTTTCACAAATTTATTCTTCACCCTTACTCTCCCTGCGGGGCCCTACACACACATCAACTCATCTGTACCTGACCCCAAAACCCTCCCACGAACCCTCCCCTCTCCCCCACTAGCCTGCAACCAAGGGGCTAGTTTCTTTCAAAAAAATTGGCCACACCCTCCTTTCAATCTGACTGCATGCCAACATACACATTATATCCATCCCCTTCAACTCAAAACCCCGGCATAATTGTTTTTTCCGAAAGAACACAACGTCAACATCATGAGCACCAAATTTCCCTAAACCACTCACCTTCTCTGAGACCTAAGCCCATTGATTTTCAATATCAGGCATTTAAAAAACCCAAAAAGGGGGTTTTTCCCTCTTGACACTATCGACTTATCACCTGATCGTTTCTTGCCCCCTTTTTCCCCTCCCCCCCCCTTTCTGGCCACCCTTCCCCAACCCTGCCCCTGAGCGCCACTTTAAACCCTCTCCCATGGCTGCCACCTGTTTTTTTCCCCGGCCATTGTGGGGTGAAGACGTCGTGGAATCAGAAAGCATGCTGCGTGCTTTGCATCGTACCCTCGACCTGTTCAAGTCATCCAGTGCGGGCCCTGATGAACCTCCACCCCCCCAAGTTCTAAACCAACTGGGCATCCTTACCCCCACTTTAGGCCGATGGCATCACCAGCCCTCCTCACTGCAGACCCATGATAGGTCTGTACCAAAATCCGACAAAGGATGCTCATTTCCCAAATGTTTAAACGTCGACATACGACGTTTCCACGTCGTACCCTTCGCTTCCCCCAAAGACCTCTCCAGCCTTGGGACAATGCCCCGGGGAAATAATGTCGTCCTCCCGCGTACCCCCCGCCCTCTCCTTTTTTTTCGGCCCCCTTTAACCTCCTCACCCATGTCAAACTCTGCTAGGCAGAGTCGAAAAAAGGTGATCTTGGTCCTTCTCCTTCCCCCAAAACTCGTCGATGTGCTGGCCTTACACCACGTCGTCTTTCACATTGTGGCCAGGTGATCATATGACCGCAAAATGGGAAGGCATCGCTGCCCGCGTATGTTACAAAACCTGAGTCCTGAAATTTCCATCACCAGTACATGGGGAAATTGGATGTTGAGCGTCTTTGACAGAGAATGTACCCTCAGATATCCCATATAGGGCAGCTGACCACCCTTCCCGAGTGATCATTGTATTGTGCCGTATTTACACATAGTGAACGGGTGTAGATGCATCCCCCTCGAACGGCATATTTTCCCGATCTTAACCCATTGTAATAGCTTGGGGCACTCATGCAGCCTCCGTCACAGCATGATTAATGTATGGCCCCTTCTTTAAAATTATTTACCATGCCTCATACACATTCGCCCAATAAAATTTTTCAAAAAATCCTCTTCATCCGTTCAGTGCAATCCACAAAACTCCTCATTGGGTATTTGTAGGTATCTTGATGATTGCAGGCAGAAGCAACTCCATTGATGGCCCCGTTACGCTCCATTTGGGTTAAATTTAAAGCAACAGTATTTACCCCGGCCGGCTAGCCTGCGCCATGTTTGTGAAAATAAAACTGCCAACCCGACAACTCCGGGGGGGAGCGCAGCACAGGCCCTCCATCAAGGGGAAGAGAATGATATGGTAAGAACGTGCCTTGTGACCTTACCCACTTGTGTTAGACCGATTGTCCAGTACAGACTGCGACTAATTCGTTCAAAGGGAGGGGGGAATAACTCAGAGAGTGGTTTGGTTTGAATTGGAAACAGTACCCGAATTAGTCATGGTGAGATAATGGGAATGCCAAGGGCTTGTTTCACTTCCCAAAAATGAGTGTATTGGGTGATGACGGCCTGTATAATGGACTAGGTACCAGGTGTCATCACAGACATCAGATTGATAAGTAACCAGTATATTTAGTTGTATAACAGACCTGTAGCAGGGGAAGCTCACCTATTTAGACCTGAGACGGCTGGGGTCTAAATGATGTGGACTGACATGTGATTAATTATTGTCAGTCAAAGTTGACCCGCCGAATTAATGATAACATATTCCTTCAAACCCGGATCAGTTCTACAAACTGTTATGTGGTTCCATGAACCATTAAGTTTCCGCCAGGGAGACCAATGGACCACTGGACAGCACATACCTATAAAAACTGATGTGTGTCCTAATTGTATGAATTAACTGTAAGACACGCCATTCTGAGAGCACCCGCCATTTGAGCGTGTGGAGTCGTCTCCACCTCACCCCACTTGTAACCATTGTTGTAGCTACTTGAGATTTGTGGTCGTCCCCCATCCCACCCCACTTCTTGTCGTTGAGAGAGGGGCCTACCCTGAATATGTGTATCACATGATCTGCCCAGCGCTGGCGACACCCACCCGTACCCACAAGTGTTCAAGAATAGCTGTGCTGTGCTGGGCTCCTTCAGCCATGGGTACGCAGTTACGCCTGGTACCAAATGGTGTTTACAAACAACCCTACGGACCATGGGTCCGCCGTGTACCCACTGACCCACATTTCTCGCCTGACAGATGTCAACAGTATGGGTCTGCTCGTTACCCAGTTAATAGCCTGTTGACCAATTAACGAGTTAGATGGGAGTAGGTCCTATGATTTATATCATTCTAGTTCTTATAATGTATGTCGATAAATTGTGGCAATTAGTGCGAAGTGTTCTCGCCTTGTTATCAAACCTTCAGTCGGGTCATGAGCTGGGTATTAAACCACAGCTTCCTTCAGATTGATCACTGTCTGACAGAGGGTCCGGGTTCGATTCCCGGCAAGGGTAGAAACATTGGGCGTGTTTCCTTAAACTGGTTGACCATGTTCACCCATCAGTCGACTGGTATGGGTCGCATCCTGGGACGAAATTGACCTAATTTGCCCGATATGCTCTGTATAACAAGTGGCTTTCTATGTAGTACCATGTAATTGATGTTAGATAGGCCTGTATACCTTGTACATGTACTTGTAGAAATAAAGATATTCTTAGTATTATTATTATTATTATTATATAGGAGAGTCTGGTCATTTCAACATTCAACTTGGCGCCCCCGTTCCCCCTCCCCCACACATTTGAAGTCTGCTCACGTTGAGTGACACACAGGGCAAGCGTGTGTGATGTAAGAAGTCAGTGTCTGTGAACCTGCGTGCTTAAATACAGCTCGTCCTGGCTCACACATGCTTAGACTTGTCAGTTATATAAAACGGATTTGAGTTACCTGCGCCAGCAGGTAGCCTCTTGTCTCGTAACTCGACTCTGACTGATAGTGATAAGACCGATGTGACAGGTATCACAAATGCTCAGTTAAAAGCAGAGGACTGTACAGTTACACGAGTGTGACCCGCCAGTCACACTTACAGAGAAGGTGCTGTTACTACACTGTGACCCACCAGTCACACAGAGAAGGTGCTGTTGCTTCACTGTGACCCACCAGTCACACTTACAGAGAAGGTGCTGTTACTTTACTGTGACCCACCAGTCACACAGAGAAGGTGCAGATACTTCACTGTGACCCGCTAGTCACACAGAGAAGGTGCTGTTACTTCACTGTGACCCACCAATCACACTTACAGAGGTGCTGTTCACCCACCAGTAACACAAAGATGGTGCTGTTACTTCACTGTGACCCACAGTCACACAGAGAAGGTGCCGTTATTTCACTGTGACCCACCAGTCACACAGAGAAGGTGCTGTTACTTCACTGTGACCCACAGTCACACAGAGAAGGTGCCGTTATTTCACTGTGACCCACCAGTCACACAGAGAAGGTGCTGTTACTTCACTGTGACCCACAGTCACACAGAGAAGGTGCTGTTACTTCACTGTGACCTACAGTCACACAGAGAAGGTGCTATTATTTCACTGTGACCCACAGTCACACAGAGAAGGTGCTGTTATTTCACTGTGACCCACCAGTCACACAGAGAAGGTGCTATTACTTCACTGTGACCCACAGTCACACAGAGAAGGTGCTGTTATTTCACTGTGACCTACCAGTCACACAGAGAAGGTGCTATTACTTCACTGTGACCCAGCAGTCACACAGAGAAGGTGCTGTTATTTCACTGTGACCCACCAGTCACACAGAGAAGGTGCTATTACTTCACTGTGACCCACCAGTCACACAGAGAAGGTGCTGTTACTTCACTGTGACCCACCAGTCACACAGAGAAGGTGCTATTACTTCACTGTGACCCACCAGTCACAGAGAAGGTGCTGTTACTTCACTGTGACCCGCCAGTCACAGGGAAGGTGCTGTTACTTCACTGTGACCCAACAGTCACAGAGAAGGTGCTGTTACTTCACTGTGACCAGTAATAAAGATGTCAGCGTCACTGGGTGATTTTCGCCGGTGACGGCGCTCCAGTCACAAAGAAAGCAAGTACTGACACTAACAGTTGCTGATTTACGTTACCATCACACAGAGGGAGCTCTGTATGTGACGTTCCAGTCACATACAGAGCGAGTGCTGTACTTCGCTGTTACTGGTGATAGAGTCTCAACAGTACGTGGAATTTCCCAGAGTTGGCACTCCAGTCACAAAGGAAGCTAGTAATGACACTTAGCAATGGCTCATGACTGATGTCGACATGACATAAACTGAGTGAGTATCACTGGCGGGATGTCCCTCCAGTGACATTGCACCAGGTGATTGTTGATAGATCGATCAGTATATATGACTGAGAGGTAAACAGTGGGGTAAATAACGTTCCACTTGAAAGTTTGAGTGATCAACCTAATCACTTATTACTCACGAGTTAATATTAGACGAGGCTTGAGTACATCACAAATAAGTTGTTAGTTGCATTATATGAAAATAATTTAATAATACTTAACAGTACTACGATTAATAACAACAACAACAACAACAACAACAACAACAACAACAACAACAACAATAATAATAATAATAATAATAATAATAATAATAATAATAATAATAATATAATAATTTCACAAAAAAGGTAATATTTAAGTACTGTTATCATAAATGGGAAGGATGTATCTGATGAGCGTCAACAAGGGCACTGATGTTTGGTTGGAGATTCGTGAGTTTTAGACCTAAGTTGCAGATTCAGTCTGTTCCTCTGCTTAGTTAGAATTGCATTTGCAATTCTAACTAAGCATGTACGAACTTGGGAAAGCAAGTAAAAATGTTTCGACCACTTCACAAAGCCAGGGGTATTTAGCAACAGTATTTACATAGCTAATTTTTTATTTCTCAACAAAGCTCTTGCTTCGAGATCCATAGTCATATCAATGAGCTCTTCCAACAATTGAGAGTCAGTGTCGGTATTTTGTACTTCTAAATCAAATGGTGTAAAAATCCAATAAGGAACGTGCATTTTCTCCAGGTCCTCACACGTACCTTAAAGTCTTCTCTTAATGTGTCAAGGTGTGTTGTAATTCTCCAGGTCACCATCATAGATGTTTCCACTTACTTCCAAATGCCATACATTTGAAAAATACTGAAAATCTCTTCGTACCGGTGAAGTCTTAACCCTGCAGACGTTGTTGTACTTCATTTAAGTTTGAATATTTTTAAGTTTAAATTTTTACTTTTTTTTACGCATTTTTAAGTCTCCTCACAGTGACTGGTTTACATCTGTTAAAAAATGTAGAGATGAGTTGTGTAAGTCTACAAGTCTTTGCAAGTTGTCACCCCTAGACGGCCACCTTACCTCAGTGTTGCAAAAGTAATTGGTTCAGGGTTTCATCACTATTTTCACATAGTACTGTAAACAATTGCGAGTTGAGTGGATATGCTTTGACTTTATTAATTGATCTGATACACACTTGCAAGGTCATGCAGGTCGTCACTGAGTTTCATGGCTACAGTATGGTGAGCTAGAGACCCACAAAGGGTAGGAACAATAACACAGGGGCGGGGGAGTAAAAGAAAGAATCAAACACTCAAAGAAGAAAGAAGAAAAGGGAAAGGGGAAGTGGGAGAAGGAGAAAAAAGAATCAGGTTAAGTCACGGGTGTTCTGATGTTTGGAACATTTTACAATGTAATGGGAAAGGAAGGCAACTACAGAGACAAAGCCAGGACTAAGATTCATACAAGGAAAGTTGTGTATAAGGGAGGATTCAACCAGACGGCGACTGTGAAAGCTAGACGTTGGGGAAGGCAGAGGACGGGATAGTTCCCAGAAGTAGAGAGTTTGGGAGAAAAGAAAATCCGTTTATCACGTAGGAAGGCAGAGTTTATAAAATGGGTGGGGTAGCCAAGGCGAGAAAATGAATTACAGAGAGTGGAAATTTCCGATTCGAGGAACTGAGGGTCGGAAATGCGAAGAGCACGGAGAAAGAGACATATGAACGCTTTTCTTGACAGAGGAAGCATGGTAAGAGAAGTAGTGAATGTACATGCCACTGTGTACAGGCTTGTGATACACGGAAAAGCAAAACCTGTGTCTGAGCGGTGGACATGAACATCAAGGAAGCAAAGAATTAGATTCCCATTCAGCTTTAAACTTAGTGGAAGGAGCAAAATTGTTAAGGGTATCGAGAAATAGTTGGAACAGATTAGAGTCATGAGACCAAAGCTCAAAGATGTCGTCTACACAGCAGAGCCAGAGCGAAGGGCGCACACCAACATTAGGAAGAAGAACAGTTTCAAAGTATTCCATATAAAGCGTCTGACAGAGTCAAGGAGCACAAAAATAGTTAGGCTTGCTGACACCAGCAATGCTCGTTTATGTCAAGTCAGAGATCACAGTCATCCTACTGACTTGTCTTCAGTTAAAACTGTCTACTCTACTTCTAACTTTCACAGTTGCCGTCTGGTTGAATCCTTCCTTATACACAAATTTCCTTGTATTAATCATAAGTCCTGGCTTTGTCTCTGTAGATACAAGATGGTGTTTCTGTAATACGCGATGAAGAGTACGCACACCAGATACCTTTCCCTTGAGTAAGGTGGCAAATCCTCTATATCGGCCAACCACTGTTGGTACACCATCAGTAACCACTGCAGTAATATTGCTGAGGGGTATATTGCGCCTCTTCAAATTCTCCTCCAAACACTGAAAAATTGTCTTACCATTTGCATCAGATTTAAGATATTTGGCAAACAGAACTTCGTCAACAATACACTTTGACTTCTACTGTAATACCTCACATAGGCCATGAGAATATCTGAGCTGCTGAAAATTGATTCATCGAGTTGGAGAGAAAACTTTGAGTGGTAAAGCTCAGCTACTGTGATGGTGTTTTTAGCATCATCGATCTCCTCAATTCGTCGTTGCACTGTATTGTCATTTAATGACAGACTTTTTAGGATAGGTTGAGAGTCTTCATAACAGTTTCAATCACTCTCTAATTGCTGGAATTATGATCTCCTCACTAACTGTATGTGAGGGAGATATTGTATGATGCCTTCAGTCCTCCTTTACTATCAACATTGGTAAGTGCTTGGAAAAATGCCTTTAATTTTGGTAGATTCTTCTTTTTCTCTTTCAGTGCCTCAAAATAATCAAGGTCTTAATTTTTCTTATCAGAGTGAATGAGCTCTTTCAAGATGGTCTTTAATGTTCGAAGGTTTCATGACATCATTACTGAAAGTCTTTTCACATAATAGGCACATAGGCATTGTTTCAATGGTAAACGAAGTTATGAATCCAAATATGAAATATTTTTGTGAAAACTACCCGCATTTCTCCTTGGTATCAGCAGCTGCCATTATGTGCTAAAATGTTTAATTTATAGTAAATGCATAGCAATCATTACTCCTATCTCTTTGGGTGATGAGAATGTACTGGCTCTCCAACAGTGCTTGAGGTTGGAGAGTACGTTCAGTACGAGAGGTGAACAGAAATACTTCACGTACATATATCTTTCCCGGAGCAGAAGAGATGAGAGAGACAAAGGTGAGGGTGGTAGGTCACAGACACACAACACAAAGCACGTCCCCTCAGCCATTTATCGACATCTTCGATACCCCCATCGACCCTTAGGGGTAGATATTGACCCTTCTGGGGAACCCTGGCTTAAGTGAACACAACGTCTTTAAAGTGAACTTGAGAATAGAGTGTTGGCACTCAGTATTCCCGTTACAGCTGGGCTGATACATAAGTTCAGACGTGAACTGAGTTCGACGGTCCGATAAAATCTTTCTGAGGATGTCAACCCAAGAGGGCTATAGCTACCTTTATAGCTGTAATAGATCTTATAGGTAGGACTTCAGGGAAATTAGAAACATAATCCACTAATGTTTCAATGTACAGGGTGTCCAAAAAAACACTCCCTGATTTCAAGCAGGTATAACATGTAACTTTATTTTAAAAATCTTTCACAGGATTTCATTCAGTTTCATGTGGTATAGGGTAGCATTAAAGGTACTCAATGTGCGCCCCTCTGGTTGTTCGGCAAACATCGATGCGATAGTCCAGTTCGGTCCAGACGCTCTGCAGCATATCTGGAGTTATCACGCGAACTGCTTCAGTGATCTAAATTTTCAGCTTCTCCAGGGTTGCAGGTAGTGGTGGTACGTAAACTGTGATCTTCACGTACCCCCATAGAAAGAAGTCACAAACAGTTAGGTCCGGTGACCTCGCAGGCCACTTGCAGACACTAATTCCATTAACTGTGCCTGAACCAAAAGGTTCCTTATCATTACATCTTATAAAACATCTACCAACTTTCAATAATTTCGTAGATGGACAATCTGGACTTTTATCTCCTATAATACCTGAAAGATACTTAGGTATAAAGGCAGGCTTATTTCTTTTTTGGAAGGCTAATATTCTTAGGGTTCCTCTGAACCTCAAGTCTTAGGGTTTGATCCTTTCAGGTTTCTATAGGAATTATGGGCTTCTGCATAGATATCAGCAGCTTCGGCAACTTTACAAAGGTTCGAATTAGGTGAAGGAGAGCAGTTCGGAACTGGTCAGCAACTGTTAAATCTCTAAGGGAGTCAAAGTCCCAATTAATTCCTGCTCTTTTATCCAGAAATCGAAAAGTCAAAAGTGGGTAATTTGAAATTGCTAAAAATTCTGACCGGACTTTAAAGTTGCATAACGGAATTCTGGATCTTTTGAAAAGCTTTAAGAATAGCTTTCTTTATCAATTTTCAGTCACAGATTATACCAAGAGATAAAGTGGAATAAATATTCAAAACAGTACCAGAAAATATCATACCTAAACGGGTAACTAAGGTGTCATAGTGTGTAGCGTTATTCTGAAACCTGATGAAAAAGATGTTACAGCTTTACATTCTGTGAATGATGGCGAGTCAGGCATTGCACATTCGAAATGGGTCTTTCCAGTATGCCTTCATTTACCTTCTGCAGAGAGAATGCTGGTTTCTTTTGTTATAATTCAAGGCGCATTTGTTCTAAGTCACGATTATTCTCTTTTCTCTCTCTCTCTCTCTCTTTACGTTCTCTGTCTTCTCTCTCTCTCTCTCTCTCTCTCTCTCTCTCTCTCTCTCTCTCTCTCTCTCTCCTCTCTCTCTCTCTCTCCTCACGTTCCCTTTCTTTTGATTTTCACATTCTCTTGCTCTTTCTTCACTTTCAAGTCGGTCATGCTCTTTTTTCTTCCCATTCAAATCTTTCTCGTTCCTTTCTTCCCTTTCAATTCTTTCTTTTTCTTTTCCTTCTTCTCTTTCTATTTCCTCCTTTCTCTTTTGTAACTTAGTAGAGATAAAAGATTCAAGCTTTTTCCTGTAATTCCCAGAATAATTCCACTAGTCATCTAAAATTTATGTTCCTCCATACACAAGTAACCCGCAAAAAGGAGAGAGAAACTTATGAGGACGTTTCGGTCCGACTTAAACCAAACGATTTCTGCCTGTTTTCCCAAGATATTTCTTGGGACAGTTTCCACAGGGTATTGTGTGTAGCCCCCACACCTCTAACTTCGACAGCAGGCGTCTCCACCATACCCTGTGGGTACAGTCCCAAGAAATATGTAGGGAAAACGAGCAGAAATCTTTCGGTCCGCCTGAACAAATATCGAAACGCCTGCAACTTAAGGTACGCCTGTGTCCTCCACAGGGACTCCAAGGGACATTTGATGAACCGGAATGAGGCACAGCTCGTCCTCACCAAATAACATCTTAGACGATGCGATGACTGGAAACCTCGCTAATCACCGTCACCGACACCATAGAACATAATACTGGAAACCACAAAATTTCAAAAACATTAGGATACATGATACTCAACCGGGCAAAAGCACCACCTGCCTGACAACACAGGAGTCATGTGATCACATTGTCTACCTGTCCTCATCCCAATATGGCATTCTTCAGGTCACTATGTGTCACTCACACCTCACTCTCTGTCTGTCTTTCAACCTCTGTGTGTGATTATTAAAATGGTATAAAATACTGGAAGGTTGGTAAGTAAGACACATGTGCAACAGTTAGGTATCTTTATTCCGAAATGTTTCGCCTACACATTAGGCTTGTTTAGTCGAAAAAAAGAAAAGTTGGTAGAGGCAGTAGAGGTGTGAAGACTGACCACCTCAAAACTACGTGTTCAATGGTGATGGACTGATTGCATTGTCTTCACATCTCTACTGCTTCTACCAACTTTTCTGTACTCGACTGAAGAAGCCTACTGTGTAGGCGAAACGTTTTGGAATAAAGATACCTTGCTTTTGCACATGTGTCTTACTTACCTACCTTTGTGTGTGTGTTAGAAGTGATTAGGTCCCCAGACAGAAACGCTTTATAATAAATATTCCTTCGTCTTTACTCACGTGTCCCCCTCAAGGAAGGTTCCTTGATGTTGGTGAGGGGCTCTTGATTTAGGAAATTGGATCTGTGCTCCAGTTCCCCGAATTAAGCCTGAATGCCTTTTCGCATCCCCCCCCCGGCGCCGTATAATCCTCCGGGTTTAGCGCTTCCCCTTGATTATAATAATAATAATACTCACGTGTCTTTTTAAACCAATTTGTCGGCATCTATAATCCAGGATTATACCTGGACTTACTATAAATAGTAAAAGCTCAAAAAACTCACCAATTCTTTTAAATACGTTGTAGATGATCTACCATGGAGGGTGACTACTCTCAGGCAGTTTTAACAATGTGTTGCCTTTTTGTCTTCATAATGAGGCTTCGATGTTTCGTTGGTGTCGTATGAGAACTTCGGTGAAGTTCTCTCAAAGTCGTCAGATGTTAAGGTATGTTTGCCTTTTCAGACCCTCAAAGGAATATGAAAGGACACTGCCTACTGATGATAGCAAAACAAAAGAAGTAATAATAATGGGAAATAATCAATATTACAAAACGTATACCAAAATAATTTAATATTTGAATATAAAATAATTAAACAAAAAATTCCTATGTGTAATTGAACATGAAAAAAATAGTAAATCTAAGCTAATACGTCCAGGACAAATAACCTGGTGGAATTTAGCATGTTGTTAGCCAGGTTTAACGGCGGCGGTATCGAAACATGAACAGTACGATGTTTTCCATGGAGTCGAAGATGGACACGACTCCCACACCATGGAGAAAAAAGGGCAGCAATTCACTAGTAAATCCCTTGAGATACGCGGAGAGTACGATCACCAAGTTGTTTGTAGCACACCACACACAACATGTACCTAGCAACTTGTGTAATTCATCTAGGTGCTGAAAGTGGCTTGTGAGACTACAGCACAGGAGGTATATCTTAAGTCAAAATTTCTTTAGTTTTCTATGGAACTTGGATATGGTATCAAATGGGTATGGCAAATAATGTGTCACTGAGCTCAAGATTAGGAAAACTCACCGAGAATATTCACAAGGGTCGTGTGGTATCCACCGATTCAATTAGATCTCAATAAACAGGTGATATCACAATATGCAACTTGATTTTCAGAGACGAGAAAGTTGTATCAAGCAGGTCCATGGTTGAAATATAATCGAATCAAATTTCATCAAAAAATAGTATTGATAATATGAATATTAGTTCAGGATTATATCAATTAGAATAATTATAATTAATAGAATTTGTGATGATTTTAAGCTATGCCTGCATGACAAAATCTTCACTACACTCCCACGCTCGATACACAGATTCATTCAGATTCACATTGAGTCTTCTAGCTGCCGCCGTAGAGAGAAGACGTCTACGTTCCTGTTCCGAGCACTGAGACCCAAGTTTTTTTATTGGGTTTTCCTGAGTAATTCTTGATCAGAGCTGAGCGGAAAACTTGCTTGCGGTCACTTCAATCCCAATCCCTTCAAGACGGTAAGGCGGTGATCTTCCCCATTCCCTCATCCTTCCCCTTCTTCCCCTCACCCAAACATTTACACTGGCCCACACACTAACACACTGCTTACATTGCTATCCTTCTGCCTTTCCTATCTTCTTTTTCGTCAACTTCGCCTTCGGCGAATTAACACAAGTCATTTTGACCATCCGGTAGCCCGTGTGGTTTTTTAAAATCCGGTCGATCTTTGCCTTGGGCTCCATCCCCCTCACTCCTCGAGGGTAGGCTATCTTAGGGGCTGACCTTCATAAGTCAGCTGACTTAGGGTGGTTAGGATGACATAAGGAAAGTTCTTCTTTGTGTCTGATGCACCTTCCTGGGCATCATGACGATAATAAGAGTACGAATTCGGGTCACTGACAACCTGAAATCTAAGAAAGAACTACTTGAATGCATTTGTACTAATTCCACGGTTGCACCAGTTCATATCTTTCAAACCTACTCTGGTGCAGTCCTTCTCCTCTCCTCTGAGGAGGAGCTGCTTCAGCTACTCAAGAAAGTTGTTCTTGAAAAATTATATAGTCTAGGTGTCATCCCCATTCCGCCCGACAGTTACCAAGGCAACTCACTGTTTTTATTGCGAGAATCAACAGCTTCATGAGTGGCTGCACAACTGAAATCAATCAGGAGAATTCTGCTGTCACGGTTCTTAAAGCCTATAAATTTAGCAAAAATGCGCGTATCCAACAGACACTCAAATTGCTTCTTGAGACTCCTGAAGACGCTACATTTATTTATCAGAATGGCTTGAAATGTTTTGCTACTAAGTGTATCCCAGATCAAATATCAATGGAACGGTTTGTCAGTATCATGCAATGTTTTAAGTGTTATGAGTTTGGTCATAACACCAATAAGTGCAGCAGTCAAAAAACCATCTGCAGCATCTGCTCTGGCGAGCATAATTTCAAGGACTGTTGTAATAGAAACAACCCTAAGTGTGTCCTCTGTAATGGTAAACATCATGCAGTATCCCCTAGCTGTCCCGTAAAGAAAGATACAATGCAGAAAATTCTGGAGGCTAGGCAACAGACGAACACCCAGAAAACCACAACCCAATCGTCTCCAAATATGTCCCAGGCTGCATTTCCTAGTCTCCCTGGACCTGGAAGAACTCCTATTGCCTCCTCTACTACCACCTCCACCACTTCTAATATTTGGAATACTGCCCCTCTTGCTGCACCTCAACCCAACGCTAACTCCCATGTCCTCCAGGCACAAGGAGCACCATCATTCCCTACGTCTCCATGGTCCTTTGAGGTTGATATTGTGCGGGGATCTTTGATGTTTATGTAGGCTAAGGAGGTGGCAGGTAACGATGTTCAACTCTGTTCCTCTGTTCTTTATGACTTGTTAGTGGCTAATGGGATCAGTCCCATAATAATCCCAAATAATGTACAGTCAATTATGGCCCAATCCCTCCATGCCAGGCACTATGTGCCCTCTACAACTTCAAATATGCAACCTTCCTTCCACAATCAAGACTCAACCGTTCTTGAAGAACTGGTTGCATCAATATCTCTGCCTACTACGTTCCAATCTCCCACTGAACTAGCGCCAGACTCTGGTGCACAAACTACTACTAAAGAAGCTGTCTCTACAATTCCAGTCAATTATCAGGATACTTCAAGTGGACTACCACAACTCCCCTTGGAGCTTCCTCACTCTCCTCGTGTACCTGTTGTCTCCACACCTTGAAACTGAGACTACTACCATTCAATTGTCAGATGGCGATTCTGAAGCATCTGTTGATATCACCACCTCCAGTGAGGACAAGGAACTTGTCAGTACGCAGCAAACCACTCAGAACTACGCTCCTTCCCTTGATGAGTCGAGTAGAGAGAGCTGCCATTCCAATTGTGACCATACTTGCATACGTCAATCCTTTGTCCGCAGCAAACGTGCAAAATGCCCGAAATAATGGGGATTACAATTTTCCAACTTAATGTTCAACATTTCTTTAATAACCGGTACCTCCTCGAAGTTGAATTGCACAATCATAACCCTGACACCATCCTCCTGAATGAGACAGCTGCAAGGGCAGACCAATATATTAAAATACGTGGGTGCCCTACTTTTTGAGAAATCGAGAGGGCTCTATAGTGGCGTAGCCATCATAGTTACACTAGGATATATCTTTCGGACCATACACACTGATGAGGACACCATTTTTGCGGTAGAACTGTCGACCTCGTATGGTCAGTTAATTGTTGGTACTGTCTATTTTCCTCCTCGACAGTCGTATATAGAGTCCATTCCCCTCCATGGGATACTGAGTAGGAATGTTCCCACATTACTAGCAGGTGATTTTAACGCCCATCACCCTACCTTTTTCAACTGTAAAGCTGGACAACCGCTCGGAGACTTAATTAAAGGGGCAACAACTCTTTAACATAATGACAGCGCAACACCTTTCTTTTCAGGGCCCTTTCTTTCAGTCTTTTGTCGGCCTTCGTCCGGGGACTCCTGATTTAGTCTTAACCAACAGAGATGGAAATATAAACACATATGCAGTATAATGTGATCCTTTATTGACAACGTTTCACCCACACAGTGGGTGAAACGTTGTCAATAAAGGATCACATTATACTGCATGTGTGTTTATATTTCCACTGTGTCGGTATTTGATACCATTTATTTCCAACCAACAGAGATTGTGACCACTGCAGGGTCTCTCCTGGTGGCAGCGTGGGTTCCGACCACATCCTTGTTGTCATTGCTCTGCAGGTATCGCCGTTTCGGACACCCATTCCTCAGAAACTTAACCTAGCTTCTCTGGGCTTTGATCCGTTCCGAGACTACTTGTGCCATGACAATACTATTTCCCTTGATGACCAGCTTGTAACGGCGATTGACGACGCAATCAACTTTTTGCACGGAAGAATACTAGAAGCGACTCATGCGGTTTGTCCAAAAACTACGTCGAAGCTTTACCAGCAATATAAACCTACTAGGAAAACTAGAGACTGCATGAGGAATTATCAAACTGAATGTAGCAGGCACTACCTAACTCGCCTGCCCACACGGGCAGTCTTGCAGGGGTTGAGGAGAGAGTTACTCGCTCTGATCTCCCAGCACAAGAGCGAGTTATGGAAAGACCTTGTTCTCCAAGCTAACCTGCAAAGTTCTGAAGCAAGATCCGCCAGCTTTTAGGGGCCAAACATAAGGCTTGCAGTTATCTAACGCATTCGTTCATTGATGAGGATGATAAAAACGTCGACTTACACCTTGATGACCCACAAGACCAGGCCACTCTGATGGGTGAAGTGTGGGAGAAAATTCTCACGCACAATGAGAGTAGATATTTTAACAATACTTGTTATCAATGAGTTAACGAATGGAGAGGACCATCCTCTTACAAGAGAGACGTCTCAGAGAGACGTGTCAAGTTCTCGGTAGAATGCATAATAGGCCCCAGGCCTTTCGGGCGTAACAGTAAGGCAAGTTAAGTTTTTACCCAGAAACTGCAAATTGTCTCTTGTGAATATCTTCAACGCTATCTTAGCCTCAGGACACTTTCCAATTGCTCTTAGACAGCGAAGGTGATATTTATTGCCAAACCCAATAAAGACCACCATAAACCAGATAACTATATACCAATCACTTTACTTGAGGTCACGGGCAAAGTCCTGGAGAAAATTATGGCAAAGAGATTAAACTGTTACATGGAATACAATCACCTTTTCACTGAGAAACAGTTTGGAGTCCGAACTCACAGAGGAACCCAACATGCTATGAGTGGATGTAGGTGGGTGTGAGTTGGACCTGACTAGCTTGGGCTACTAGGTCAGATGCCGTGTTCCTTCCTTAAGTGAATGTGACCTGATCTGACTAGGTTAAGGCATTGGCTTAGCCGGTGGGAGAATTGGATCTGCCTCGCATGGGACAATAAGCCTGCTGCAGTGTTCCTTCTTATGTTCTTATGTCAAACATCCACTGAAATAGCGTTGTTAAGCATCCGCTGAAGTAGCGCTGTTAAAACACCCACCGAAATAGCGTTATTAAACATCCACCGAAGTAGCGTTGTTAAACATCCACCGAAGTAGCGTTGTTAAACATCCACCGAAGTAGCGTTGTTAAACATCCACCGAAGTAGCATTGTTAAACATCCACCGAAGTAGCGTTGTTAAACACCCACCGAAGTAGCATTGTTAAACATCCACCGAAGTAGCATTGTTAAACATCCACCGAAGTAGCGTTGTTAAACATCCACCGAAGTAGCGTTGTTAAACATCCACCGAAGTAGCGTTGTTAAACATCCACCGAAGTAGCGTTGTTAAACATCCACCGAAGTAGCGTTGTTAAACACCCACCGAAGTAGCGTTGTTAAACATCCACCGAAGTAGCGTTGTTAAACACCACCGAAGTAGCATTGTTAAACATCCACCGAAGTAGCGTTGTTAAACATCCACCGAAGTAGCGTTGTTAAACATCCACCGAAGTAGCGTTGTTAAACATCCACCGAAGTAGCGTTGTTAAACACCCACCGAAGTAGCGTTGTTAAACATCCACCGAAGTAGCGTTGTTAAACACCCACCGAAGTAGCATTGTTAAACATCCACCGAAGTAGCGTTGTTAAACATCCACCGAAGTAGCGTTGTTAAACACCCACCGAAGTAGCGTTGTTAAACATCCACCGAAGTAGCATTGTTAAACATCCACCGAAGTAGCATTGTTAAACATCCACCGAAGTAGCAGTAGCGTTGTTAAACATCCACCGAAGTAGCGTTGTTAAACATCCACCGAAGTAGCAGTAGCGTTGTTAAACATCCACCGAAGTAGCGTTGTTAAACACCCACCGAAGTAGCATTGTTAAACATCCACCGAAGTAGCGTTGTTAAACATCCACCGAAGTAGCGTTGTTAAACATCCACCGAAGTAGCGTTGTTAAACATCCACCGAAGTAGCGTTGTTAAACATCCACCGAAGTAGCTTGTTAAACATCCACCGAAGTAGCGTTGTTAAACATCCACCGAAGTAGCGTTGTTAAACATCCACCGAAGTAGCAGTAGCGTTGTTAAACATCCACCGAAGTAGCGTTGTTAAACACCCACCGAAGTAGCATTGTTAAACACCCACCGAAGTAGCATTGTTAAACATCCACCGAAGTAGCGTTGTTAAACATCCACCGAAGTAGCGTTGTTAAACATCCACCGAAGTAGCGTTGTTAAACACCCACCGAAGTAGCGTTGTTAAACATCCACCGAAGTAGCGTTGTTAAACACCCACTGAAGTAGCATTGTTAAACATCCACCGAAGTAGCGTTGTTAAACATCCACCGAAGTAGCGTTGTTAAACATCCACCGAAGTAGCATTGTTAAACATCCACCGAAGTAGCGTTGTTAAACACCCACCGAAGTAGCGTTGTTAAACATCCACCGAAGTAGCGTTGTTAAACACCCACCGAAGTAGCATTGTTAAACATCCACCGAAGTAGCGTTGTTAAACATCCACGAAGTAGCGTTGTTAAACACCACCGAAGTAGCGTTGTTAAACATCCACGAGAGTAGCATTGTTAAACATCACCGAAGTAGCATTGTTAAAATCCACGAAGTAGCAGTAGCAGTAGCGTTGTTAAACATCACGAGTAGCGTTGTTAAATCCACGAAGTAGCAGTAGCGTTGTTAAACATCACCGATGTAGCGTTGTTAAACACCCACCGAAGTAGCATTGTTAAACATCCACCGAAGTAGCGTTGGTTAACATCCACGAAGTAGCGTTGTTAAACATCCACGAAGTAGCGTTGTTAAACATCCACGAAGTAGCGTTGTTAAACATCCACCGAAGTAGCATTGTTAACACCACCGAAGTAGCGTTGTCAAACATCCACCGAAGTAGCGTTGTTAACATCCACCGAAGTAGCAGTAGCGTTGTTAAACTCACCGAAGTGCGTTGTTAAACACCACCGAAGTAGCATTGTTAAACACCCCACGAAGTAGCATTGTTAAACATCCACCGAAGTAGCGTTGTTAAACATCCACCGAAGTGCGTTGTTAAACATCCACGAAGTAGCGTTGTTAAACATCCACCGAAGTAGCGTTGTTAAACACCCACCGAAGTAGCGTTGTTAAACATCCACCGAAGTAGCGTTGTTAAACCACCCACCGAAGTAGCATTGTTAAACATCCACCGAAGTAGCGTTGTTAAACATCCACCGAAGTAGCGTTGTTAAACACCCACCGAAGTAGCGTTGTTTAACTCCACCGAAGTAGCATTGTTAAACATCCACCGAAGTAGCATTGTTAAACATCCACCGAAGTAGCAGTAGCGTTGTTAAACATCCACCGAAGTAGCGTTGTTAAACATCCACCGAAGTAGCAGTAGCGTTGTTAAACATCCACCGAAGTAGCGTTGTTAAACACCCACCGAAGTAGCATTGTTAAACATCCACCGAAGTAGCGTTGTTAAACATCCACCGAAGTAGCGTTGTTAAACATCCACCGAAGTAGCGTTGTTAAACATCCACCGAAGTAGCGTTGTTAAACATCCACCGAAGTAGCATTGTTAAACATCCACCGAAGTAGCGTTGTTAAACATCCACCGAAGTAGCGTTGTTAAACATCCACCGAAGTAGCAGTAGCGTTGTTAAACATCCACCGAAGTAGCGTTGTTAAACACCCACCGAAGTAGAATTGTTAAACATCCACCGAAGTAGCATTGTTAAACATCCACCGAAGTAGCGTTGTTAAACATCCACCGAAGTAGCGTTGTTAAACATTCTCAGAAGTGATTGTGTCCTGCATGCTCGCTTGTTTTTCTTATGTTGCATTTCATGATAATTTGCGGAATATTAGTTTTACTTGAGAAATAGTGGATAAGAGCCAGTGGTGTGTGTTAGTTACCATTTTGTCCTAGGCACATGTAGATTAGACACTAGGCCTGTTGTATATGAGTACGTGTGTGTACTCACCTAGTTGAGGTTGCGGGGGTCGAGTCCGAGCTCCTGGCCCCGCCTCTTCACTGGTCGCTACTAGGTCACTCTCCCTGAACCATGAGCTTTATCGTACCTCTGCTTAAAGCTATGTATGGATCCTGCCTCCACTACATCGCTTCCCAAACTATTCCACTTACTGACTACTCTGTGGCTGAAGAAATACTTCCTAACATCCCTTTGATTCATCTGTGTCTTCAACTTCCAACTGTGTCCCCTTGTTACTGTGTCCAGTCTCTGGAACATCCTGTCTTTGTCCACCTTGTCAATTCCTCTCAGTATTTTGTATGTCGTTATCATGTCCCTCCTATCTCTCCTGTCCTCCAGTGTCGTCAGGTTGATTTCCCTCAACCTCTCCTCGTCGGACATACCTCTTAGCTCTGGGACTAGTCTTGTTGCAAACCTTTGCACTTTCTCTAGTTTCTTTACGTGCTTGGCTAGGTGTGGGTTCCAAACTGGTGCCGTATACTCCAATATGGGCCTAACGTACACGGTGTACAGGGTCCTGAATGATTCCTTATTAAGATGTCGGAATGCTGTTCTGAGGTTTGCTAGGCGCCCATATGCTGCAGCAGTTATTTGGTTGATGTGCGCTTCAGGAGATGTGCCTGGTGTTATACTCACCCCAAGATCTTTTTCCTTGAGTGAGGTTTGTAGTCTCTGGCCCCCTAGACTGTACTCCGTCTGCGGTCTTCTTTGCCCTTCCCCAATCTTCATGACTTTGCACTTGGTGGGATTGAACTCCAGGAGCCAATTGCTGGACCAGGTCTGCAGCCTGTCCAGATCCCTTTGTAGTTCTGCCTGGTCTTCGATCGAGTGAATTCTCCTCATCAACTTCACGTCATCTGCAAACAGGGACACCTCAGAGTCTATTCCTTCCGTCATGTCGTTCACAAATACCAGAAACAGCACTGGTCCTAGGACTGACCCCTGTGGGACCCCGCTGGTCACAGGTGCCTACTTTGACACCTCGCCACGTACCATGACTCGCTGCTGTCTTCCTGACAAGTATTCCCTGATCCATTGTAGTGCCTTCCCTGTTATCCCTGCTTGGTCCTCCAGTTTTTGCACCAATCTCTTGTGTGGAACTGTGTCAAACGCCTTCTTGCAGTCCAAGAAAATGCAATCCACCCACCCCTCTCTCTCTTGTCTTACTGCTGTCACCATGTCATAGAACTCCAGTAGGTTTGTGACACAGGATTTCCCGTCCCTGAAACCATGTTGGCTGCTGTTGATGAGATCGTTCCTTTCTAGGTGTTCCACCACTCTTCTCCTGATAATCTTCTCCATGATTTTGCATACTATACATGTCAGTGACACTGGTCTGTAGTTTAATGCTTCATGTCTGTCTCCTTTTTTAAAGATTGGGACTACATTTGCTGTCTTCCATGCCTCAGGCAATCTCCCTGTTTCGATAGATGTATTGAATATTGTTGTTAGGGGTACACATAGCGCCTCTGCTCCCTCTCTCAATACCCATGGGGAGATGTTATCTGGCCCCATTGCCTTTGAGGTATCTAGCTCACTCAGAAGCCTCTTCACTTCTTCCTCGGTTGTGTGCACTGTGTCCAGCACATGGTGGTGTGCCCCACCTCTCCGTCTTTCTGGAGCCCCTTCTGTCTCCTCTGTGAACACTTCTTTGAATCTCTTGTTGAGTTCCTCACATACTTCACGGTCATTTCTTGTTGTCTCTCCTCCTTCCTTCCTTAGCCTGATTACCTGGTCCTTGACTGTTGTTTTCCTCCTGATGTGGCTGTACAACAGTTTCGGGTCAGATTTGGCTTTTGCTGCTATGTCGTTTTCATATTGTCTTTGGGCCTCCCTTCTTATCTGTTCATATTCGTTTCTGGCTCTACGACTGCTTTCCTTATTCTCCTGGGTCCTTTGCCTTCTATATTTCTTTCATTCCCTAGCACACTTGGTTTTTGCCTCCCTGCACCTTTGGGTAAACCATGGGCTCATCCTGGCTTTTTCATTATTCCTGTTACCCTTGGGTACAAACCTCTCCTCAGCCTCCTTGCATTTTGTTGCTACATATTCCATCATCTCATTAACTGGCTTCCCTGCCAGTTCTCTGTCCCACTGAACCCCGTTCAGGAAGTTCCTCATTCCTGTGTAGTCCCCTTTCTTGTAGTTTGGCTTCATTCGTCCTGGCCTTCCTGCTTCTCCCTCCACTTGTAGCTCTACTGTGTATTCGAAGCTTAAAACCCACACAGTGTGTGTGTGTGTGTGTGTGTGTGTGTGTGTGTGTGTGTGTGTGTGTGCGTGTGTGTGTATGAGTTTGTGTGTGTGTGTGTGTGTGTGTGTGTGTGTGTGTGTGTGTGTGTGTGTGTGTGTGGTGTGTGTGTTTGTTTGTGTGTGTGTGTGTGTGCATGTGTATGTGTGCATGTGTGTATGTGTGCATATGTGTGGGTATGTGTGCATATCTGTGTGCATATGTGTGTGCATATGTGTGTGCATATGTGTGTGCATATGTGTGTATATGTGTGTGTATATGTGTGTGCATATGTGTGTGCATGTGTGCGTGTGTGTGTGCGCGCGCGCGTGTGTGTGTGTGTGTGTGTGTGTGTGTGTGTGTGTGTGTGAGGGACGCACTGTATGACACATACTGTACACAGTATGTGACAGTGCATGGTAACTGGGTATTAAACAAAAGAATCACCACCTAACATACACAGAGCGTAGCATAAAGTGTACAGTCATCAACAACGATAACTCACAATGGCTAGCATACAGATAATGGTACATGGTGGGTGGTAAACAGGGGGTATCAACCTTCTCCTCACATAAAGCGTGGCACACAGTGCATGATACACACTGGTAATTACCAGCTATCATCAAAAAGGAATTTTTATACACATATGGGAGTAAAATGGGCGGTAAACAGTGGATATCCAACTACCTGATTCACTCGCTAGATGGTACTCCGTATAACTCACTGAGTGGGTGGCACTCCCTGGCAGGTGGGTGCCACCATGTGGCACCCACACAGTGAACGGCCCCAGGCTTTCATCTCACCAACATCAAAGTTAGCCACAAAGTGTCAGCTACACGGCAAGTAATGAACTACTTGATGAGAGAAACCCACTAAGTCTGTGAGTGCTACCACAAGAATGATCTCTAGAATTGTGGAGAGTCAATGTCTGATTGAATTCATTTCAATGTTCATCACAGTTCAGGGATTTTTCTTACGTTATTAGGAAGTACATAAAATCACCAACACCACCACCACCACCACCCTCAACACCACCACCACGACCACCACCACCAATACCCCTACCATCACCACCAATACCACCACCACCAACACAACCACCACCATCAACACTACCACCACCAACACCACCACAACCACCACCATCAACACCACTACCACCACCAACACCACCACCACCATCAGCACCACCACCACCATCAACACCACCATCACTACCACCATCAACACCACCATCACTACCACCATCAACATAATCAACAGCACCACCGCAACACCACTAGTACCATCAACACCACCACCACCACCACAACAATCAACACCACCACCATCCACACCACCACCTCCACCATCACCCCCACCACCAACACCACCACCACCAACACCACAACAATCAACACCACCACCACCACCATCGCCACCGCCACCACAACCACCATCAACACTACCACCACCACCACCAACACCACCATCCACACCATCACCAACATCAATACCACCACACCACCACCATCAACACCATCACCACCATCAACACCACAACCGCCCTCAACACCACTACCACCAACACCACAACAATCAACACCACCACCACCATTCACACCACCGCCTCCACCATCACCATCACAGCCATCACCACCACTGCCACCGCCACCACAACTACCATCAACGCCACCACCACCACCACCATCCACACCACCACCACCACTATCCACACCACCACCACCATCCACACCACCACCATCCACACCACCACCCACACCACCACCACCATCCATGCCACCACCACAACCACCATCAACGCCACTGTGAGGGAAAAGCAAGCGTAAGTGGGGTTAAGGTTGTTCAGGCAACCAGGAACCATTAGCGAGTTACGTCGCGCACCCCCTTCCCCCCCTCTGGCGGGCAGGGGCGAAACTAGTTCTTGGTGTTTGATTTGTTCAAATTTCTACTCCTGGTAGTATTGACCTTACCTGGTGTGGGTTGAAGTTTGGAGAGTCACTTCACCTCCACTCTTCTCCTAATCAGGTAGGGTGATCTACCAGGAGTATTACTGTTTATTCCTTTCCTTTGTTTGCTGGTTACGAGTAATGATTTTGGCATTTATCACTTCTTTCCATTCTTAAATGTTATATTATCATGACCCTTGGTAACCAGTTTATTTTTTCTTATTACCAGCTCTGTTCCTGGCGTGTCATCCAGGATAGACGCCAGATAAAGGAGCAAGACATTTGTTAATGGAACTTATTAACATTATTGGACTACTACTGGCCCTTACCTGTTCTACTTGTGGTGCTCCAACCAAGTGGTAGAGGAGATTCCAAAACATCGGACTACCACCATCAGCCCAGGATAACCTACATCATTAATATCAGAAGATCTATCCAGGGCCTTACCTACTCCTGCCCCACTACAAGAACCGAAGGCCATGTTTTTTATTATATTTAAATTTTAAGTAAAATCATCAAAAGTCATTATTCTTATTTTTCCTAGTCGTTTCTTTATGTATTTATTTTTCCATTAGTTTGTTTTGTTCAGATGGAAGGCGTTCCACTGACACCACCACCACTATAAAAAGGATTATTTGGCGTTCTGGTAGCGGGGAGTAAATGATACGTCTTCGGAGGCTTCTTTATTAAGTCGTGGTGGGTACACAGGCTTGTGTGTTGTACCCATGGCCCGGGAGGGGCCATCTCACGAGAGAGAGCTACTAGTTGGCCTTGTGTCTTCCTGCTAGGCCGCTGTGTGAGTAAGGCAAGGGCAGGCAGGCTGAAGTGGCAACTGCCTACAGGTGGCAATACCAGCATGGTGCGAAATATGAATTAAGCTGGCAGACAGCATGGGCTGTCTGTGCAGACAGTACAGGCTGTCTACATACGCTCGGCCACCTACCGCGCGTCATCCCGACGCGACGATACTGGTGATAAAAGGAACTCGGTCTCTCTCTCGTAGGAACAGGGCATAGAAAACACAATAAAAACATATATATGCATATGGACATGGAAAAAAAACTTCCTACAGGGAGGGAAGAAAAAATGTGGGGTGTGCTAAACATTGTGGTCATAGGCAGTGAGCGTCGAAGGGCATCACTGCACGCCTTCCTGCGTCTGGACAGATACTGCAACACGGGAGACATCGCTGCGGCTGAGCTGTGACGTAACAGGGTACGGTCTCCTCTGGAACGATGAAGCAGTCATCGTAGGAGTCGCTGCAGGTTTTCACTCAACCTGGGGCACGACATGCTGGTGCCCTCGAGTGAGGCATCGACAAAACTCGGCAATTGGGCAGGACTTCTGGCAAGCGACTCAGGAGGACACTTCTCGACTGGTACTGTAGCTGGGCTGTCACTGCCGGCGAGCGTGGAGAGAGTCGTGGCAGAGACGACTGGGCGAAACGTCTGGGAGTCATAACATCATACACCAGACTGCAGTGAGCGAGCTAGTAGTCAAAGTGACATCTTTGTGCAGGCTGCTCACTGAAGCTTGTGACACGAGGCTGACACACTGTGTCATTCTCTCGACAGTTGGAGTTATAGCAGAGGTTAGTCTAAGCGACCCCAGACTTGTTTCTCTACATATAACTGCACTGTGACGGTCTGGAGGTGAAGTGAAACAAATCTCGATGGGAATCGTAGCAGGTACGATTCTGCAGAACATCACGAGCGACGAGCATAAAAGCTCTGTACAAGAGGGCTCGGTCACTCGGGGCTGTCTGACATCAGCTGTCATACGCACTGGTCACATCAGGTGACTTAGCACAGTGGTGCTACTCAGGTCTGGCTCAGACCTCACTGGACACATGGAAACTTTACACACACCCGTGGTACATGCTGTACACTAACATGTGAGAACACTGAGAGGAATTAATTAACATACGACATATATCTTCTCTCAATCTTCTCGACAATACTAAAATAATTACTGAACACTCGATGGTGACATCATGTGATGTCGCGAGGTGACGTCAGCAGACATCGTGAGGTGACGTCAGCAGACATCGTGAGGTGACGTCAGCAGACATCGTGAGGTGACGTCAGCAGACATTGTGATGTCATGAAGTCGGGCAGCATCGTCGGTGACGTTAATGTGATGCGGGCAGCAGACCACAGCATGTGGCCTGGGACATCTGGTAACTCACGTGGCTTCGTAGGTCTACGTGACATCGCCCACACCCACGTGGCGTCGGGATCCACGTGGCATGCTGATCTACGTGGCATGTCGATCCGCGTGGCTTACTGATCTACGTGGCATGCTGATCCACGTAGCTTCGAGTGGCCTCGGGCACTCAGATACACAGCTCTGGCAATGAATCACACGAAAAACAGCAGAAAACACAGCAGAGGGAGTGGGCAGTGGTGAGTGTATGGTAGTGTGGTGGCGAGGAGCGTGGGTGAAGTGTATGGCGAGGGAGCATCTGGCCATTCCTCCTCCTCCCACCCACAACACAGGGAAACACACTGTATGCAGAAATCACCACGAAACTCGCCTCTGGCTTGCTGAAACAGCTGTGCTGAGCTGAACAACAACAGCAACATACAAGTGACGCTGAACACGTGACTTGAGAAACAGCGTGGGGCGCTGTAGCTGGGGTCACTGGGACACCACTTACAATTCTCGAAGAATTTCGGCAAATTTCGGCTGGATCCTGCTTGTACCTGTGTCTGGATGCTCAAACGTGCAGACACGACATCAGGATAACTCGTTGAGAGACGGATGCTTCTTGCATGGGATGATGAAGTGAAGATGACTTCATACCTCTCCTTCCTCTCTCCGGGCAAACAACTGCTGTGACCACCGCTTTCCACCATTTATAACGAGATTATTTGGTGAGCTGAAAGCGGGGTGTGAAAGATAAACGTCTTCGGAGGCATCTTTGTTTATTGTTAAGTCGTCGTGGGTACACAGGCTTGTGTGTTGTGCCCATGGCCCGGGCAGGGCCATCCCTGCAGGGCCTTTTGTCTTCCTGCTAGGCCGCTGTGTGAGTGAGAGCGAGGCAAGGGCAGGCAGGCTGAAGTGGCAAAGCCTATAGGTGGCAGCACCAGCATGGCGCGAAATATGAACTAAGCTGGCAGACAGCATAGGCTGTCTGTGCAGACAGTACAGGCTGTCTACACCCCCGCCACCACTACCTCCACCACCACCCCTGCCACCACCACCACCATTATTACTAAAAAACATTATCACTACCACCAATATCACTGTCATTACCAGCTCCATAATCAAACAACATTATCCCCACTAACCCCATCGTTTTCATCCCAGTCATCACAAGTTTTATAATGATCATCATCATTATCTCAACCCTCATCAAAGCCATTCCTTTACCAGTTCTTCCTTCTACTACCATCACTCAAAAGCAAATACGACAGTTACTACAAAAATAAAAACATTCTCATCACCACCACCACCACCATGACCACTATTACCAGTAGCCCCATTATCGCCACCTCTTCCATTGATGCCATTACTTCCACTACTACCATCTCGACTGTGAAAATTATTGTTATTATTATTAATAACACCATAAGAAAGGAGGAGCACTGCAGCAGACCTGTTGGCCCATACTAGGCAGGCCCTTCACAAATCCATCCCACTAATAGAATATTTGCCCTTATAAGAACATAAGAAAGAAGGAACACTGCAACAGGCCTACTGGTCTATGCGAGGCAGCTCCAATTCTCCCACCAGCCTAGTGAGGTCAGACACGTCACTTTCATCCCATACCATCAATTGACATATCTTCTCTCAGTAACGAACACCCCAACCAGACCAATTGACACATCTCTCGGAAACGAACACCCCAACCAGACCATTTGACATCTTCTCTCAGAAACAAACACCCCAACCAGACCAATTACGCTCAGGGAAGTGTCCCAAGTCATAGGGTGACTGAGAAACACAGCTCCCGGCCCATCAGGCATAACAGCTAAACAACTAAAGTACCTTCCCCGTAACTGCAAGATGTCACTGGTGAATATTTTGGCATCTGGTCACTTCCCAGTGGCATTCAAGACAGCTAGGATGATCTTCGTCGCCAAACCCAACAAGGACAACCACATCCCCGAGAACTACAGGCCCATCTCCCTACTCGAAGTCATGGGCAAAGTCTTCGAAAGAATAATCTCTAACAGGCTAAACTACTACAACATTGACCTCTTCGCTTTCGGGCCGAGAGGTTGTGCTTCGCTTTTGCTCCTGCATTCGTCAAACATCATTGGTGGAGGGCGAACGTTGCCTGCTGCACTCGCTACAGTTGGTAGCACTGAGCGATTTTTGCAAGATGGCGCAGACTACCAGGAGGAGGATAAACACTGTGTGTATTGAGGTGCTGAAGAGCGCGGTTTACAACACCAATGCGTCAGTTATGCTGCCTGCCGTCTTAAGAGAAACCTACTGCATCAACAACGACGATTTGTATGGAATTGCTTTGAATGGAGCTACAAGAATCTTTGTGAAATTTGTGACGGCTGCTGTATATGACAAGATGGTGGAAGAGTACCAGGATGTGTGTATGCTGGTTAACCCTGGTTTAGAAGTACGTATGAGGGACGTATCCAAGTATTCTACTTGGGTAAAGTTACGGAACGTCCCATTTGAGGCGGATGAGGAAGACATAAAAGCAACTTTCGAAGAGTTTGGTTTTATACATCAAGCAACAGTTGGAAGGTGGTCTGAGGGAATGTATGCTGGACTGTGTGAGGGATCCTTAACCCTTAAGATGTCCTTGTGCAAAACTATACCATCATATGTGACATTGAATGACTTTAGAACTCAGGTATATGTCACCTGACTCGAAATCGTAATGACACGTGTCATTACGATTTCGTGAGTCATGTTGACGGCATTGAGGGGACTTGAGCTAGAGTTCGTCACGGCCACGCTAGCTGGAGATTCGTCTGTAAAAACTGGCATTTGTGGTCACAGTGGTGCTTATGCTAACCTTCCTATGGTGTAGAAATATACCTAGTTGGACGAATCTTATTGTGGCTAGCTGGTCCAGTGGCTAACGCAACGGTCTGGAGTTTTGAGACTCTCTGACCGAGGGTTCAAATCCCGCTCGTGGTATGGTTTATATGTCACATATGGGGGGCAGAGAAGAACATGCAGACTGTGTGGAACGTATGATCATATGGCTGCGATGGGTCCTCGACGATCGTCACCTGAGACACATGGAGAAAGAAAAGGAGTGGAGAAGGAGAGAGAGGTGACGATCCAGTCAACACTGGAGCATCCTCGGGCCCATAGGACATAGAGTGAAATCGTGGAGGACAATCCGGTGGAATGTGTAACATTACCGGAGGTCTCTCAGGTGATTGAGACCATGCATGTAGAGGATGAGGTGAGACAAGGTGAAATGGGTAGTGAAGTTTCAGCTGCAATAGACACTGTTATACAGGGATTCTTGGAGGATCAGAATATGGACGGAATACTACGTATGGTGTTGGATGGGACATCTATAGATAAGGGTGGAATTCATGAGGAGGGCAACGTGGGTGGTGGGGATGGGCAACCACAGAGGATTTGTGAGGCTGTGGTTGAAGTGCATAAAGTTGAAAGTGCAGATGAGGGCATGCACATATTGGAGGCATAATGAAAGAGAGAGGCAGGTGCTTCTGACAGTGATGATGTTCTGACACCTGCACAAAGATCTGGTAAGAAACACTCAGTGGATGTCCCAAAAAATGTAACAGGGGGGGATGTAAGGGGCAGGGGAAAGGTGAGGCAAGGAAAGGGCATTGTGAAAAGCATACTGTGCAAAAACGTAAGGACCCGTATGGACATCGGTCGATTGGTAAGCCCCCGATAGCATTTTTAAGTGCCTAACGTAAAGTGCAGGATCTTTAATGACTTTTGAATGAGACATGGAATACAGATCATATTTTTACAAGAGCATAATTTTAAGTATGGAAGAGATTTGTTGATAGATGACAATAAGGTTTATGCTGGATATACTGGGAAGCTTAAGGGAGGTGTTGCGGTATTAATAGCTGAGGCCAGTCCTTTTCAATTGTTGCATTGGGAAGAAGGGGTAGATGGGAGAGTAGTGAGGGTGGACGGGACATGGGGTGGGGTATGAGTGTGTTTTATGAGTGTATACATGCCGGCGGGCAGCAATAGGCGTGTTAAAGAGGATTTTGTTTGGGACACACTAATTTATCATATGAGGGGGTTACCAGTTTATACATTATTTGGAGGGGTTGGAATAGTGTGATACATAGGAAGGATGTGGAGCCGCGGGGAGCTGGGTGTGTGTTGGGAGTCCTACGGGATGTATTAGGGGGAGTCGGATTAGTGGATGTAGTTAGTGGGGAGGGGTGGGTGGTGGAGCATGCTTATGTGAAGAACGGTTATGCGGCACACTTGGACCGCATTTATGCGTCTCCTGGGATACAAGTTAATATAGGAAACTGTAAATGTAGTATTTTCGGATCATACTGGGGTGGTTGTGGACGTTGGGTGGGGTGAGTTGCCGAAACATTTTATGAGTTATTGGAAACTAAATGTGAGCTTGTTAGAGGATATGGAGGGTGGACTTAGTTTTGCAGAATGGTGGAAAAATGAATGGAATAAAGGAAAGCTGGGAGGTGATATTTTACTGTGGTGGGAGCAATGTGCTAAACCGGGGATCCATAGTTTTTATATGAGGAAAGGAAGGGAGGTCGGACAGTGGAAATATGGATTACAGAGGTATTTGGAGGGGCAGCTAAAACAGTGTTATGAAGGTTGTCGTGGAGTATATCCGGTTTCAGGAGTTATTGTTATTATTATTATTATTATTATTATTATTATTATTATTATTATTATTATTATTATTATTATTATTATTATTATCATCATTATTATTATGTGAGAAAATTACCTGCAGGACGGTTTACAGGACATTACCTGAATTATTACCTGCAAGTAATTTGGGTGAGGTAACTGGGACTTAAGTCACAGTAGGTCACTGAACTGCTACTCCTTCGACTGCCCGCTTCCTCACCACTCTCACTAAAAGCTAGACTTGACATAAAATTAATAATTACAATACTAAAACTGGACTGTCTTTGGTACACAAAATATTCATTTAACACTTACCATTTAATTACTGTAGATGGATCACACCACAACACTTGCCTAACACCTAGACCCTACACTAGCCAGTTGTTGCAAACCCTGAACTAATCTCTGTTTATTTAAATATTTTGTATCTTTAATATTCTGTGTATATTTTATTATTATTGAAAATGCTTCCATTATTAGCTAAAATGAAAATATCTTACTTTATACTATTATTCGATTTAGCTGTATCTTATGTAGGATGCAACATTTATATTTTATATTGGAGAGTTGTGATTGGCTCTCCACAAGGGAAAATGTTTGGTTAACTATCGGCTCACAGGTTTACCTGCTGTTATCTGCCGTACCACTGTGAGTCAACGTCATCACACTTAATGTCGAGGCTGTGTGGTTGACCTCACTCAGTTACCAGCTGACCTTCACAGTTACACACTGACCTCTCACAGGAGGCACACCAAGTTCTTTCCCCGGTGGTCAATTTCCTTTCTTAAGTGTCACTTTCGAGTTCTTCCATGCTCTGATGAATAATGGTTCAACTAAGTCTTGGTAACCGTTGTAGGTAACTTGGGGTTCATATTATTGGATGAAGTTAGTACTAAGTCCGAACTTATAAGGTTGATTTACCCATATTAATATACTGGTATAAAAAGATCTTTATAGTTAATGAAGTTATATATATATAATGTACGTACCAAGAGAAGTGTAAGAGTTAAAGTTCTTATTTTATGTCAAGTGTTGTATCTTTATATACGTACATATTCTGCCAAACAACTTTACTAGTAAAGATTCATTGTCCTCTTTGCTCTCGGGCCGAGAGGATCTGCTGTGCAGACGCTCCTGTTTGATACACAGATAACCCGCACATAGAAGAGAGAAGCTTACGACGACGTTTCGGTCTGACTTAGACTTGTAAATGATCCAAGTCGGACCGAAACGTCGTCGAAAGCTTCTCTCTTCTATGTGCGGGTTATTTGTGTATCGTTCCAGTCACGGTATTGTGCCTTTTTTTGTTATTGCTCCTGTTTGAGTTGACCTTCCTGCAGTTTCCTGTTTTCTCCAAGATGGCTACCGGTAGTAGACAATGCAGCAATACGGTGCACGTTGACATCATAAAGGGTGCGATTTACTCGTCAACGGCTTCTGCAATGCTGCCAGCGATCATCAGAGATACTTATGCCTATGAAAGGACGGTGGCCTCATATCAGAAGAAGTGCCTTCCTGTGACTTCGGGGAAGGAGGTACATCTGAGGGATGCTTCCCAAACCTACACCTGGGTAAGGATCTGTAACGTTCCCTTTGAGGTGGACGCCGTGGACGTTAGTGAGGCGTTCAAGTGTTACGGTGAGGTGCATATGGTGACATTGGGAAGGTGGAAGGCTGGGCTCTACGCTGGATTGCCTGAAGCTTACTTTACTTTGAAAAGGACGTTGAGGAGGGCCAATTCCTCCGTTGAAGTCTTTGAGGAGTTCAGGACGCAAGTGTATATCAGGACAACAGTGAATATATCACTTGTGTGAATTTTGATCACATGGTGCTGGGGTGTGGCAAGGAGGCTGCCCCACGACCGACGTCGCTGGTGTTGATACCCGTGGAGAAACCATCCTCTGTGCCTGTGGCAGGGGTAGACGAGGCCGCAGGTGATGAGGAACATTGTGTGATGTCTGAGATGTCAGGTGCTCCCTCGGGGGGGGGAGGTCTTGAACCTGCATCAGAGGTCGTGGAGCAGGTGGTGCCTCGTGACCTCCAGGAGGCCTTGGCTCTCCCCCTGCAGAAAATGTTCAAAAATTTTCTGGATGAGCCATGGGGAGGATAGCTCTACTGTGGGGGAGGTTTCCCAGCTTGCTGATGAAAACCTAGCTGAGGTTTCAGGGCCACTGGACTTGGGCACTGGTTTTCTGCAAGTCCAGAGAGTGGAGACTGGGGTCCATGAGACTGGTGGGAGTGTGGAGATGGAGTTAGGGAGCATGTCTAGGAAAAGAGCTGGGGGTTGTTGGACGATGAGGTGCTTAATCCAGCAGAGAGAACTGGTAAGAAGATGTGGGGAGATGTGGATAAGATGGGGTTGAGGAGTGCTCAGGTGAGGGATGGGAGATAGGAGAGAAAGAGTGCACAAGTGAAGTCAGGTACTGTCCAAAGTGTAATGAGTAAGACCCAGAGGCATTGGGGAAAGCCCCCATTTTAGAAGAATTCAAGTGTCTAACAATTAATGTCAATGACCTTAGGGCTGAAGTAAAACGTGCATGGGTGGAGAGTGTTCTAAGGCTTTTTAAAATGGATGTGTGTTTCTTTCAGGAACACAGTTTTAAGTATGGCTGTGAGTTGCATTTGTGGGGATATAGGCTGTTTGTGGGTAGTTCAGTGAGACTAAAGGGTGGGGTGGCAGTGGCAGTACAGGAGTCTAGCCCCATTCGAGTCCTTCATGGGAGGAGGGGGGGAGAGTGGTGATGGTGGAGGGGGTTTGGGGGAGGTCCGGGTTTGCTTTTTGGGTGTGTATATCCCGGCGGAAGCTGTGTTATCAGGCATAAGGAAGTGGAGCTGCAAAGGGCGGGTTGTGTGCAAGGGGTGTTATGGGATGTACTGCAGGATGCGGGGGTCTCTGATGTGGTGGGGGAGGGGGGAGAGTAGAATACACTTTTGTGAGGAGAAACTATGCAGCAAGATTGGATCGAATATATGTAACTAAGGGGCTTACAGTTGAACAGGTACAAACTATCGATGTTGGGTTTTTGGATCACCAGGCAGTTATGGTGGAATTGGCATGGTTTGGCATGGTACGGAGATACTCGGGATATTGGAAACTGAATGTGTGGCTCCTTATGGCAGAGGGGAAGGGGATTGGTGGGAACCTTTCTGGGGGGCTAGAGATCAAGGGGTGGGCGTGTTGGATTGGTGGGAGTCGAGAGCCAAGCCTGGGATTCAGGCGTATTATAGGAGTAAGGGTTGAGAGGAGGTGGGGTGGAGGTTCGGGTTGCAAAAATATCTAGAGGGGCATCTGAATGCTTGTTATGAGGGGGGAGGGAGTAGTCGGTATGGAGAAATTTCAGACTTTCGGGGTAGGTTGACTGACATACAGAATGAGCGTTTTGATGCCATACATGTTAGGGCAGGGTTGGAGGAGGTGCTTTGGGGTGACAAACCCTCGGGTTGTGTTTTGCGCAGGTTTAGGGAAAGGCAACAGGCGACCACGATGATGATTTTGGAGGTGTGTGTGAATTTGGTGGGATATCAGAGGGGGCAGATGCTATGCACGACGGAAAGTATGAGTAACTATGTGGACCATTGATCTGAGGAGAAAATGTGGCAGTGTGTGGGTGGTGCCAGGGAGGGGGGATTGTGTGGTGATGATATAATGAATGCTTTAGGAGAGAACGAGTGCGTGGAGGGGGAGCGATTAGCAAGAGGGAGGTGGAGGAGGCTGTGGCCAGAATGAGTAGAGGAAAAGCTCCGGGGATTGATGGGATACCTAATGATTTTTATTTGACCAAATTAATACATAGCATTAGAAATCTTCCTTATGAAGAAAGACTGAAGACTCTTAAATTACATTCACTTGTTAGATGAAGAATGAGGGGGGACCTGATCGAAGTGTATAAGTGGAAGATAGGTATTAATAAAGGGGATATTAATAAGGTCTTGAGGATATCTCTCCAAGAGAGAACCTGCAGTAATGGATTTAAATTAGATAAGTTTAGATTTAGAAAGGACATAGGAAAGTATTGGTTTGGAAATAGGGTAGTTGATGAGTGGAACAGTCTACCTAGTTGGGTTATTTAGGCTAGGACTTTGGGTAGTTTCAAATTTAGGTTGGATAAGTACATGAGTGGGAGGGGTTCGATTTGAGTGGGATTTGCACATCAGAGCTTATTTCTTGGGTAGCATTGAAAATTGGGTTGGGCAAATGTTTTGTTAGAGGGATGAATTGTAAAGGACCTGCCTAGTATGGGCCAACAGGCCTGCTGCAGTGTTCCTCCTTTCTTATGTTCTTATGTTATTGCATGAAGACTTGTCTGGTGGTGTTGTTAAACTGTTTGAAGGAGGGGGGTGTGTTGGGAATGATGCAGGGTACAGGGGTTGTTGTTTTGGTACCTAAGAAGGGGGAGAAGGACATTGAGTGCATATCGGGCAATCTCCCTTATGTGTGCGGATTACAAAATTTTTGCGAAAGTATTGGGTAACAGGCTGAAGAGGGTGATTGAACTGGTTATACACCAGGGACAGTTTGGTATACCTGGACAGAGCATGCGTGCTTGGCATGGGAGAATCATGGATTTTTAGAGAGCTGTCAAGGGTGGGTATCTTGTAATAGATTGGAAAGAAGCGTATGACTGTGTGAGTAGAGAGATGTTGAGGGTTATTTTGTGGAAACAGGGTTTCGGGGAAGAGGTTGTGCGATGGGTCACGACATTGTATTCGTCTGCCATGGTTCGGGTACAGGTGAATGGCAGGTTGGGCTTGCCAGTGTGGATGGAGAGGGGTTTGAGACAGGGATGTCTGCTGTCCCAAATTCTCTTTGTATGTATGCAGGATCCTTTTTACAGGCTTATTGAGGGAGTGGTTCGGGAGCCAGTGTTGCGGGGGTTGTGGGCTATGTGGACGACACCACGGTTTTGGTGTGTGGGGAGGTAGGTTCGCGAAACGTGGGTAGAATGATTGAAATGTTTGGGGCGGCGACAGGCATGCGAGTTAATGGAGCAAAGTCATTGTTGCTTGAGGTAGGATCCTGGGTGGGGAGGGGCTTAGGCGAGGCGTATGGGTGGTCTGTTGTGGATAGTCTTAGGATTTGTTGAGTCGTATATTTGGTGGATGCCCTGGTGGCACAGAGGGTGAATCTGGAGGCAGTGGTAGGTCGGGCTTTGGGTAGGCTAATGGGTTTGAGGACTGGGGAGGTTACTTTGCAGCAGAGTGGTGGTGGTGAACACCCTCGTTTTTAATAAGGTGTGGGGAGTGGCAGAGGTGTTTCCTCTGAGGTTAGCTGATAATAAGGAACTGCAGAGGAGAGTCTTCTGATATGTCTGGGGTTATGGGAGGCCATGGCTAAGGAGTGAGGTCGTGATGATGAATGTTCGGCAGAGTGGATTGGGCCTCATCCCACTGGAGTCTCGAGTAAAGGCAGTCTATGTCAAACAGAGGTTCCTCAGAGCCAGAGGGGAAAGGAGTAAAAAGGTAGGGGAGGTTATGGTTGATGTACAGAAATGGTGGGGGGGGAAGGAGTTGTTGGTGTGTGAGGATATGGTGTGGTTTCCGTTGGTGGTACGGGATGCGAGGAAGGTACAGATGAGCTGTTTGAAGAAGATGGGAAGTCATGGGGTGTTGGTGCAGGGTGTATGCACTTATCCAAAGTATGATTGGCGGGGTATTTGGGAGGATTTTCGTAAGCTTCGGCTGACCTATAGGGTAAGGGAACTGGTCCACAGGTTTTTTATGGGAATTCTAGCGTCCAGGTTAGTGTTGTGTATGATGGGTTATGTGAGTGAGGGAACTTGTCGGCGCTGTGGGGACGAGGAGACAGTGTCCCATGCAGTTTATTTTTGTGAAATTTTGGGAATTGTAAGGGAGTGGTTAGCGAGGGTCTTCCGTCTCATGTGGGGGGCGTAGCATATAGTCTCTAAGGGCTTTGACTTTTGATGTGGTAGGGGTCACAGCGGGTGTCAGGAGGGCCATCATGTATGTGGCGGCGGATTTTTTGTTTGTTTCTTGGAGTATGCCGGAGGTTGGTGGGGTTTGTAGGGTGAGGGCGCTCGCAGCACACATCTACAGGATAGTTTGTATAAATAGACCTTTATATAGGACATGGATGACCAGTTTCCCTGAAGGGCATCGCCTCCTGATGGTGAATGAGTTACTGAGGTTGGGGGTGGGGTAGACCGATGAGGGTTGGACTCCCCGGTTTTGTTTTGTTTTCTTTGGTAGGCTAGTGTTTAGTGGAGTTCTTTGGTATGATTGGGGGGCGGGGTGCATACGTGTCTGGAGTGTGTCATATGTAGTGGCCAAAAGAAGGATGTGCATAACTGGAGGGGGGTGCGGGTTTATTTTGCATGGATCTAGCTTGATATGGAGTCTGACTCAGGGTTTGATGTTTTTTTTTTTCCTTGAGAGTTGTGCTAGTGTGGGTATTGGTGGAGGTTCTTCCGGCGTCTGGAAATGGGCTTTCTGATGCCTGTGTCAGGTGTTTTCTTCAGGTTTTACTATTAATGAAGGTTTATTTGGCCAATTGCTATGCTACTCGATGGTAATAAGTATCATTTTTTTTTTGCATGAGTCATAAATTTCTTGTAAGATTCATAGGCAGAGCGGTTTTGTTGTGTCACCTAAGATGTGTATCTTTTTGTCTTGTCTTTTCGTCTTTTGTTTTTTGGTATTGTATGGTTTTATGGAATCTCCACCGTTCATATATGGTCAATACTCAAAAAAAAGGATTCTCTGTAGTGTGGATTGTGTCAGGCTTTTCTGCTTTTCTTTGTGTTTGTTACTGTATGTTGTTAACGTAGTTGGGTGCTGTTGTGTAGGGGGTAAAAGTTCAATAGATAGGAATAGAGAGGGAGTATATAGTAACAATAGTTTCATTGCCGGCTACTTGTTAAGGTAGGGTAACTCAAGCTCTCGCTATTCCCGCCTTTTTTTCCCCCCTCCCCGAAAGTGATAGTTTCATTGCCGGCTACTTGATAAGGTAGGGTAAGTCAAGTTCCCGCCTTTTCTCCCCCACCCCTAAAGTGATAGTTTGATTGCCGGCTGCTTGTTAATGTAGGGTCAGTCTAGCTCCCGCTATCCCTTCCCCTCCCTCTCCCCCCCCCCGAAAGGTGACGTGTGGGGCTCTGGTCAAACAGTAAATTACTCGACTCACAGCTCCCAACACTACTGTAAGTACATGACTGCCTTGTATTCTAGTGGATTTATTGGTTGAAAGCTTCACTTTTGACCAATAATAAACTTAGTCTTTTCAGCCTTGCTCTAAGTTGACTGTTGTAATAATCACCACGTCTTTTAGGTATTGTACTTATCATTGAGAGTGATTTCTTAAGCAGTGAGTAACCTGTCTATCTTTTCAGCTTGGATGACAGAGAGGGTCACCTGTCAATCAACGAGAAGAAATGATGGAGAAGGACTAACGTCCAGAGACTTCCCCATTTTGGATTTAATTACCTGTGCACCTGTAGGAAATTGCAGGACGTAACCCCACATCATTGCAGCGGTAAAGAACCTGCTTCCTGTCATCGGGATAGAATACTCAAGGCTCTATCTACTGTGAAGAACTAGCCAGTGGGTCGTAACCAACACCTGCGACCCCCCCCATCATCAGCAACGGCTACGATTTCAACAACACAGTGTCACCAACACCAGACACCCCTATATATATTAGCGTTGAATTAAGTTATCATTTATATTTTTCATTTTTCATTTTCTTTAATGTAGGATTAATATTTCATATTTAAGTGTTTTATATTTTAAATTTCTATATAATAAAGTGTTTATGTTTGTCTGTTATTATTTCTTTTTCTATTCATTAATTTTCCTGAGGAGGAGCCAGCCTGAGTAATACTTACTGAAGTTGTTGCAGGGCTGAGTAAGCCTTCACAGTGCTTATGTTTAAACCACGGTTTATTTTTGTTCTAATTGTGATGTGTTACTATGTTTTTTATTTCTGTGTTTCCGTTAAACGCAAACACAATTATATGTATATTATATATCCCAACCTGAGTTATGTGTTTTGGGTTATTCTTTTATATATATATATATATATATATATATATATTGTTATTACGTTTTAGTACTGCTATAATGTGATGTATCTTCCTGTACTGTGGGAGTCGGGTAGGTTTACATAGAGTGGATGTGGTAGTTTTCTTGGCTCTATTGTATTGTAGGTGTTAATTTCATGTTTGGAGAGGTATGCTGTTTCTTTGTATACCACTGTTTTCATTTGTTTTTGTTAGTATTGTAATACATGTTTTATGTATATACGGTTTTTAAATAAAACATAAAAAAAATATATTCTGCCAAACAACTTTACTAGTCAAGATTTTAAATTTTAGTTATTTTTTACAATCCCGAATTATTATATTACAATTACTTGTTACGAAGCCGTAAACAGGCCAACTGTTAAACGAGAATAAATTACCTTAACTGTCTATCATGCTCTGGAGAGGTTTGAAGAAGACGAGTTTTGTAACACCAGCTGAGATCTAAATGCAAGGCTTTAGTGTACTTCCCTGTAAGTGATGTCCGCATCCCTTATTTCGCCATCCACATGTAATTCTTGAGGTCCCGCAAATTTCCTGTCCCAGTTCTTTAGCAGGGGACATTAACATGGGTTCCTATTACAAATTCAGGGCGAAACACCTCAATTTGGCCTCCGAGAATGCTCGATTATTAACTGAATTTCACACCACAACCAGTGGTCACAAATTGCAAATGGCGTCTCTTCTATGGCGTACCTACTGGCTCTTCCACACCCCCGTTCACTTAAAATTTCTCTAAGGGTCCAAATACCATCACATTTTAATGCCAATTAATTATTCATTTTGTTCTACATTTAGGAAATTATGTAAAAATTTCCGCGACGACTATGACAATCACCATTATTGTCATTAATGCCATTACTATTACAACCAATCCAGAACTCTTACAACAAGCACTGTCACATCATCACCATCATTGCTATAACCACTATTGTACTCTTGACAAGCCGGGTTGCCATTTAGTGCTGTGTCAATTACAATCACTGCCGCTTACCGCTCCCCCACCTTACCCATGCATCCATCCCTCCATTCACCCGCCTTTCCCCAGCTGGTGCTCCCCCAAGTCCAAAATGACAGCGATGTCACATGGTGTGCCGGGTACCCAGGGAACTCCACGACATAACCAACGTGGTGGCGCTCGTCCACGAGGCATATGCCACGTGTGCACTCAGTCCCACAAATGGTAACATCCATACATTCCATGAGTGTCTAGGCTCCCGGAGGCCTCCAACTGGAAACATCCAACAGCCCCTCCCAGGAGACGGATCTGACAGCCAGTCTGACTTCACCTGAAATAAAATTACTATACATCAGAAAGCTGTAATACATCCCCAAAGCAGCCCGACCACAAGCTGCTCGGAAATTAGCTTGCCTCCTGAAAAAAGTCAACGATGCCTCTTCAGTCAATGAATCATGGCACAACCTACTGTTGTTTGACAATTCCTGTCTGGCTGTCATACCCAGGAGAGAAGTCCCTAGCAACATCTGTTATTAGGGCAATAAATGGATTCCCTAGAGATGACACCCTCACCCGTCTTCCCTCTAGGACGACAAACATCCGCTGGGGAAATTCCAACAACAAACTGATGTCTCAAAAATCAGAGCCCATGTTAACAAAAAATAGAGAGGAAATACTACTGGAACACTCAGGCTTATTTCTAGTGATGTTTTAATCGCCCATAAAGACATCAATAATGCACAAGTTCTGAACAACATACATCCACGAAGAGCTCTCAATAAGAACATTGGCCTCCCTGACAATACACCATGTGAAAAACATTTAAACCTTCAGGATGCTGAAGTGTATAAAACTGCCATGTTATTCCCACAGGGCTCAGCAGGGAGTTTCATGGGTTTAAGACTCAATCCAAAACTTGGGGATGTTTCAGTGTTTATTGTCTAAGCTTAGCAAATTTTCCAATGCGTGTCTGGATGGCTGTTCCAGAGGCCATTATGTGACTATTCTTTGACGCATCACTATATACCCTCCTGAAAAAGGACGGACGACGTAGGCTCTTTGCAGTTGGCAACACCCTTTGTGGCATACTACGAGTATATTACAATTTATTCGGCATATGTCACACTTCCATATAGGCTGCCTCCCAACCAACGAACCAGGTGTTAAAGGTTTAACGATCAATAGGGTACCTGTCGTTAAATCAGTACCTCGGTTCACTGGCCACTCACAGACAAGCCCACCAAGCTGAAGCAACGTGCTTCACTTGTACTAAGCAAATTGACAGACTTGCCTGTGCTGCTGGTTGAGCACGGTGCATTCTCTGGCTTCTGCTTTTGCTATCTTTTGTCACCGTGTGGTACACTTATTATTCCACCACTGTACATAGTGTACATAAATGTATATACTTGAAAATACTGGAAATTTGTATCTGGGGAAGGAAAATACAAGTCATATATTAGTGCTGAGTTTTAGTTGCTCCACTCTAAATCCCATTACGAAAGCACCTGTTTTCGTCATTCCCTTCGACGCCTTGTTGCCAGAGCTGCAGTGAGGATAGTGAATCACGAGGCTGCCACAATACTGAAACCAACACAGTTCGGTTTTGGTGCTCAACAAGGCTGTGAAGCAGCTGCCCATGCAGCAGTAATGTACCATATCAAAAAGCCCTGATCAAATTGAACTTTGCCAATGCGTTTTACTTAGAAAGGATGCTGCTCTCTACGCAGTTTCTAAACATTACCCTTCCCTCTATCCTTTCATCCAATCATGGTATAGTGGTATCTCTAAACTCCTGTTTGGGAAACACGAAATTGACTCATGTGAAGGTGTGCAACAGGGAGACCCTTTCGATCCTCTCTAGTCATCAGGAAAGTCACAGACACTGACTAGTGAGCTCAATATCTGATTCTAGGATGATGGTACCCTGGCTGGCAATACAGACTCTCTCCTAAAGAACATCAGAAAAACGAGACATTGGAGAGAGACTGGGCCAATCTTCAAACCCCGCCAAATGCGAAACAGTTTCTACCAACTAGCAAATCATTGAGGGCAGTTCTGTTATGCCAATAACATCAATAACATTCTCCTTGGCACTCCTCTTGGGTCCAATGCTATTGATCTGATTCTAGGAAAATATCTCAGGCCTCAGGATGATGGAAGACACTGATACACATGACACCTTGTACCTACCCATCAGATGCCTGTCCCTCCCAGCCTTCAACTCCCTCCTGAAGAGGGACAACAAGACACTGTATTTATGTAAGTTTTCCACATGGAAGTGTTCTTGGGCCACTGTTATGAAATGTTTACTTCAATTACCTTTTTAACTCGTCCCAGAATTTCATGTACATGCAGACAGATATACTCTGTTATTTACTTATCCAAAAGAGGAAATGCCAGCTGCTCTATGTTACATCAATCACAGCTTACCACTATATCAGCATGGGGAAAGCGATGGCAGGTCACATTTGCTTCTGAGAAAACACAAATGATGATGGTCTTTAGGCACCACTATGATAATGCTGAAGTTGTGGTAAGAATGAATGGGAGAGTGTTGGTACCCGAGGATGAAGTTGATATCCCAGGGGTAAAATTTGACTCAAAACTGTCTATAAAGAACCGCGTTGCAAACAAAGCGGCCAGGAAGCTTACAACACTTAGACGTATCTTGCATCAGCTCTACAGAAGTGGATGCAAGGTCTCAAGAACATCACTTCATGTGAGATAATTAATTCCCAGCATGACTCGAGTCTGAAATACGTTCGTACAACAGCATAATGACATCGATAAAGTCAGTTGACCAAATGAAATCACTGGTCCACAGATGGCTCCCACTTCATCCTAATCCTAATTTGCATGTCTCATTACAATAAAAAAAGGTTTTCAGATGAGCTGAAGTAGGTAATAGCTCTTAGCTTGTGAATAAAACTATTGTGTAAATAAAAAAGAGAAAGACTGAGAGAGAGAGAGAGAGAGAGAGAGAGAGAGAGAGAGAGAGAGAGAGAGAGAGAGAGAGAGAGAGAGAGAGAGAGAGAGAGAGAGAGAGAGAGAGAGAGAATCAACGAGAAAAAAGAGTCAACATAACACTCAATCGGTGTCAGCGTTATACAGGCAAGTGTATTTGAGCTTAGTTATGGAATGCCTACTTCAGTAACCTTCAGTTCATCTCCAATTCCCATGGCTATGTGGATGAGAAAATTTACGTATCCAAGAGAAGAAATTCCAGATGCCTTCATTTACGTCAATCACCAGATTACAGCAATATTATCTTGAAGAAAGTGATGGAAAGTTATATATTTGCTTCAGAGAAAACACAAATGATGATGGTCTCTATTCGCCATGATGGTAGTGCTGGAGCACTGATAAGAATGAATGGGAGGGTGTTGGAATGCCAGGATGGGGTGGATATACTAGAAGTGAAATTTGATCCAAAAATGTTTAAGAAGAACCACGTTGTAAATCTTGCAAGGAAGGTGGCCAAGAATGTAACAGCTGCAAGGTGTATCTCATACCTGCTCGACAACAGAGGCTACAACACAACAGAGGCACATGTGTGCTCACACCTTAAGCTCTATTATCAAGAATTTCTTGAGCCCCGTCTTATTTACATCTTGACAGAATAGAGAACAGAGCAAGACCCAACGTGAATAGATCTATCATTTCAGAAGAGCCTTGAACACCAAAGAGACGTGGGTGGTAATACTGTTATGTACATGTCCAGTGATGTCAATGTTCTACACTTCGCTCGACTTCATGAACAACGAGAAGAGATTTTCTTCCCAACAAAGCAACACGCAGGAAACAGCAACAACACTCTGGCTGTGTCCTTCTGAAGAACATCAACACATCTGAGATCATTAATAACAAGTATGACTTGAATCTGGAACTTGATCAAACAGCATAATGACATCGAAAAACATAAAGTGGGTTCTCCAAATGAAATCGCAGGTGCACATATGGCTCTAAGTTCACCCTGTTTCGTATTTGTTTCATGACAATAAAAAGATTTTTAAACAAGCTGAAGAAGGTAACAGCTCTTAGCTTGTAATTAAAGGTAGGAACTCTTAACCTAAACAGTAAAAACCATTATGAAAAACATGAGAGAGAGAGAGAGAGAGAGAGAGAGAGAGAGAGAGAGAGAGAGAGAGAGAGAGAGAGAGAGAGAGAGAGATGTCTATTTCTCATTCATATTTTTCCGTTGTCCCATTTTCTAATTTACTTATGTTTTCCTTCCTCTTAATGTTGTTGCAGGAGCACCATCACTCAAAGTTAACTGGTAAATCACACGAGTCCCACTTCCTTAATGACGTACTTTATCCTGAGTAAACAGCACAATACTGTATATTATGACCTGAGATTGTTAAAACACACCTTAATGCTTTTAATATATAAGTAGCTTATGCTTGAGACAATACATGTACTAGGAGAGATTACGATGGATTCAGCAAACTTTTTTATGTGAGAAACAGCTTGATGCAGCACAAACCAGGATTATATATAATACCTGTGTGCAGATATTGTAACATATTTTCAGGGAAATGGCTCTACTTAGTGCTTTAGGGATTCTAAGTTTCTATTTGGGTGAATCTTGCATTAAGCAAGTGAAATATTTGTCTTAACAAATTTCTCTCTCTCTCTCTCTCTCTCTCTCTCTCTCTCTCTCTCTCTCTTCTTCTCTATATATATATATATATATATATATATATATATATATATATATATATATATATATATATATATATATATATATCGTTATCTATCCCATCTCAGGCTATAATTTATTGTATTCTTCAGATCCTTTTCCTGATGGGACCTTTAATGAAAGTGCCCTTCTTCTACGCACTGATATTCCGTACCATCAGCTATTTGTTCGTACTTCGCTGCATTACACAGCAGCCCGTATCCACTTGCATAGGTGGTATACACTCTGTTCTTTGTATCTCTCTCCTTCTCGGGCATTATCTATCCCGGATATTGCTTTTCTTGTTTCGTCATTACTGCCACCACTTCCGTTACTTGGCGATTTTAATGCCCATCATTTCTTCTGGGGGGTCTCACTGTGATTCCCGTGGCATTCAGTTAGATGTTTTTCTTGCTACCCACCCCTTCCATGTTTTAAATACAGGTACTCACACCCATTTTGATCCTCGGACTCACACTCTCTCTTGCATCGATCTCTCAGTCTGCTCTTCCTCCGCTGCATTAGACTTCACCTGGTCTGTTCTCCCGGATTTGAACATTGAAAATGGTATAAAATACCGACAGGTTGTTAGGTAAGACACATATGCAACAGTTAGGTATCTTTATTATGAAACGTTTCGCCTACACAGTAGGCTTCTTCAGTCAAGTACAGAAAAGTTGATAGAAGCAGAAGATACTTGAAGACGATGTAATCAGTCCATCACCCTTAAAGTTTTGAGGTGGTCAGTCCCTCAGTCTGGAGAAGAGCATTGTTCCATAGTATGAAACAATATGGAGAAGTGACAGGATGGAGCTTTTTATAGCGCCAAGAGGTGAGACGTAGGTCACTAGGAGAGGTAAGAGGTACAGACCTGCAATCAACTTCGACAACTTCCACTAGTGAGAGGGGCTGGATTTGAGAGGGACCTGACCTCTCAACATCTGAGTTCTTACCTCTCCTAGTGGCCTACGTCTCACCTCTTGGCGCTATAAAAAGCTCCATCCTGTCACTTCTTCTCCATATTGTTTCATACTATGGAACAATGCTCTTCTCCAGACTGAGGGACTGACCACCTCAAAACTTTAAGGGTGATGGACTGATTACATCGTCTTCAAGTATCTTCTGCTTCTATCAACTTTTGTGTACTTGACTGAAGAAGCCTACTGTGTAGGCGAAACGTTTCATAATAAAGATACCTAACTGTTGCATATGTGTCTTACCTAACAATCTCCCGGATTTACATGACAGCGATCATTTCCCAATCATTCTTACTTCCCCTTCATATTCACCACCTCTTCGTATCCCACGCTGGCAATTTGATCAGGCAAATTGGAACCTTTACTCACAACTAACTGTTTTTAGTGAGGTTCCTTCTTCGTCCTCCATTGATGAGCTTTTACACCTCTTCTCGTCCTCCGTTTTAACCGCAGCTTCTCATTTTATACCCCAAACTTCGGGCAGGCATTCTCAGAAATGCGTGCCTTGGTGGTCTCCTGCTTGTGCTCGTGCAGTACGTTTGAAACGCGCTGCGTGGGGCAGGTACCGGTACAATAGAACCACGGAGAGACTTCTTGATTTTAAGCAGAAGCGTGCGATCGCTCGCCGTGTCATCCGTGACGCTAAACGGACTTGCTGGTGAGATTATGTCTCTACCATCACCTCTGCTTCCTCTATGAGTGCAGTCTGGAAAAAAGTACGAAAACTGAGTGGTAAACATTTTCCTGACCCGGCTCCTGTTCTGCGAGTTGCCGGTGTTGATATAGCAAACCCACTTGATGTTGCCAATGAAATTGGCAATCATCTGGTCCGTATTTCTCAGGGGCTCCATCTATGCCCCTCGTTTCTTTCCTCAAAGTCTGCCAGAGAGTTAGCACCCTTGGACTTTTCTTCTCTCAGAGAAGAACAGTATAATGTTCCTTTTACACTTCAGGAACTGGAGGCAACACTCTCAGCTTGCCGATCATCGGCAGCTGGGTCCGACGACATTCATATTCGTATGCTACAACATTTACATCAGTCAGCCCTTGCAGTCCTATTACGCCTTTTCAGTCTTATTTGGTCACAAGGAGTTCTTTCACAGCTGTGGAAATCTGCCATTGTTCTCCCTTTCCGCAAACCGGGTACTACGGGACATGAAGCCTCCCACTATCGCCCCATTGCTCTTACCAGTGCAGTTTGCAAAGTGATGGAACGCCTGGTAAATAGACGTTTAGTGTGGTATTTAGAGACACACAACAGTCTCTCCACTAGTCAATATGGCTTTCGTAAGGGCCGTTCTACCATAGACCCCTTACTACGCTTGGATACGTATGTTCGTAATGCCTTTGCGAATAATCACTCAGTTATTGCCATATTTTTTGACCTTGAGAAGGCATATGACACAAAACTTAGAGGTATAATATTTTGGCCCAAGCCCACTCCTTAGGCCTTCGAGGCAATCTACCATCCTTTCTTAAGAACTTTTTAACTGACAGACATTTCCGTGTTTGGGTTAATAATGTGCTCTCCCCGGACTTTATCCGAGCTGAAGGTGTCCCCCAGGGATGTGTTCTGAGCACAACACTTTTTCTCCTTGCTATAAATGATTTGGCTTCTAGTCTTCCATCCAATATTTGGTCATCACTATGTTGATGACTTCACTATTGCCTGTGCAGGCGCTGACTGTCACCTCATTGCAGTTTCTCTCCAGCATGCGGTCGATCGTGTTTCCAATTGGGCCACCACACATGGGTTTAAATTTTCCAGTACCAAAACTCACCAAATTACTTTTACTAGACGCTCTGTCATCTCCAATCATCCTTTATACCTCTATGGCACCCGTATCCCTGAACGTGATACAGTCAGGTTTCTAGGCCTCCTCTTTGACCGTAGGTTATCCTGGAAACCTCACATTATCTCTCTGAAGACAACTTGTCACAGCCGGCTGAACCTTCTTAAAACCCTTGCTCATCTTTCATGGGGAGCTGATCGTCGAACTCTCCTCCGCCTACATTCCACCCTCATTTTATCGAAACTTGATTATGGTGACCAGATCTATTCAGCTGCCTCTCCTGCTACTCTATCTAGCCTCAACCCTATTCATCACCAAGGATTACGTTTATGCCTTGGTGCTTTTCTCTCTTCCGCTGTTGAGAGCCTCTATGCAGAAGCGAACTTTCCATCCTTATCCGATCGCCGTGATGCCCATTGCCTTCGCTACTATGTACGCTCTCATGATCTCCACAATCCTTCCATTTATAGAATGGTCACCGATATTAGTAGACATTCGCTCTTGTCTTCTCTTCAGTTTCCACCTTTTTATGTTCATGTAGCATCTCACTTTTCCCTACCCCCCTGGGAAATTCCAGCTGTTCGAGTCTGTTCTTTCTCACTCCCTTGCTCGAAAGCCCAACTGTCTATGGTAGCTTCCCGCTCTCTTTTTCTTGGCCACTTCCACTCTCATTCTCATGCCATTGCAGTGTACACAGATGGCTCTAAGTTTTCTGACGGTGTAGGATTTGCAGCAGTGTTTCCGGACAGCGTCGTACGAGGGCATTTACTATCTTCGGCTAGTATCTTCACTGCTGAATTGTATGTCATTCTTGCAGCACTTATCCGTATTGCATCTATGCCTGTGTCATCATTTGTGGTTATCTCAGACTCCCTTAGTGCTTTACAGGCTATACAGAAATTTGATACACCTCACCCCTTAGTCCTCCGTATCCAACTTTGGCTACGCCGCATCTCTACCAAGCATAAAGATATTGTTTTTTGTTGAGTCCCTGGTCATGTTGACGTACAGGGCAATAGCTACCCACCTTCACACCAGTTGGCAACAACGTTGGTCTACTCTACTCGGTAACAAACTTCAATCTATTAAACCGAGTATAGGTTACTGGCCATCTTCTTGTCTCCAGTGCCGAGGTTGGGAGACTAGTCTCTCTCGTCTCCACATTGACCATACTCGTCTTACTCATGGATATCTCATGGAGAGGCGCCCTGCTCCTCTCTGTGAGAATTGTCAGGTTTCATTATCAGTCAGCCATTTTCTGTTAGATTGCCCACTTTATCAACGAGCACGCAGAATTTACCTCCAGCGTCGTCTTGGCTCTGCTGCTCTCTCTTTACCTTCCCTTCTCGCTGATGGACCCACCTTTCATCCGGACTCTCTCATTGACTTTTTGACAACAACTGACTTACTTCACAAACTCTGATGATACCTTCAGCCCTTTCTACTTCAATCTCTTGCTACCCTCTACCCTGCACTATCCCCTGCCCCGCTGTTTTCTGTAACCTAATGATCGCCCCTCCCCCCTTCTGCCGCCCAATACCCTCGCTTCCTTCCCTACCCTGCAGCGCTGTATAGCCCTTGTGGCTTAGCGCTTCTTTTTTATTATAATAATAATAATAATCTCTTTATCTATCTCTCTCTCTCTCTCTCCCTCTCTGTCTCTCTCTCTCTGTCTGTCTGTCTGTCTGTCTGTCTGTCCTCTCTCTCTCTCTCTCTTCTCTCTCTCTCTCTCTCTCTCTCCCCTCTCTCTCTTCTCTCTCTCTCCCTTCTTTCCCCTCTCTCTCTCTGTTATTCTCTTAGGCAAGGTTTGGCATAGGTACATTTTGAATAATTATGTTATAAATTTTGAAAAATATAATAATGTATCAATTTAGGAAACTAGTATTGTAAGTAATAATATAAGGTTTTAAGAGGCAAGGTGAATGCAGGCGGCATGACATGACAACAGCATGCAGGCGGCATGATATAACAACAGCATGCAGGCAGCAAGGAGTCTGAGAGCAGCCATCACAGCTCAAATCTTTATGTCAGTGGCCGCAGATTTCGAGGGGTAAACTCAGGTATTTAGAATGAAGATGTTAGTACGTAATTTGCCTAAAAGTATGTTATAGTATATCTGATATTTTATGGAATTTTGAAAGCAAGTGGACTTGTTTTACTAGCCAACATAGAGCTTCCATTCACATTACTTGAGCGGTTGGGCTTCCACCTTAAGGGTAAACAGACCCTTTACTCTCATAGTTTATTGAGTACTCATCTATATATGAATGCAGGGGCCGCATCTCAGCTCTTGGTCCCGCCTCACCGCTAGTCGCTACTAGGTCCAATCTCTCTCCCGGCTTTAGGTCAGGTATTCAGTGATTCATTGCAAGGTTTTCCCTACTATACCTACCTGCTCCACTTGCTTTTCAACCAGTCTCTTGTGCGAAACTGTGTCGAAAGCTTTCTTACAGTCCAAGCAGATGCAGTCTACCCATCTCTCTCTCCTGTCTTACTTCTGTTACCTTATCGTAGAACTCCAGTAGGTTTGTGATACAGGATTTCCCATCGCTGAAGCCATGCTGGTTGTCATGTATGAGCCCGTTCCTTGCTAGATGCTCCACCACTTTTCTGATAATCTTCTCCATGACTTTGTATACTATACATGTCAGTCACATCGGCGTGTGTGTACACACCTGATTGTGGTTGCAGGGGTCGAGACTCAGCTACTGGTTCTGCTTCTTCAATGAACGCTACTAGGTCCTCTCTCTCCCTGCTCCATGAGCTGAAGAAATACTTCCTAACATTCCTTTGACTCATCTGAGTCTTCAACTTCCAACTGTGACCTCTTGTTTCTGTGTCCCATCTCTGGAACATCCTGTCTTTGTCCACCTTGTCTATTCCGCGCAATATTTTACATGTCATTATCATGTCTCCCCTGATCCTCCTGTCCTCCAATGTCGTCAGGCGGATTTCCCTTAACCTTTCTTCGTAGGACAATCCCCTTAGCTCTGGGACTAGTCTTGTTGCAAACATTTGCACTTTCTCTCATTTCTTGACGTGCTTGACCAGGTGTGTATTCCAAACTGGTGCTGCATACTCCATTATGGGCCTGACGTAAATGGTGTACAGAGTCTTGAACGATTCCTTACTGAGGTATCGGAACGCTATCCTTAGGTTTGCCAGACGCCCGTACGCTTCAGCAGTTATCTGATTGATGTTCGCCTCAGGAGATGTGCTCGGTGTTATACACACTCCAAGATCTTTTTTCTTGAGTGAGGTTTGCAGTCTTTGGCCATCTAGACTATACTGTGTCTGCAGTCATCTTTGCCCTTCCCCAATCTTCATGACTTTGCATTTGGCAGGGTTAAATTCAAGGAGCCAGTTGCTGGACTAGGCTTGAAGCCTATCCAGGTCTCTTTGTAGTCATGCCTGATCCTCGACTTATTTGATTCTCCTCATTAAATTCACATCATTTGCAAACAAGGACACTTCTGATCTCTTCCGTTATGTCATTCACATATATCAAAAACAGCACAGGTCTTAGGACTGACCCCTGTGGAACCCAGGTTGTCACAGGCACCCACTCTGACACCTCGTCACGTACCATGACTCGCTGTTGCCTCCCTGTCAGGTATTCTCTGAGCCATTGCAGTGCTTGTGTGTGTGTGTGCGCGCGCGTGCACGCGCGAACGCTCACCTGTTTGTACTCATATATGGTTGCAAGGGTTGAGTCGTGGCTGCTGGCCTCGCCTATTTAATGGTCGCTATAAGTTCCACTCTCCCACTGCTCTAAGAACTTTGTCATACTGTCGTGTGGGGTTCGGAAGGAGATTGATGGATAAGGTAAACTCACTTGTTGGATGGTAATGCTATATTGTCAGACTGTGGTAATGGGAGATGGAGGGAGCCCAGCCTGCCGTGTTCTGCCTTCTTCTATGCCTATGCGTCGACTGAGAGGGAGGCAGCTTGTCTCACTGACTCATGCTGTATCCCGTGACGTCATACAGTCACTTGGCCTAGGGATCTTCTATATAAAGGACATGGATGGTAATATGATACGCTATATAACACATATAAGGGGATCAGCAACTATGCTGACAGCTCGGTCATGTTACGTATGTCGTCCCGACATACACTACTATGCTATAGGCTGAACAGGCAGGTGCTTCTGGGCTGATTCTATACAATAACAAATTCATATATAATTTTGAACTAATGGATGGTATCATACTGGATGTTAACATAATGAGTTTTACATAATGGGTGTTAACGTATTAAGTTTCATTGTAATGCATTACAAACTATAAGAACAAATCATGGTACAATATGGGATGGAATTGATTGATCGATCTGTATTCATGCACTCTACGGATTCTGAGGAAGAATAAAAATTTTTATATATATATATACAAGGTGAAATTAACAGCAAAGGCATCTGGTGCGCACTCAGATCATAACTGTCAAATTCTCAGAATACGGAGGGAACGTGAACACGAAAAAAAAAAAAATCCTGAAAAACTAATCAGTTAATAACAAACAGTTGACAATTTTCTTCATCTTGGACATCTAATTATACAGGCTATGTACATTTAAACCCAATTCTGCGAGGGTGAGGTTTACATATGCAGAATGGTTATCATCTCTGGGAGGATCGAATTCCTCTGCAATGGCTTACACATGCCTTGACTGAGGGAGATCTGAACGAGTATCTACAAAAGATACAGCTACATGGACAATCTGAACGCGTGTTTACAAAAGATACAGCTACATTCACTAGTGACTGGAATTACTAACTCTTCTGCTAGGAGTACTCAACTCGACTGTTCGATACAGTAATTCTTGGCTCATTACAAAGTCACTAATGGGTGCGGGTGGCTTCACAGTCAGAATAAGATCTTCCTGCAGCAGGAATCGAATCACCAGAACACAAGGGATCAGCTCTTTCTTACTGGAGGAATGAACAAACTCGGTGGAGCGGATGACTCTCCCCGGTTGAAAAAAAAAAATGCTATAACACGCAATATGAGCAAGGGAGAAGGAATCTACTATCTCTCACTGCAAGCACAGGGGAAGAGAAATGAACACGGTCAACAATGCTGATATTCAATCTGAGTCGCACACAGTGACACGAGGTATAAAGAAACTTCACTTACAAGCGTTAACAACATGTGAAAGTTACTCGAGAAATAACTTCTTACACTGCACGAATTACTGCCAACTAGGATGGGATCACCATCTGGAACACAAGGGACAATAACAACACTCAAGTGAGTACACTAGCCACAGAAACGTCTTTCTGCAACGGCTTGTGGCATCAGCAATAGATGGCATAACTCGTTGCAAGTAAAGTTCTTCTCAAAGCATCCCCTGGGAAGGAACGAGTACTTGAACAAGTCGCCATTGCAAGGATAGTAGTCTCAGCACTATCCTGCATGCACGATATTGTGGCTGGAGTCCAGACAGGAGTGACAGTATTACTAGTGCCTGACCGCTCGGCTACATTAATATGTAATGAACGAATGTATAGGAGCTTAATCTGAACTTCACGTTTCACAGCACTTTAACAAATCTCAGATACAAGCTGGGAGAACAAACACATTGCTCAGGGGCTAGGTATTGTATTCCAGACAGTAAGGGAATACTGGTACTTTGGACTGATTCATATTGACTTTGATTGGCATGATACACTAAGTGAACATTCAAAAGTGACTGGGACATGATCTCAGAGAACTTACTCAAGGGCATAAGGCAAGAAAAAAATAGAGAGAATAACACAGTAAGCTTAAACGGGAAGAAAATGCTTAACTATTCTGCATAAGTAATTAAAAATTGACAGGACACACAGAAAGCAAGGAAACTCATACAAGAAAATACTCAACTGAATAAACAACACTTTGAAAAGCAAGAGAACTGTACTTTACTCAAATCTAATTTGCTCAACTTTACTTTAAATTGAATGAATGGCACAGTGAGTTGTCTTTACTCTCAATGCAATAGGGAAATACACAATAAAATGATAAAATAAATCAAAAACGTTAAAATGGACTCAATAAAGCTTGTGCAAAATAAAACAAACTGGGAAACAATTCACGAAAATAAAATAAAATGGCACACAGAGAATAAAATATTATGCACAGAACAGAGCATAAGAAACTGCACTGAAATAAACTGTAGCAATATTGCAAATAACAATTGCAAATCAAGAGTACTGCACAACACTACTTAAAATTTCTGCAAGAAAAATTTTAATGACAACACAATGCTTGCACAAGAATTATTGCAAAATGAGTCAATGTGCAATAATAAAAAAAATATTACACACAAGAAAATACAGTTTACAAGATTAAAAAAATATATAGAAAGGAATAAAACTGAGTGAACATTTTAAAACTCTTAACTGCAGCTTAAGAAAACACTTAACAAGCGAAAGAACAATTTACTTTAAATGAACAACTTAAAAATTGCACTAAGAGTGAATTTGTTCAATGAAACATGAAAAATAATAGGTGCAAAAACACAGAACAAAAAGGGTTGAACACTTACAGTGATGCAGAACACAACACATCAATATAAACACAATACTAGAATTTTCTTGCTATGAAACTTGATGTGTGAGAAATTTGATAATAAAATAATTTTCTTGCTTGCACAAAATAATGGCACTATTGTCTATGGAAATAGGACAAATTAGACACTGGCTAAATGAAAGGAATTAACACAAAAATGTTCAACACACAGAGAAAAATGAATTAAACTGGCAAGAATACACAAATGCTGGGATAAAAATATAACAGACAACACTGAGTTGTGATGCAGAATACAAGGTAATAAATTACTGAATTACTTCACTGCAATACTTTGAACACAAGGTGATTGTGAAGTGTAACACAAGTTTTATACTAATTATATGTTGCACACAACAAGGAAAAACACTAAGGTACTTCAAGTGTACAAAAAAAAGAAGCACAACACAACAGACATAAGATAATGCACAGAAATTAAAATATTGCAAACAGTATATAATAAATGCTGAGTCTAATCAAGAGTCACTGAATTTCACTAAGAAATCACTGGAAACACAAAAAGAAATGTCTCAACACTCGCAAATGTCTCTATGAAAAATATTATCGCTGTAACGACTTGATGAAGAATTAAGTAGATGGTGGAAGGTTGGAGGATGGAGGCTATCGTCTGGTGGCTGGTTACTGCCCACACGTGATCGTAGAACTTGCGCTTACATCGATGATAGACTTCACACAGGAGGCTTTTAACGGTGGTGCGAAACACACTCTAGCTCTGCCCCCCTATGTGGTCCTTAAAATATGGTGCTGGAACCCGTAGTAGGACAGTGTTAGTGGTTGGGTGAGTGGGTGAGTGGCTGAGTGAGGCGGCTGGGGCCAGGCAGGCGCGAGACACACGTGGTTAGTGGACCTATGGGATGAACGGCGTAAGCCTCACTGGGGACACCCTGACTGGCGCGAAGATAATTCTAAGCCGGCTGGCTTAAAACAGACCCACGAAATACCACAACACCACAGGGATGAAAAAAACACTCAGAATGGCTTGGAACTTGAAGCACAAAGCGATGAAGACTGTACCCACATGGCTTGCTTGAGTACTGGGGTAAGACACCTGGGTTAGTCACCTGGGTTAGTTGCTGGCTGGCTTATTTTAAACCCCTTCACACAGAATGGTTTCTCACGATGAGACAGGAAGGTGGAAAGTGGCTGGCGGGGGCAAGGCTGGATGGATCAGGTTGGGTGACGGGGTTGTTCTGCCCCCACCACAGCTGTTATGGCTTACTTTGAAAACTCGGGTCACCCCTCGGGGTGAGGGAAAAATAAGCAATAAACATAATACCAGTGAAAAAAGTATGGGGGTGGGATGCTTGAGTGAGGTAGCTGGCTTGGCTAGGTGGGCCCATGGGGACACGAAATGGCCGTCTTGCGTAGAAAAAAATCTCCTTACATCGGCGTAAATTTTCAATTTTACGCCCAACCGCTGCACCAAATTGTCGTGTGGGGGTTTTGGAAAGGGGATTGATGGGATAAGGTAAACCACTTGTTGGATGGGGAAGCTATATTTCAGATGTGGGAATGGGGGGAGGGAGCCCCCGCCTGCCGTTTCTGCCTTTTTCTATGCCCATGCGTCGACTGAGAGGGAGGCGCTTTTCTCCTGCTCATGCGTATCCCCTGACGTCATAAGTCACTCGGGCCAGGGGGTCCTTTTTATAAAGACATGGAGGTACTTGATACCTATACAAACATTAAGGAGATCAGGGAACTATCTGACAATCCCCTTTAAAGCTGCTATAGGGGCCCCCCTCCACATATCCTCCCCCTAGTGTCCACTTTTCCCCACATCCTAAGGCTTAGAAATACTTCCAAAAAATCTTATACATCTGAGTTTTCAAATTCCAGATATGTTCCTTGTTCCGTTTCTAATCTGAAACATTTTGTCCCTGTTCTCTTGATAATTTTTTCAGTATTTTGCGTCGTTACATACCCTATCCCTCCTGCTCCAGTGTCATAAGTTAATCCCCTTATTCTTTCCCATATAAAAACCCTTACACTGGGGCTAGTCTTGTTGCAACCCTTTTTTCTTTCTCCAATTTTTGATTTTCTTGGCCTGTGTTGGTTCCATCTTGTGCTTCGTACTTAATAGGGGTCGGACAAACGGTTTTAAATGTCGAGATTGACACTTATTTTTAAGCAAATGATTTTTAAGTTTCAAAATACGCATATGTGCTCATTATTGGGGATAATGTGCGCCTCAAGGGGTTGGGTTAAATAAATCGTCTTTCTTCTTGAATGAGACTTGCAGCCTTTGTTTCCCGAACTCATACTCCGTCTGCAGTGTTCTTTGTTTTTCCCCAAGCTTTGCACTTGGTGGGGTTAAACTCCAGAAACCATTTGTCGAGCCAGGCTTGTACCCTGTCCAGATTTTTTTTTTTTTTTTTTTTTTTTTTTTTTTTTTTTTTTTTGCCTTTACAAGTCCTCGACTGCTTGTACTCTCCTCATTAGTTTCACGTCTTCTGCGGACAGGGACATCTGTGACTATGCGTTTTATCATGCCATTCATTTATACAAGATACAGCACCGGCCCTAATGTACCCATTCCCACATGTCGCATACAATTACGTTTCTTTCTAGTCAAGTATTCCCTGATCAACTGCAGTGCTTTTCCTGTTATACCTTCCTGCTCCTCCAGCATTTATACCAGTTTCTTGTGCCAAGAAAATGTAATCTACCATCATTCTCCTTCCTGTCATACTTCTGTTACCGTGTCATAGAATTCCAGTAGTTTTTTGACACAGGATTTTTAGTCCTTGAAGCCATGCTCGTAGTCATGTATGATCCCACTCCTTTCTAGATGCTCCACCACTCTTCTGATAATATTCTCTTTGTCTTCACATACTATACATGTTAGAGATATTTGCCCTCATTCGATAGATTTGTTGAAGACTGTTGCTAGTGGTACACACCTGGCTCTTCTCGGTCTTTCTCAGATACAGTTCGAGGTATCTAGCTCACTTAGCAGTTTCTTTACCTCCTCCCCAGGTGTGTGTATTGTTGTCAACACTTTCTGGCATACTCTATCGCCTCAGTTAGCTGGAAGCCTTTCTGTCTTCTCTAAAAATATCTCTCTAAATCTCCTGCTGAGTTCTTCACATGCTTCCTGGTCATTCCTTATGAGCTCCCCGCCTTTATTCTCAAATTGCTGCTGCTCCTTTTCCATGCATACTTGTTTCTGGTTCATTGGGTCAATTCCTTGTTTTCCTGAGTTCTTTGCCTTTTATAATTTTTTCATGCTCTAGCAGACTTGACTTTTGCTTCTCAACACCTCTGGGTGTAGTCCCCTCTTTTGAAGCTTGGCTTTGTCTCTCTTTCCCAGTTTGTTTCACTCTCCACTGCTAATCCTCCAAGGTATACAAAAGTCCGGACCATATGATCACAAAGAGTGAGGGGCCTTTTGTATGTAATATCACCTACAGCGGAACCACTCAAGGTTTTATCCTCTTCTCTCCTTTCTCTCTCCTTTCTCTCTCTCTCTCTCTCTCTCTCTCTCTCTCTCTCTCTCTCTCTCTCTCTCTCTCTCTCTCTCTCTCTCTCTCTCTCTCTCTCTTTCTCTGGTTGTGCCAATAACATTTTGGTGCCTGAAGTTATTCACTATCTGTCGTTTCCTCCACCTGTCGACTTTCCTCATAAGTCCTCCCTTCAGCCTGCTGGAGAACGTAATTAATCAATGTCATTAAGTAGAAACATGCTGTACAGGGGTAACGCTTTCAGTGATGTGTCAGGTTGTATGGTGTATAGGTACATTTTCCTACTTTTAGGATTTTTGTAAGGGTAAAGTTATAAGGTATGACTGTGGACTCTCTGGCGTAAAACTTGATCGTGTTTATGTTAAACAAGTTTCAAGAATTTGCTGCTTAGCAGTACTTATATTGTGACGATAGTGGCTGTGTTGGGATCATTTGGGGTTTTGTTTGTTTTTTGTGTCTAGGAGTGCACCAAGGTAAGAGTGCACCATGGTAAGAGTGCACCAGGGTAAGAGTGCACCAGGGTAAGAGTGCACCAGGGTAAGAGTGCACCAAGGTAAGAGTGCACCATGGTAAGAGTGCACCAAGGTAAGAGTGCACCATGGTAAGAGTGCACCAAGGTAAGAGTGCACCATGGTAAGAGTGCACCAGGGTAAGACTGCACCATGGTAAGAGTGCACCAAGGTAAGAGTGCACCATGGTAAGAGTGCACCAGGGTAAGAGTGCACCATGGTAAGAGTGCACCAAGGTAAGAGTGCACCATGGTAAGAGTGCACCAAGGTAAGAGTGCACCATGGTAAGAGTGCACCAGGGTAAGAGTGCACCATGGTAAGAGTGCACCAAGGTAAGAGTGCACCATGGTAAGAGTGCACCAAGGTAAGAGTGCACCATGGTAAGAGTGCACCAGGGTAAGAGTGCACCATGGTAAGAGTGCACCAAGGTAAGAGTGCACCAGGGTAAGAGTGCACCATGGTAAGAGTGCACCATGGTAAGAGTGCACCATGGTAAGAGTGCACCAGGGTAAGAGTGCACCAGGGTAAGAGTGCACCAAGGTAAGAGTGCACCATGGTAAGAGTGCACCAAGGTAAGAGTGCACCATGGTAAGAGTGCACCAGGGTAAGAGTGCACCATGGTAAGAGTGCACCAAGGTAAGAGTGCACCATGGTAAGAGTGCACCAAGGTAAGAGTGCACCATGGAAAAGAGTGCACCAAGGTAAGAGTGCACCATGGTAAGAGTGCACCAGGGTAAGAGTGCACCATGGTAAGAGTGCACCATGGTAAGAGTGCACCATGGTAAGAGTGCACCAAGGTAAGAGTGCACCATGGTAAGAGTGCACCAAAGTAAGAGTGCACCATGGTAAGAGTGCACCAAGGTAAGAGTGCACCAGGGTAAGAGTGTACCAGGGTAAGAGTGCACCATGGTAAGAGTGCACCATGGTAAGAGTGCACCATGGTAAGAGTGCACCAAGGTAAGAGTGCACCATGGTAAGAGTGCACCATGGTAAGAGTGCACCAGGGTAAGAGTGCACCATGGTAAGAGTGCACCAAGGAAAGAGTGCACCAGGGTAAGAGTGCACCAAGGTAAGAGTGCACCAGGGTAAGAGTGCACCAAGGTAAGAGTGCACCATGGTAAGAGTGCACCAGGGTAAGAGTGCACCAGGGTAAGAGTGCATCATGGTAAGAGTGCACCAAGGTAAGAGTGCACCATGGTAAGAGTGCACCATGGTAAGAGTGTACCATGGTAAGGGTGCACCAGGGTAAGAGTGCACCATGGTAAGAGTGCACCATGGTAAGAGTGTACCATGGTAAGAATGCACCAGGGTAAGAGTTCACCAAGGTAAGAGTGCACCATGGTAAGAGTGCACCAGGGTAAGATTGCACCATGGTAAGAGTGCACCAGGGTAAGAGTGCACCAAGGTAAGAGTGCACCAAGGTAAGAGTGCACCATGGTAAGGGTGCACCAGGGTAAGAGTGCATCATGGTAAGAGTGCACCAAGGTAAGAGTGCACCATGGTAAGAGTGCACCATGGTAAGAGTGTACCATGGTAAGGGTGCACCAGGGTAAGAGTGCACCATGGTAAGAGTGCACCATGGTAAGAGTGTACCATGGTAAGAATGCACCAGGGTAAGAGTGCACCATGGTAAGAGTGCACCATGGTAAGAGTGTACCATGGTAAGAATGCACCATGGTAAGAATGCACCAGGGAAAGAGTGCACCATGGTAAGAGTGCACCATGGTAAGAGTGCACCAGGGTAAGAGTGCACCATGGTAAGAGTGCACCAAGGTAAGAGTGCACCATGGTAAGAGTGCACCAAGGTAAGAGTGCACCATGGTAAGAGTGCACCAAGGTAAGAGTGCACCATGGTAAGAGTGCACCAGGGTAAGAGTGCACCATGGTAAGAGTGCACCATGGTAAGAGTGCACCATGGTAAGAGTGCACCAAGGTAAGAGTGCACCATGGTAAGAGTGCACCAAAGTAAGAGTGCACCATGGTAAGAGTGCACCAAGGTAAGAGTGCACCAGGGTAAGAGTGTACCAGGGTAAGAGTGCACCATGGTAAGAGTGCACCATGGTAAGAGTGCACCATGGTAAGAGTGCACCAAGGTAAGAGTGCACCATGGTAAGAGTGCACCATGGTAAGAGTGCACCAGGGTAAGAGTGCACCATGGTAAGAGTGCACCAAGGAAAGAGTGCACCAGGGTAAGAGTGCACCAAGGTAAGAGTGCACCAGGGTAAGAGTGCACCAGGGTAAGAGTGCACCATGGTAAGAGTGCACCAGGGTAAGAGTGCACCAAGGTAAGAGTGTACCATGGTAAGAGTGCACCAGGGTAAGAGTGCACCATGGTAAGAGTGCATCATGGTAAGAGTGCATCAAGGTACGAGTGCACCATGGTAAGAGTGCACCAATGTAAGAGTGCACCAGGGTAAGAGTGCACCAAGGTAAGAATGCACCAATGTAAGAGTTCACCAAGGTAAGAGTGCACCATGGTAAGAGTGCACCAGGGTAAGAGTGCACCATGGTAAGAGTGCACCAGGGTAAGAGTGCACCAAGGTAAGAGTGCACCAAGGTAAGAGTGCACCATGGTAAGGGTGCACCAGGGTAAGAGTGCATCATGGTAAGAGTGCACCAAGGTAAGAGTGCACCATGGTAAGAGTGCACCATGGTAAGAGTGTACCATGGTAAGGGTGCACCAGGGTAAGAGTGCACCATGGTAAGAGTGCACCATGGTAAGAGTGTACCATGGTAAGAATGCACCAGGGTAAGAGTGCACCATGGTAAGAGTGCACCAATGTAAGAGTGCACCAGGGTAAGAGTGCACCAAGGTAAGAATGCACCAATGTAAGAGTTCACCAAGGTAAGAGTGCACCATGGTAAGAGTGCACCAGGGTAAGAGTGCACCATGGTAAGAGTGCACCAGGGTAAGAGTGCACCAAGGTAAGAGTGCACCAAGGTAAGAGTGCACCATGGTAAGGGTGCACCAGGGTAAGAGTGCATCATGGTAAGAGTGCACCAAGGTAAGAGTGCACCATGGTAAGAGTGCACCATGGTAAGAGTGTACCATGGTAAGGGTGCACCAGGGTAAGAGTGCACCATGGTAAGAGTGCACCATGGTAAGAGTGTACCATGGTAAGAATGCACCAGGGTAAGAGTGCACCATGGTAAGAGTGCACCATGGTAAGAGTGTACCATGGTAAGAATGCACCATGGTAAGAATGCACCAGGGAAAGAGTGCACCATGGTAAGAGTGCACCATGGTAAGAGTGTACCATGGTAAGAATGCACCAGGGTAAGAGTGCACCATGGTAAGAGTGCACCAAGGTAAATAAGGTAACTATTAGTGCTTGCTGTAATGATGAACTTCTCTTGTCTTTGATGTTTATTCCTGTTTGTCCTGTGTGTACTTACCTATTTGTACTCACTTATTTGTGGTTGTCGGAATCGAGTCACAGCTCCTGGCCCCGCCTCTTCACTAGTCGCTACTAGGTCCACTCTGTCCCTGTTCCAAAATCCTATCGTACCTCATCTTCCTTTCCTGAGGCAGTGGAGGATCCTGCCTCCAGTTTTTCACTCTCAACAACAAAATGGCTGAAGAAATACTTCATGACATCCCTACGGCTCATCTGAGATTCTGACTTCCAGCTGTGTCCCCTGTTCCTGTGTCTCATCTATGAACCATTTTGGCTCTGTCCATCTTGTCAATTCTCAGTATTTTAAACGTCGTTATCATATCTCTATCCTGGGTGTGTGTGTACTCACCTAATTGTAGTTGCAGAGGTCAAGTCATAGCTCATGACCCTGCCTCTTTACTGGTCTCTACTAGGTTACTTCCTGCTCCGTGAGCTGGGAGCGTGTGTGTGTGTGTGTGTGTGTGTGTGTGTGTGTGTGTGTGTGTGTGTGTGTGTGTGTGTGTGTGTGTGTGTGTGGTGTGTGTGTGTGTGTGTGTGCGTGTGTGTGTGTGTACTCACCTATCTGTACTCACCTAGTTGAGGTTGCAGGGGTCGAGTCCAAGCTCCTGGCCCCGCCTCTTCACTAGTCGCTACTAGGTCACTCTCCCTGAACCGTGAGCTTTATCATACCTCTGCTTAAAGCTATGTATGGATCCTGCCTCCACTACATCGCTTCCCAAACTATTCGACTTCCTGACTACTCTGTGGCTGAAGAAATACTTCCTAACATCCCTGTGATTCATCTGTGTCTTCAGCTTCCAACTGTGTCCTCTTGTTACTGTGTCCCATCTCTGGAACATACTGTCTTTGTCCACCTAGTCAATTCCTCTCAGTATTTTGTATGTCGTTATCATATCCCCCTACCTCTCCTGTCCTCCAGTGTCGTCAGGTTGATTTCCCTTAACCTCTCCTCGTAGGACATACCTCTTAGCTCTGGGACTAGTCTTGTTGCAAACCTTTGCACTTTCTCTAGTTTCTTTATGTGTATGGCTAGTGCGTGCGTGTATGTGTGTGTGTATGTTTGTGTATGCGAGTGTGTGCGCGTGAGTAATCTGTTTTTTTTTTTAATTGATGTAACTTATTTGTATTTTTTAATTCATGCTAAGCTGTATGGTTAACAACAGTGGTCCTTACTCGAGCTCTTCATCCTATGGTTATGTTTTTCGTTGGAAAGGAGAAACACAAATCAAGAAGCCGTACAAGTATGTGAGAAGACGTTGTCTCATCTCTTAGATCTTTATCATTAATTAAAATAATTCTTAGATATTACTATGTCGAATAAGTCGAGCTCACAGCTGCTATAAACCACGAAAGATTTCGAAGAATTCCCAGAACTTTGTGAAAGATGATCACTCAGAAAGAAGATGATGGGTGAATAGAAAACTGTTAGTCCAGATAATCCATGTTTTTTGGATGGTTTTTAAATAAGCGGTTTGAAAATTGTTACCTTATTCTTGCGAAAAATTATATTAATAACGCCTTATTACGAAATCTGATGCAATACGTTTGACAATACAGGTACAGGATGTGTTAGGTAAGACACATATGCAACAGTTAGGTATCTTTATTTCGAAACGTTTCGCCTACACAGTAGGCTTCTTCAGTCGAGTACAGAAAAGTTGATAGAAGCAGGAGATACTTGAAGACGATGTAATCAGTCCATCACCCTTAAAGTTTTGAGGTGGTCAGTCCCTCAGTCTGGAGAAGAGCATTGTTCCGTTGTCTGAAACAATATGAAGTTGAAGTGACAGAATCGGGCCTTATATAGTCCCAGGAGGTGAGACGTAGGTTGATTTGGGAGGGCAGGTCCTTCTCAAACCCAGCCGTTCTCACTAGTAGAGATTGTCGAAGTTGATGGTCTGTACCAAGATACCCTTGTACAGACCATCAACTTCGACAATCTCTACTAGTGAGAACGGCTGGGTTTGAGAAGGACCTGCCCTCCCAAATCAACCTACGTCTCACCTCCTGGGACTATATAAGGCCCGATTCTGTCACTTCAACTTCATATTGTTTCAGACAACGGAACAATGCTCTTCTCCAGACTGAGGGACTGACCACCTCAAAACTTTAAGGGTGATGGACTGATTACATCGTC
>NC_069425.1:25880489-25901370 GCF_026875155.1 Cherax quadricarinatus
CCACACACCTGAAGCCAGCTATACACACATGCTCTACCTCCCACCACACACCTGAAGCCAGCGGAACACATATGCTCTGCCGTTTGTCACTGTATATGCTGGTTGTTTATAATTTACATTAATGACCTTGATGAAGGAATTACAAGTGATATGAGCAAATTTGCTGATTATACAAAAATATGCCGTATAATTCATTCTGAGGAGGATACCAGTGAACTCCAGGAGGATTTGGGCAAACTAATGTGGCAAATGAAGTTCAGTGTGGACAATGTAAAGTCCTAGTCCTTGGGAATGAAAATAACCCTCGAAGTTATAAACTAGGTGAAGCAGAGCTTGATCATACGGAGTGTGAAAAAGACTTGAAAGTCAGTTAAACATAAATCTAAAGACATGACCAAGACAACAGTGCCTAAGTGCGCGCAATAAGGCTAACAAATTATTAGGATAAATTTCAAGAGATATAATTAACAGAAGTCCAAAAGTTATTTTACAGCTCTATACATCACTAGTGAGGCCTCATTTGCTTTATGCTGCTCAGTTTTGGTCTCCTTACTACAGGATGGAGAAGAATGACAAATGATTTACTGTATAAGGAATCTCCCGTATGAAGGTAGACTTAGAACCATGAATCTCCACTCTCTGGAGAGACGTAGAATGAGTGGAGACATCATTGAAGTGTACAAGTGGATGATGGGGATAAACAAAGGTAATATTAATAAAGTACTGAGGATGTCAAATCAGGTAAGAACCAGAAATAACGGATTTAAGTTGGATAAATTTAGATGTAGAAAGAACTTTTGTGAGTACTGGTTTTCGAACAGAGTTGTGGATGCGTGGAACAATCTTCCAAGTAGAACATAAGTAGGGTGTATTAATATTGGTAGAATTACCGACAATATGTTAAGTAAAAGGACACAAATGCAAGTTAAGACACATGTGCAACATCTGGGTATCTTTGTTGTAGACGTTTCACCATCCAGTGGCTTTATCACTGCTTTATCAATATTTGTATTGATAAAGCTACCCAAGCTCTTAGCCTGTATCCCCCTACTGGGAAGATTGTTCCAAGCATCCACTACTCTGTTCGAAAACCAGTATTTACCTTTGACCTTTCTAAATCTAAATTTATCCAACTTAAATCCGTTATTTCTGGTTCTTACTTGGTTCGACATCCACCTTCGTTTATGGCCATAATCCACTTATACATTTCGATGATATCTCCCCTCAGTCATACAGGAAATTCCTTGTACAGTAACTCATTTTAGTCATTCTTCTTCAATGAAATTAGTATATCCATCCTGTAGCATGGAGACCAAAACTGAGCGGCATAATCCAAATGAGGCCTCATTAGTGATGTATAGAGCTGTAAAATAACTTTCGGATTTCTGTTACTTGTACTTCTTGAAATAAATCCTAGTAATTTGTTAGCCTTATTGCGCACACTTAGGCACTACTATCATGGCTTTAGATTTCTGCTTACCATGACTCCCAAGTCTTTTTCACATTCTGTATGATCAAGCTCTACTTCCCCTAGTTTATAACTTCGAGGGCTATTTTCATTCCCAAGGACTTAATCTGCCACTTTTCAGACCAAAACCTCCTGGAGTTCACTGGTATCCTCCTCAGAATGAATCATACTGCCTATATTTGCAACATCAGCAAATTTGTTCATGTAATTCCTCCATTAAGGTCATTAATGTAAATTATGAACATTAATGGGTCTAAAACTGATCCTTGTGGAATGCCACTAGTGACTAATCCCCATTCAGATTTGACCCTGTTAATGGAAACTCTGCTTTCTATTGGTAAGCCATGCCTCTATCCATCTAGAACTTTACCTCCTATACCATGAGCTGCCACTTTTTTTTTATTTTTTTGTGAAGTACTGTATCGAAGGCTTTACTGAAATTCAAATAAACAATATCGTATTCTTTATCACTGTCTACTGCCTCAAATGTTTTATTGAAAAACTCAAGTAAGCTTGTCACGCAGGAACGACCTCTCGTGAACCCATGCTAAGAATCATTAGTCAAATTATGCTCATTTACGTCTTCTTGTGTAAAGACTGACAAAAAATAATCATTAAATAGAGAACGCATTTCCAGTTCGTTATCCGTCAGCTGTCCAATCCCAATTTTCAAAGGTCCTACTTTTTCCTTCACCTTCGTCCTATACACTTGAAAGAACCCTTTTGGATTAGTCTTTGATTCATTAGCAACTCTAAATTCTTAGTCACGTTTAGCCTTTCTAATCCCCCTTTTTACTTCTGTTTTAAGTTTAACATATTGGTCAATAAGGTTAACCTTTCCTCTTTTGATGCGCCTATAAATCCCTCTTTTCTCTCCTAATAGATGCTTTAGCCTCCTGTTAACTCATTTGGGATCGTTATTATTTCACCTAATTTCTGTCTGGAGATTATATATACTCTGAGCACTTTGTACATTATTAAGAAAAAATTCATCAACGCAGATCCTTTCGTAATCGTAAGTATGATAATCGTCAATAAAATCATTAGCTAGATTACCCCAATCGAGATTAGACAGGTGCTCCGTAAGTCCAATATAATCCGCAGAACGAAAATCGGGGAATTTTACCGTATTATCCTTATTCTCACACTCCCAGGTAATATTAAATGTAACGGATTTGTGATTACTTGCATCAAGCTCTTCAGTGATCTCTAGATTATTTGTGAGGGTTTCTTTATTTGACAAGACTAGGTCGAGCAAATTATTACCTTTGGTATGCTCTGTTACATACTGTTTCACAAAACAGTCCTGAACTACTTCCATAAAGGTACTAGACTCCAGATTACCGGTTAAAGAAGTCCAGTCAATTTGACTAAAGTTAAAATCCCCTACCATCACTACGTTATTGTGTCTAGAAGCCCTAACAATTTCGTCCCAAAGAAGTTTCCCCATATCGTGATCCAAGCCTGATGGTCGGTATATTACACCTAGAATTAGTTTTTCTTGACCTTCTAGAAACTCTACCCACACAGATTCTGTTACTGATCCATCTATTTTTATACCTTTTTATATGCAACAATTTATATTTTCTCGTACATATAATGCAATTCCACCCTTTCCCGTTATATCTATCTACATGGAACAACTTAAACCCTTGAATATGACACTCAGCAATCATATCCCGACTCTTTAAATTATACCATGTTTCAGTTTTTGCAATGACATCAAAGTTTCCAGCACACCCTACCAACGTAATTCATTACTTTTATTTCTGGCGCTTCAACAGTTAGTATAAAAAATTAATGTTTTTTCTTCTGAACCTTTTTCCTATTCAGCTTTTCTTTTGCACAGTTCCTATTACTGTCATTACCCTGTGTTACTCGATGACTGTTATTATTAAGATTTATGATATCAAAGCCTAAATCAATACTTCGACACTCATTATTTTCCATTCCTAAACTTATATCTCTAACTAATCCTAGTTTAAAGCCCTAACAACATCTTCAACTGAGCTAGCGAGAAAACCCGCACCTGCCCTGGATAAGTGAACCCCATCCCTGGCACACATGTCATTATGTCATTTCTTCCATAGAAGTGGTTCCAGTTGTTAATGAATGGTACTGCATTTTCCTTACAGTGTTTGTCCAGCCAGCAATTTATCCCAATCGCTCTGGACAACCATTCATTTCCAACACCCCTTCTTGGCAAAATGACACATATAACAGGGTTCCCTCTCTTCTTCCTAATAATGTCTATTACTGTCCTATACATTCTAACTAAATCCTCACTTCTACACTTGCCTACATCATTGCCTTCAGCATTGAGGCAGATAATAGGATTGATCTCATTATCATACATGATGTTGTCAAGCTGGCTAACAATAGCCTCCATCCCAGCTCTCGGGAAACATACCCTCTGTCTCCTACTCCTATCCTTGAAGCAGAAGGCCCTGTCCATGTACTTAACCTGACTGTCCTCAACAAGCACAGTATTCTTACCTTCCTTTTTGTTCTTCATTGTGACATTCCCAGTAGTTGACTCACATTCATCTGGTAGCACATAGAAAGGGTTTGAAGTTTCCACAGCAATCATTTGCTTCTTCATCGTTTCTACCTCTCCATTCATTCTCTTGATTTTCAACTTTGTTCCATGCTGTCCGGCAACTGCCCAGGTTCCTTTTTTGACCAGAGGGCTCACAACTACGAATCCTCTTGTTTTCCTACGTCAATTGCCGCATCTGGAGCTTAGCCACCCTTAGTTCCTCCTTAAGCTGATGGTAAAGTTGTTCCATGGAGGGCATCTTGGTTCAGTTCACAGAGAGTACACTAGACACGTCTTCACTGAGCAAGGTACAGGTCACCACTGAAGGTACAGGTCACCATTGAGCTAGTGGTCACCACTGTTATGTTCTTATTAAGAAACGCCTTGGTTAGTTGAGTGTTATTTTAAATTATATATTATGTAAATTAACAGTATTCTGTAAATCATTATGTAGACTGAGCCTCTGTAAGACATTGTGTAGACTTGGTCCATCAAAATTGTGCTTCACGTGAGTAGATATAACTGATGTATGATGATTACAGACCTATTAAAATTCATAATACTTCTCTTACAATATAGTTAGTAACCTTTTCAGATACTTTTTATGTTTATATAATATTAGATATAATATTTGAATGGTAATTAATTCATGTATGCATTCATAAATCTATTTCTATATAGATACACAGAAAGTACCGGCAATTAATTTTGTCAGCCAGTCACCATCGTCATTACAAGCTGCGCTAATTCATTCATGAAAATAGCCTTTGCTCATCTGTTTATTACTTCTGAGTTTCCTGATAGTATTTCTGTCCAGGAACCTTTTTCCGCAGAAGACTATATAGGGATGAAAGGTGAAGACTGTTGATTAATAGAGAAATGGGTACATGAAGTCACAGATGAAAGATAAGACACTGTGATCTTAATAAGTGTTTCTGCAGCATAAAGGAGGGCAAGAAATGGAATGACCTCGACGATTTTGGAATGGAGTTTGGCATTATACATTATTTTAAGAATAGGTAAGACAGTGCCGACGAGGTTAAGAGAGAGAAACTGTAGCGGCTGATAAAAAGTAAGCAGAACTAAAAGTTCTTAGATTAGTGTTAGAAGTAGAGTTATTTTCCTTATCATCTACGATTACTTTTATCTCAGCCTACACAAATAACGACAGTGGGCACCGTCTAGTGCCAGTTGCCAACATGGACAACTAGCCATGCTGGGGCAGTCACAAGAGAGTAAGTGAAAGACGACGGGGGCAGGTGAGAGACTACATTGTAACTCCGAGTTTTCATCTAACAATCCTAGCTTAAGAGAGGGCGATTTCCCTTCATTGTTCACTTCTAGACTTGTACAGTGATGAACACGAATATTCACTGTCACATTACATAAAAACGAGATGACTTATCCACGAACTGGGTGTTCCACAAATCATGACGGTTAGATTTTGTTACCAATACTGTAGAATGTGTATTTATATGTATGATAATGGTACTGGCTTTCATGAAGAATCAACAGTTGTACTTCAGGACAGCCAGAGACATGGCTACACGCAGGAACACTGCCCAGTGTTGAAGCAGAGATATGTGTAATCCAGATGATCTGGGGATGGGATGGCTGGTTCTTGGATTGGATTCCGCTAATGACCAAATTGGATAATTAACTGATCAGTCATAAACACATACTCATCTATTCTACTCAAAGGGGCGACATGATAACAACGTATAAAATACTGAAAGAAATTGACAAGGTAGACAGGGCCAGAATTTTTCAGAGACGGAATACAAGAACAAGGAGACTCAGCCGTATGAGTAATGGGGATATTTGGGAGTATTTCTTCAGTCTTAGAGTTGTCAGGAAGTGAAAGAATCTGGAGCGTGAAATAGTGGAGGAAGGATCCATACATAGCTTAAAGATAAGGTACGACAAGTCTCTTGGAGCAAGTAAAGAGTGTACTTAGTAATAACTAGTGAAGGGGCGGGACTAGGAGGTATGAATCGACCCCTACAGTCACAAGAAGGTGAGTACAAATAGGTGAGTTCACTCACACAAAGGGCCAAATGTCTACAGACAAGTGCTTTTTACTAATGTTAACTAATATATGAGTTCACTGATCTGTACAGGGCAGTGCCTGCTGGCTTCAGCAGTAGCTAAAGATGTGTTAAAAATGAGTAGGTTCTGAAAAGGAGAGAGAAGGATGCAGGGGCCAAGTGCAAGTACTGATTTTAACAGGATTTACAGCAGATGCATGGTAGAAGAGGAACAACATAAAATTTAAATGACCTCTATAAATAGATGCTAGACAGAGTACGGGAAATAATGGTGGAAAGGAAGAAACTAGAGGAAAGACCCCTTTTGATCATAAGGAATGTGAAGCAGAAGCTAAAGGTAACTGTGGAAAAAGGAAAAAGAGAGAGTGACCATACTATAAAATGCAAGACACAAGCTAGGGAAGATAGAGAAAAAAGGACCTTTGTGTAACGTTCAAAGAGAAGATGGAGGTATAGGAGATACGAGGATCAATAAAGGAACCTTTCAAGGCACAGCTATAAAAGACAGATATTTGGAGTCCTCATCTATCAAACTATTCTACATCATTTTTCAGAATAGCTGTATGTTCACACTGGCCTCAACCATCTTCCAAAGTGTCATAGAGTAACCGAAACAAAATATGGCAAAATATGACCTCCTACTGTGCTCTGCTGAATGCACCACTTCTTCATTGTTCACATAGTTCTAGCTGCCCAGACATCTTTTGTTCCGAGTAGGGAAATTACATCTAACAAAACGGATCCTAAATGGATGAACAATAAGGTTAAAACATCTCATTAATCAAAGGAAAAGCATATATAGGCGTATCAAAAGAGGGGATGGACAGTTAAGAAAACAATATAGTCAGTTAAAGACAGAAATAAAAAAAGGAATAAGAAAAGCTAAAAGGGATTATGAGGCTAAGGTCTCAAAGGACTCGAAGATTAACCCAAAAGGGCTCTTTCAGGTATACAAAAGTAAGATTAGGGACAAGTTAGGCCCACTTAAGAGTAACTCCGGGCAGATTAATGAAAGTGATAAGGATATGTGAGAAATTTTCAATACTTACTTCCTCTCAGTTTTTACCCAGGAAGATTCTAGCGAAATTCCAGAAATAATAAATTATGTAGAACAGGACGATAATAAACTATGCACAATTGGAGTAACTAGTGACATGGTCCTCAGATAAATGGAGAAATTAAAACCTAACAAATCCCCAGGCCCTGATGAATTGTTTGCAAGAGTTTTAAATGAATGTACAGAGGAACTTAGCAAACCTTTGGCTAATCTTTGCAACATATCACTACAAACTGGCATAAGATAAGTGGAAAATGGCAAATGTAATACCAATTTACAAGGCAGGTGACAAGTACTTAGCTTCGAACTATAGACCAATAAACCTTACCTCCATAATGGAAAAATTTATGGTATCCATAATTGCCGAGGCAATTCACAGCCATCTTGAAAAACATAAATTGAATAATGAATCTCAACACGACTTTACAAAGGGGCGTTCCTGTCTTACAAATTTACTAACTTTTTTCATTAAGGTATTTGAGGAGGTAGATCATGGTACTGAATATGATATTGTGAATATGGACTTCAGTAAGGCTTTCGATAGACTTCCACATCAGAGGTTATTAAGGAAACTTAAGGCACACGGAATAGGAGGAATATTTTTTTCCTGGGTAGAGGCATGGTTGACAAATAGGCAGCAGAGAGTTTGCATAAATGGGGATCAATCAGAATAGGGGCACGTCACAAGCGGTGTTCCACAGGGGTAAGTGTTGGGCCCCTTGTTGTTCACAATTTACATAAACGACATCTGCCGATGACACCAAAATAGGCCGTCCAATTCATTCTAGTGAGGACATTAGAGCACTCCAGGATGATTTGAATAGACTGATGCAATGGTCGGAGAAGTGGCAGATGCAGTTTAATATAGACAAATGCAAAGTTCTAAATGTTGGAAAGAATAATAACCATGCCACATATAACTAAAAAATCTAGATCTTAATATTACTGATTGCGAAAAGGATTTAGGAGTTCTGGTTAGCAGCAACCTGAAACCAAAACAAAGTGCATAAGTGTTCGCAATAAAGCCAACAGAATCCTTGGCTTCATATCAAGAAGCATAAATAATAGAAATCCTCAGGTTGTTCTTCAATTCTACATATCATTGGTTATTCCTCATTTAGATTATGCTTCACAGTTCTGGTGACCGCATTACAAAATGGATATAAATGCACTGGAAAACGTACAGAAGAGGATGACAAAGTTGATCCCATGTATCAGAAATCTTCCCTATGAGGATAGGCTGAGTTCCCTGAATCTACACTCTCTAGAAAGGCGTCCCCTCAAGGAAGGTTCCTTGATGTTGGTGAGGGGCTCTTGATTTAGGGAATTGGATCTGTGCTCCAGTTCCCCGAATTAAGCCTGAATGCCTTCCACATCCCCCCCCCCAGGCGCTGTATAATCCTCCGGGTTTAGCGCTTCCCCCTTGATTATAATAATAATAATAATGACTTAACTTTCCTATGGTGTAGAAATATACCTAGTTGGATGAATCTTATTGTGGCTAGCTGGTCTAGTGGCTAGCGCGACGGGCTGGAGTTTTGAGACTCTATGACCGCGGGTTCAATCCCGGCCGGGGGTATGGTTTAATAATAATAATCTAGAAAGGCGTAGAATTAGGGGGAATATGATTGAGGTATATAAATGGAAAACAGGAATAAATAAAGGGGATGTAAATAGAGTGCTAAAATATCTCGCCTAGACTGGACTCACAGCAATGATTTTACTCTATAAAAATTCAGATTTAGGAAGGATATAGGAAAGCATTGGTTTGGTAATAGAGTTAATAGAGTTATGGATGAGTGGAACAAACTCCCGAGTACCGTCTTAGAAGCTAGGACGTTACGTAGTTTCAAAAATAGGTTAGATAAATACATGAGTGGGTGTGGGTGGGTGTGAGTTGAACCTGACTAGCTGGTGCTACTAGGTCAGAAGCCGTGCTCCTTTTCTTAATTGGAGGTGACCTGATTGGGGGAGCCATTGGTCTAAGCCGGGGGTTGACATGGACCTGCACCGCATGGGCCAGTAGGCCTGCTACAGTGTTCCTCATTTCTTAAATGCGGTGATTACAATCACTGTCTTCCAGATTTCTGGCAATTGTTCCGTATCCATTGCCTTATACATTTTAGTTTGTGGCTCTCTATTCTCTCTCTCTCTCTCTCTCTCTCTCTCTCTCTCTCTCTCTCTCTATCCATGGTAACAATTTGTCAGGTGGTATTTCCTCGATAAATCCTGCTCAATCAAAAGTTTTACCACCTTTACTCGTATTGTGAGTATTGTGTCCAGTATCTGTTGGTGTATTCTTTCTCTTTAACTCTGTATTGTTACCTTTGTTTCTACTGGGAACACCACTGCAAGCCGTTTGTTTAATTTTTCACAGATTCCCTTGCCGTTTCTCGTGGTCTTTTCTCTTTTCACCTATAGTTGTATCTTTTGCTGTGACTGTGAAACAGTTCCGGTTTAGACTTGAGTTTTGCTGCTGTACCATTCTTATTACTCAGCTTTTCCTCTTACCCTTACATGTTCGTTTCTGGCTCTTGTTCACTTCTGTTTCCTCACGCCCTTATCATTCAACAAATTTTTCTTCCTCCTTGTGTTCTATTATTTTTCCTGAATCTTTGCTCTTCACCTTCTGGTAAGATGTTCTTGTTCCCTTTCCTATTGTTCTGTAGACGAGAATTTTCACATTTCTGTACAGTTTCTCTTCTGTAAGGAAGTTTCTTCTGTCCTTCCTCTTATTCTTATCATAATGTCTGCTTCCCTAATTTATTCGAAACTCGTTACTGTATGATCACAAGCGCCAAGAGGCCTCTCGTATTCTAGTCCACCTTTATCTGTTGTACTGACGATAAATAATAAATATTAGACTCTCTCTCTCTCTCTCTCTCTCTCTCTCTCTCTCTCTCTCTCTCTCTCTCTCTCTCTCTCTCTCTCTCTCTCTCTCTCTCTCTCTCGTTCTTAATATTCTAACACATACAGCTTTTTGCACCACCTCTGTCATTTTAACCCTCCATGTTACTACTCATCTATATGGATTTCCATACTTACAGTCCATGTCTGATAAGTTGTTTTGTGTTTGTCCAATGGGCTCTTTTTGTTGCTTCTTCATATTTTTATTTGGACTTGTACTGTTTGGTTTGTGTTTGTATGCATATACATGCTTATATGTACACGCTTATGTATGGAAGGAGGGGCCAGGTCTCAGTTCCTGACTTCGCTTCTCCACTGTCTGCTGTTGCATTTCCAATTTCTCATAACTGTGTGAGCCCTGTCTTATATTTTCCTAAAACTAAGTAACGATCCAGCCTCTTATACTCTGCTGTCTAGGTCATCCCACTTTCTGACTGATCTAAGTTAAGTAAAAGATATCTTAACATTCCTGTGACTATCTGTTTTTAACGTCTAACTGTTCCCTTCAGTTTCGAACACTATCAACTCGTCTCAATATTTTGCATGTAGTTACATCATCTCTGACCCATGTGTCTTCTAATGTCATCAGGTTTAGTTACTCTAGCTTCTTGTCACAGTTCATGCTTCTAACTTTAGAGCCAATCTTGTTACAAACTTTTGTATTTTTCCCGGCATTTTGACATGTGTGGCCCGGTGGCCTGGTGGCTAAAGCTCCCGCTTCACACACGGAGGGCTCGGGTTCGATTCCCGGCGGGAATCGAAGGACATTCAGTAGATGTATGCCTCAGGCGATTTACTTGGAACTAAGGTCGACTCCGGTATCCTGCTCTTTAAAAGAGGTTTACAGCCATTATTCCCAAGTTAGTACTTCTCGCCGAATTACATGATTTTGTATCTGTGTGGGTTCATTTCTAACAGTCACCATTCCGACCAATTCTGCAGCTTCTTCCGTTGTCAGCACATGTTAGTTTTGTCCTCAGTACCGTGAATGTGTATGTGTGTGTGTGTGTATATTCACCTACTTGTGGTTGAGGGGGTCGATTCAGAGCTAGTGGCCCCGCCTCTTTAACTGGCTGCTACCCAGTCACTCTTCCCGTTCCATAAGCTTTATCATACCTGTTCTTAAAGCTATGTATGGATCCTGCCCCTACTACATCCCTACCCAGGCTATTACACTTCCTGACAATCTGTGACTGAAGAAATACTTCCTAACATCCCTGTGGTTCATCTGAGTCTTCAACTTCCAACTGTGACCCCTTGTTGCTGTGTACCATCTCTGCAACATCCTGTCTCTGTCCACCTTGTCTATACCTCTCAGTTTTTATATGCCGTTATCATATCCCCCAACTCTCCTGTCTTCCAGTATCGTCAGGTCGATTTCCCTTAACCTCTCCTGGTAGGACATACCCCTTAGCTCTGGGACTAGTCTTGTTGCAAACCTTTGCACTTTCTCTAGTTTCCTTACATGCTTGTCTAGGTGAAGGTTCCAAACTGGCGCTGCATATTCCAATATGGGTCTAACGTACACAGTGTACAGGGTCCTGAATGACTCCTTATTTAGATGTCGGAATGCTGTTCTGAGGTTTGCCAGGCGCTCGTGTGCTGCAGCAGTTATTCGGTTGATGTGTGCCTCAGGAGATGTGCCTGACGTTATACTCACACCAACATCCTTTTCCTTGAGCGAGGTTTGTAGTCTCTGGCCCCCTAGACTGTACTCTGTCTGCGGTCTTCTTTGCCCTTCCCCAATCTTCATGACTTTGCACTTGGTGAGATTGAACTCCAGGAGCCAATCGCTGGACCAGGTCTGCAGCCTGTCCAGATCCCTTTGTAGTTCTGCCAGGTCTTCGATCGAATGAATTCTTCTCATCAACTTCACGTCATCTGCAAACAGGGACACTTCGGAGTCTATTCCTTCCGTCATGTTGTTCACAAATGCCAGAAACAGCACTGGTCCTAGGACTGACCCCTGGGGGATCCCGCTGGTCACAGGCGCCCACTCTAACACCTAGCCACGTACCATGACTCGCTGCTGTCTTCCTGACAAGTATTCCCTGATCCATTGTAGTGCCTTCCCTGTTATCCCTGCTTGGTCCTTCAGTTTTTGCACTAATCTCTTGTGTGGAACTGTGTCAAACGCCTTCTTGCAGCCCAAGAAAATGCAATCCACCCACCCCTCTCTCTCTTGTCTTACTGCTGTCACCATGTCATAGAATTCCAGTAGGTTTGTGACACAGGATTTCCCGTCCCTGAAACCATGTTGGCTGCTGTTGTTGAGATCATTCCTTTCTAGGTGTTCCACCACTCTTCTCCTGATAATCGTCTCCATGACTTTGCATACTATACATGTCAGTGACACTGGTCTGTAGTTTAGTGTTTCATGTCTGTCTCCTTTTTTAAAGATTGGGTCTACATTTGCTGTCTTCCATGCCTAAGGCAATCTCCCTGTTTCGATAGATGTACTGAATATTGTTGTTAGGGATACACATAGCACCTCTGCTCCCTCTCTCAGGACCCATGGAGAGATGTTATCCAGCCCCATTACCTTTGAGGCATCTAGCTCACTCAGAAGCCTCTTCACTTCTTTCTTGGTTGCGTGTACTGTGTCCAGCACCTGGTGATGTACCCCACCTCTCCGCCTTTCTGGAGCCCCTTCTGTCTCCTCTATGAACATTTCTTTGAATCTCTTGTTGAGTTCCTCACATACTTCACGGTCATTTCTTGTTGTCTCTCCTTCTTCCTTCCTTAGCCTGATTACCTGGTCCTTGACTGTTGTTTTCCCCCTGATGTGGCTGTATAACAGCTTTGGGTCAGATTTGGATTTCGCTGCTATGTCATTTTCATATTGTTGTTGGGCCTCCCTTCTTATCTGTGCATATTCATTTCCGACTCTACGACTGCTCTCCTTATTCTCCTGGGTCCTTTGCCTTCTATACTTCTTCCATTCCCTAGCACACTTGGTTTTTGCCTGCCTGCACCTTAGGGTTAACCATGGGCTCATCCTGGCTTTTTCATTATTCCTGTTACCCTTGGGTACAAACCTCTCCTCAGCCTCCTTGCACATTGTTGCTACAAATTCAATCATTTCATTAACTGGCTTCCCTGCCAGTTCTCTGTCCCACTGAACCCCGTTCAGGAAGTTCCTCATTCCCGTGTAGTCCCCTTTCTTGAAGTTTGGCTTCATTTGCCCAGGCCTTCCTGCTTCCCACTCTACTTGTAGCTCTACTGTGTATTCAAAGCTTAAAACCACATGATCCCTGGAACCAAGGGGCCTTTCGCATATGATGTCCTCAATATCTGCACTACTCAAGGTGAATACAAGGTCAAGTCTTGCTGGTTCACCATCTCCTCTCTCTCTTGTAGTGTCCATTATGTGTTGGTACATGAAGTTTTCCAGTACCACCTCCATCATCTTAGCTCTCCATGTATCTTGGCCCCCATGTGGCTCCAAGTTCTCCCAATTGATTTCCTTGTGGTTAAAGTCACTCATGATCAGGAGTTTTGCCCTGCATGCATGAGCTCTTCTGGCCACTGCAGCCAGTGTGTCAACCATCGCTCTATTGCTCTCAGTATATTCTTCCCTTGGCCTCCTGCTGTTCTATGGTGGGTTATACATCACTGCAATTACCACTTTGGGACCTCCAGAGTGAAGTGTTCCCACTATGTAATCGCTTGCTTCTCCGCTGTCTCCTCTCTCCAGCTCATCAAAATTCCATCGATTTTTGATCAGCAGTGCCCCACCTCCACCCCCCCCTGTTCCCTCTGTCTTTCCTCAGGATTTGGTATCCTGTTGGAAAGATGGCATCTGTTATCATACCTGTTAGCTTGGTTTCTGTGAGAGCTATGATGTCTGGTGATGCCTCTTTGACTCTTTCGTGCCACTCTTCCCACTTATTTGTTATTCCATCAGCATTTGTGTACCATACCTTCAGTTTCCTCTCCAACACTGTGGTTTGGGGGGGCCTGTGAGGGTGGGAGACCTTGGAGCATACTGTAAGATTCTATAGCTGGATATTGGATGGAAGCTGTGAGTATGGATTGTAGTTTGTGTTGGGATGGTGTGATAGGTTGTGGGGTTCTAAGGATGGTTCTGTGTGTGCTTGCCCTTGCTGCTCTGTCCTGATCTGATTGACCTCTGCTGGTTCCATCCTTGTCTCCCTTTCTAGCTCCTATCGCTTTTTTGTCCTCTCCCTCAGCTGCTGTTGTTCTGTTTGTGTTCTGTCTCTGTCTAGGAACACCCTCTTGTACTCTGCCAAGTACTTCAACCATGGTTTCTCTTGGAGGATCCTCTTCTGCACTGTTTCTGTTATGAGAAACATCTTGATCAGTGATTTTCTCCCCTTCAAGTACCCCCCTATTCTCTGAAAATTTACAATCTCGTCCACGTCTTCTTCACCTATTTCTGTGATGATTTTCTCAATCTCCTTTCTTTCTGTCTGCTGTCTTTCAGTGTGTGTCCTTTCCTCTCTCTCCTGAAGCCCATGGATAAACACTGATTTTGCCCTTTTGTCCTCCCATTGCCTCTCCCTCTGTGATTCTGGTTCCTGTCTGTACATGATCATTTTCTTCCTTGTTGTTTCCAGTGGCTCTTGGTAGCATGGTTGTGCCTCTGCATTTGATATATCACCCTCTTCATCTGCACCCAGCTGCTCTCCCCTTTCACTCCTTGGCCCTTCTTGGCAGGTTGATATGACCTTAGCATAATTCATATCTCCTTCCTTCCTGTTCAGCCTCTCAGCTTCGTTATCCTGTGTCTTCTCTGGTCAATGCCACTGTAACTCACTTCACCCTGTTTACCTCATCTTCTAGGACCCTTATCCTGGCTACTGCAATTTCGACTTGTGCCTCCTAAATCTTCTTCTTCTCCAACCTCTTTTCCAATTTCACAGAAAGCTGTCTCCACTTTTTCAGAAAGCTCTCCTAATTTTCTCTCCCACTCTTGTTCCATCCTTTTCCACTGCTCCTCCATCCACTCCTCCCTACCAGAACCATTCTCATCTGATCCCTGGTTCCTTCCACTCCCAACCATTTTATTTTGTTTCCTTCTTTTTTTCCCTTTTCTTCCCTTTCATTTTTATTTTTTTATTTATTTTTTTTTAAATAAAAGAGTGAGAGAGAGAGAGAGAGAGAGAGAGAGAGAGAGAGAGTGAGAGAGAGAGAGAGGAGAGAGGAGAGAGAGAGAGAGAGAGTGGAGAGAGAGAGAGAGAAGAGAGAGAGAGATGAGAGAGAGAGAAGTGAGAGAGAGAGAGAGAGAGAGAGAGAGAGAGAGAGAGAGAGAGAGAGAGAGAGGAGAGAGAGGAGGAGAGAGAGAGAGAGAGAGAGGAGAGAGAGAGAGAGAGAGAAGAAATGCCAGCTGCTCTAAGCTACATCAATCACCAGCTGAGAGCTATATCAGCTTGGGGAAATAGATGGCAAGTAACATTTGCACCTGAGAAAACGCAAATGATGATCGTCTCTAGGCACCATGATGGTAATGCTGGTGCAGTAGTAAGGATGAATGGGAGGATGTTGGCACCTGGAGAAGAAGTTGATATCCTTGGGGTGAAATTTGACTTCAAACTAACCATGAAGAACCATGTTGTAAATCTTGCAAACAAGGCAGCCAGGAAGCTTACAGCACTTCGCCGTATCTCGCATCTGCTTGACAGTAGGGGTTGCAAGATCCTGTACGAGGCACAAGTAAGCTCACACCTTGAGTATGTTCCACTCTCTTGGTTTGCCTGCCCCCCCCTCTCATCTGCGACTGCTTGACAGAGTAGAGAACAGAGCAAGACGTCTCATCTCTCGCCTGGACCCATCCTGGATAGATCTGTCATTTCAGCAGAGCCTTCAACATAGGAGGGATGTGGGTGGCCTTACTGTTATGTACAAGGCCAATATTGTCAAAATACCACACTTGGATCCACTTCGAGGACAGCGTGAAACAAGCTTTTATGCCACAAGACGGGCAGAAAGCAGCAACTTCACTCTGGCTGTACCCTTCTCCAGAACATCACTCCATCTGAGATCATACATACCCAGGATGACTAGAGTATGGAACACATTCGTACAGCATAATGATGTCAACGAGATAAAGTCAGTTGATCAAATGAAAATGCTGGCCCACAGATGGCTCCAACTTCATCCTGTTTCCTACTTGTATGTCTCATAACAATAAAAATGCTTTCAAATGAGCTGATGTAGGTAACAGCTCTTAGCTTGCCAATAAAGTTAGGAATCCTTAACCTGTAAATAGCTGTCAATAAAGCTAGGGATCCTTAACCTTGTCAAACCCTGTGTAAAAAAAAAAAAAAAAAAGAGAAAGAGAGATAGAGATAGAGAGAGAGAGAGAGAGAGAGAGAGAGAGAGAGAGAGGAGAGGAGAGAGGAGAGAGAGAGAGAGAGAGAGAGAGAGAGAGAGAGAGAGAGAGAGAAGAGAGAGAGAGAGAGAGAGAGAGAGTGGGAGAAGGAGAGAGAGAGAGAGAGAGGAGAGAGAGAGAGAGAGAGAGAGAAGATTGGGAGAGAGAGGGGGGGCAAGAGAGAGAGGAGAGAGAGGGGAGAGAGGGAGAGAGATTGGGGAGAGAGAGGGGGAAGGGAAGAGAGGGGGAGAGGAGAGAGAGGGGAAGAGGGGGAGAGAGAGGGGGAGAAATGGGAGAGGGAGAGAAATGAGAGGGGGGAGATGGTAGAGAGAGGGAGATGGGAGAGAGAGAGAGATGGGAAAGGGAGAGGGAGAGAGATAATGGAGGTAGAGAGATGTAGGGTTGTGACATATTTGGAGAAGGACCGAAGATGAGAATTTGGGCTAACATAGGATGAGAAGAGATAGGCAGGAGGAGGAGGTGTTGCTTTGTGTTCTCTAAATGTCATTCCGACATGATGGCCATCCTCTCACTGAAAGATGTTCTCAAGCTTTGCATAGACACTAGTACCTCTGTCTAGCATATGCAATGTACAGACTTAAGTGGGAACATGAGACCCCTCTATGTCTAGTGGAAAAATGGACTCTTCTGCTAAAAAATGTCATACCATCATAATTGTTGTGACCACCCAACACCTTACAAGGATTTGATGACCTTCTTGCAGATTTGACATGAGAAAGTTTGTATTCCTACTCCTTCTGGCTCTCCAATGACCCAGTTAGTGAGTGACTGCAGAAGCTGTCACTTGCAACCTTCGCTAGTGGATATCTGACCATAAGGCTCCTTTCTACACACTTAAGTCCAACAATCAAATGTGAGGAGTCCACATGCAAACCTGGCTATGAAAGAGGTATTTACATGGAGGCTTCCTGGAGTATTTCGGGGATCAACGCCTGATGGAAGTGGCTGATCAACTAGCTTCACTGCTGGCGCATGCAGTCCAACGTACAAGCCACAGCCCGGCTGATCCGGCACGGGATTTTAGGTATCTGTCCAGCCCCTTTTTTGAAGGCAGCCAGGGGTTTATTGGAAATTCCCCTAATGCTTGATGGGAGGCTGTTGAACAGTCTTGGGGCCCCAGACATTATGGTGTTTTCCCTTAGTGTACCAATGGCGCCCCTACTTTTAATTTGGGGGGCATTTTGCATCGCCTGCTCAGTCTTTTACTTTCGTAGGGAGTGATTTCTGTGTGCAGATTGGGACCATTCCTTCCAGGATTTCCAAGAGTAAAATCATGATGTATTCTCCCCTCCTGCATTCCAACGAATACAAGTCAAGTGCTTCCAAGCATTCCCAGTAGTTAAGGTGCTTGACAGAACTTATATGTGCAGTAAAGGATCTCTGTACACTCTCTAGATCTGCGATTTCACCTGCTTTGAATGGAGATGTTAATGTACAGCAGTTTTCCCAGCCCTTTGCTCTGAGCTCGCCACCACCGATTGGAATGTTTCTTCTCCAAGGGGATGTTGACAACCAAGTGAAAGCCTTCACTGGACAAAATCCTTAATCTACAACAAAAAACACGTTCCTAAACCGGCAATAGGGTGATGAAACCACAGATCAGCCTTGGTTTGGCTTTTGTTGTAGAGAGGCGGGCTACTGCTAAGTACAAAAGCATGGCGAAGGAAATAAGAAACATCCTACCCCCTATAACGGGAACTGCACAGGCAAGCCTGTAGGTGAGTTCAAAAGTGGGCCATTGCTAAATGATAGGTGGATACAAAAAGAAAGCAAGCATCAGGTAGGGTAGGCTCCAAAACCTGGTGGTCCCTGGTCAAGGACAGAAAAGGGTTTAATCTGCCTGATGAACTCATTTCCACCTCTAAATCGACAGGATGGGACCACCTCTACAAGTAGTCAAGAGAAGGCGGACCTCTCCGAACACTGCTTCCAAAATGCAAGTTCCTGATCCAGCAAGGGACCCTCCTTGGCTAGCTGCAAGAACTGTGTCAAAACTGTCAGTGGTGACAATCAGGCAGGTGGGGGGTGAAATTTCCTTTTTTAAAAAATTCGCTTGACCAAGAAAAGGCTGTGGGTCCAGACAAGTTGAGCCCAAGATTGCTGAGAAGATGTGCAGACCAGCTAGCAGCACCTCTAACTCGCATCTTTCAGCACTGCCTAGTACAGTGTAAATGGCCCTCTCTGTGGAAAGATGCAAATGTAGACCCTGTTCACAAAAAGAAGAGCAGAGCAGAAATCAGCAACTACAAAACCAGTGTCACTCCGTCAATCACTGGTAAGATCCTTGAGACAAAAAATCTCAAGACTACTACTTTGTGATCGTCAATATGGCTTCAGGAAAGGTTACTCTGCTGCTGATCTGTTGTTAAACCTCTCCACTAAGTGGCACCAATCACTGGATGAATCCAAAGTCAGCTGTGTGGTAACACTGAACATTGCTGGTGCTTTCGACCTGGTGTGAAACAAACCCGAGCCCCTTAGTAAAACTTCAACATTGCGAATTGCAGGCTCTACACTATGCTCCGCAGTGAAATTACCTTCATGGTAGATCTCTAAGGGTAGTTCTCAATGGAACAATAATCAGCAAGACATCCTATTGGGGGCAAGTGTTCCACAAGGAAGCGTGCTGGGACATTCACTTATCCAAGAGAAAGAAATGCCACTGCTCTAAGCTACATCAATCACCAGCTAAGAGCTATACCAGCTTGGGGAAATAGATGGCAAGTAACATTTGCACCTGAGAAAATGCAAATGATGATGGTCTCTAGGGACCAAAGATGTAATGCTGGTGCAGTAGTTAAGGTGAATGGGGTATCACCTGAAGAAGAAGTTGATATCCTTAAGGGTGAAATTTGACTCCAAACTAACCCAGAAAAACCAATGGGTTGTAAATCTTGCAAACAAGGCAGCCAGGAAGCTTACAGCACTTCGCCGTAAACTCGCATTTTGCTTGACAGTAGGTGTTTGCAAGATTTTTTACGAGGCACAAGTACGTCACACCTTGAGTATATCCACTTTATGGTTTGCCTGCCCCCCCCTCTCATCTGCGACTGTTTTGACAGAGTAGAGAACAGAGCAAGACGTCTCATCTATCACCTGACCCATCCTGGATAAATCTATCATTTCAGCAGAGCCTTCAACACAGGAGGGATGTGGGTGGCCTCATGTTTTGTAAAGGCCAATATTGTCAAAGTACCACACTTGGATCCACTTCGAGGACAGCGTGAAACAAGCTTTTATGCCACAAAACCGGTAGAAAGCAGCAACTTAACTCTGGCTTTACCCTTTCTCCAGAAAAATCACTCTATCTGAGATCCTATATACCCAGGATGACTCGAGTATGGAACACAATTTTGTACAGCATAATGATTCAGTGAGATAAAGTCGTTGATCAAATTAAAAATGCTGGCCTACAGATTCCTCCATCTTCATCCTGTTTCCCCACTTGTATGTCTCATAACAATGAAAATGCTTTCAAATGAGCTGATATAGTAACAGCTCTTAGCTTGTCAATAAAGTTAGGAATTCTTAACCTGTAAATAGCTTGTCAATAAAGCTTGGGATCCTTAACCTAACCTTGTCAAACCATGTAAAAAAAAAAAATTATGTAGAGAGAGATAGGTAGAGAGACAGAGATAGGGAGAGAGAGAGATTTGGTACAGAGAGAGAGTTAGGTAGAGAGATGGGTAGTGAGAGAGATAGGTAGAGAGAAAGATAGGTAGAGAGAAAGAGAGAGAGAGAGAGAGAGAGAGAGAGGCGGGGGATTGTGGAGGTTAGAGGGAGAGAGAAGGGAGGGTGGGTTATCAGGTCAGTTTTACAGGGGGGTGTGAAATCCTGTGTGTGTGTGTGTTGTGTGTGTGTGTGTTGTACTCGCCTATTTGCCTATTTTTGGTTACAGGGTCGAGACATAGCTCCTGGCCCCGCCTCTTCACTGATTGCTACTAGGTCCTCTCTCTCCCCTGCTCCATGAGCTTTATCATACCTCGCCTTAAAACTATGTATGGTTCCCCTCCACTACTTCAATTTCTAGGCTATTCCACGGCTTGAAATACTCTATGACTGAAGAAATACTTCCTAACATCCCTTTTGATTCATCTGAGTCTCAAAATTCCAATTGTGACCTCTTGTGTCTGTGTCCCATCTCTGGAAAAATCCCGTCTTTGTCCACCTCGTCTATTCCGCGCATTATTTTATAATGTGTTTCATGTCTCCCCTGACCCTCCTGGCCTCCAGTGTCGTCAGGCCGATTTCCCTCAACCTTTCTTCGTAGGACAATCCCCATAGCTCTGGGACTAGGGCTTGTTGCAAACCTTGCACTTTCCTCTAATTTCTTGACGTGCTTGACTAGGTGTGGATTTTCCCAAAATGGTGCTGCATACTCCAGTATGGGCCGACGTAAATGGTATACAGAGTCTTGAACGAAATCCTTACTGAGGTATTGGAAAGGTATCCGTAGGTTTTTGCCAGGCGCCGAGCGCAGCAGTTATCCATTGGGGGTGCGCCTCAG
>NC_069425.1:25901870-25942637 GCF_026875155.1 Cherax quadricarinatus
AAGTGCAACAGAGAATGGAAAAGGTACAGGAGGCATAGGACCCAGAAAAACAAGGAGATTAGTAGAAGAGCCAGAAACGAGTATGCACAGATAAGGAGGGAGGCCCAGCGACAGTATGAAAACGACATAGTATCGAAAGTCAAATCTGACCCGAAACTGCTGTATAGCCACATTAGGAGGAAGACAACAGTCAAGGACCAGGTGATAAGGCTGAGGAAAGAAGGTGGAGAACTCACAAGAAACGATCAAGAGGTATGTGAGGAGCTCAACACGAGATTTAAGGAAGTATTTACAGTAGAGTCAGGAAGGACTCTGGGGGACAGACCAGATGGGGACACCAGCAAGGAATACACCAACAAGTGTTGGACGACATACATACAGATGAGGAGGAGGTGAAGAAAATGCTAAGGGACATCGATACCTCAAAGGCAATGGGACCGGACAACATCTCCCCGTGGGTCCTTAGAGAGGGAGCAGATATGTTGTGCGTGCCACTTACCACAATCTTCAACACGTCCCTGGAAACTGGGCAACTACCTGAGGTATGGAAGATGGCAAATGTAGTTCCCATTTTTAAAAAGGAGACAGAAAAGAGGCACTAAACTATAGACCTGTGTCATTGACGTGTATAGTATGCAAAATTATGGAGAAGATTATCAGGAGGAGAGTGGTGGAGCACCTGGGACGGAACAAGAGTATAAATGCCAACCAGCACGGATTCATGGAAGGCAAATCCTGTGTCACAAACCTTCTGGAGTTTTATGATAAATAACAGAAGTAAGACACGAGAGAGAGGGGTGGGTTGATTGCATCTTCTTGGACTGCAAGAAGGCCTTTGACACAGTTCCTCACAAGAGATTAGTGCAGAAGCTAGAGCATCAGGCGCATATAACAGGAAGGGCACTGCAATGGATCAGAGAATACCTGACAGGGAGACAACAACGAGTCATGGTACGTAATGATGTATCACAGTGGGCACCTGTGACGAGCGGGGTCCCACAGGGGTCGGTCCTAGGACCAGTGCTATTTTTGGTATATGTGAACGACATGATGGAAGGGTTAGACTCAGAAGTGTCCCTGTTTGCAGATGATGTGAAGTTAATGAGAATTAAATCTGATGAGGACCAGGCAGGACTTCAAAGAGACCTGGACAGACTGGACACCTGGTCCAGCAAATGGCTTCTCGAATTTAATCCTGCCAAATGCAAAGTCATGAAGATAGGGGAAGGGCACAGAAGACCACAGACCGAGTATAGGCTAAGTGGCCAAAGACTGCAAACCTCACTCAAGGAAAAAGATCTTGGGGTGAGTATAACACCGAGCATGTCTCCGGAAGCACACATCAACCAGATAACTGCTGCAGCATATGGGCGCCTGGCAAACCTGAGAACAGCATTCCGATACCTTAGTAAGGAATCGTCCAAGACACTGTACACCGTGTATGTCAGGCCCATACTGGAGTATGCAGCACCTGTTTGGAACCCGCACTTGATAAAGCACGTCAAGAAACTAGAGAAAGTACAAAGGTTTGCGACAAGGTTAGTTCCAGAGCTAAGGGGAATGTCCTATGAAGAAAGATTAAGGGAAATCGGCCTGACGACACTGGAGGACAGGAGGGTCAGGGGAGACATGATAACGACATATAAAATACTGCGTGGAATAGACAAGGTGGACAAAGACAGGATGTTCCAGGGAGGGAACACAGAAACAAGAGGCCACAATTGGAAGTTGAAGACACAAATGAGTCAGAGAGATATTAGGAAGTATTTCTTCAGTCACAGAGTTGTAAGGCAGTGGAATAGCCTAGAAAATGACATAGTGGAGGCAGGAACCATACACAGTTTTAAGACGAGGTTTGATAAAGCTCATGGAGCGGGGAGAGAGAGGGCCCAGTAGCAACCGGTGAAGAGGCGGGGCCAGGAGCTAAGAGTCGCCCCCTGCAACCACAAATAGGTGAGTACACACACACACACACACATACACACACACACACACACACACACACACACACACACACACACACACACAGGACTGGAGGGTTAGAGGAAACATGATAACGACATATAAAATATCGAGAGGAATTGACAAGGTGGACAGAGACACAATATTCCAGAGATGGGGCACAGAAACAAGGGATCACAATTGGAAGCTGAAGAATCAGATGAGTCAAAGGGATGCTAGGAAATATTTCTTCAGTCATAGAGTTGTCAGGAAGTGGAATAGTTTGGACAGTGATGTAGTGGAAGCAGGAACCATGCAGAGCTTTAAGACGAGGTTTAATAAAGCTCATGGAACAGGGAGAGGACCTAGTAGCGACCAGTGAAGAGGCGGGACGAGGAGCTGTGTCTCGACCCCTGCAACCATAAATAGGTGAGTAAACATACACACACATTCATACATACCCTCTCACACTCTTGTTTTAATACTCACTCTCTCACCCTCTATCACACAAATTCACCCTTTCAGGTTTCATCTCCAATTATTTAAAAAACACAGATACAGTGGAGAGGGAACAGCAGAGCTACGGAACTCGTCTCCACTGAGAGAATAACGTTATGAAGAAATATTCAAAGCCGGAGAATACTAGATTTCGTTCATTTCTTTAAAACACTAAATAAAAAAAGGCACAATGCCGTGACTGGAACGATACACAAATAACCCGCACATAGAAGAGAGGAGCTTATGACGACGTATCGGTCCGACTTGAACCATTTACAAAGGTAGTATGACTTTGTATATGGTCCAAGTTGGACCGAAACGTCGTCGTAAGCTCCCCTCTTATATGTGCGGGGTTATTTGTGTACTAAATTTCTTTGACACAAACACGAAGAATTATTTGAAGTGCTGAAATAATTCATAACTCGAAACAATATAATGAAACTGGTGCAGAAGACGCAACACGAACGATTGCAATGCTAAAAAATAAGAATTTCTGCTGAAGGGAATAAATTACCCTCTAATGGTATCTGCTAGACGACAATGGAATGGTTCAAGAACCAGCTTGAGAAGCAGTTTACGAATATAAAAGTCAACTAGATACATCCTGCCTTAGTAGGAGTTATCAGAACTCTCATGACCTCCATGCTCAGTGTAAATCGATCAGTCAAGACTGATATTCTGCCCAGAATGTTTTATAAGTGGGTAAACATGATATAAAACTACACTCAACAACAGGTTAAAAGAGCATGACGAGAGAAGACAGGAGAAACATGTTCAGTACGCTCGCTGTCTCACTCAGCTACTCGCTGAACCGCACGTCAAACCTACTTTAAACTCACACGGACCGTCTCATAAACAATCATATGGAACAATATGACGTCAAAGATTCCTGTGGTTTGTTCAGCAACTGCATATTGGAACTCATTTTACAAGTCAACCGAGTAAACAATAGCAGCAATGGTAGTAATAGAGTTGAGACAGTAATAGCTGAACAGGTGGTAACTAGAACCACTGTCAACCTTAGCTGTGCGAGTGGAAGCTGAATAATACGAGGAATTAAGTAGCAACAACAGTAATAATTTTGTAAATGTCATTTTCGCCCATGTTTTCCATCCCGTTCCATCTCTATGTTCTTCAAATATTTTAAAGTATATTTTCCCATTGTTTGCACACCGGATGCTGCTGGATGGAATGGAAGGTGGGGAGAAAATCTGAAAACAAACCATGGAACGACTGTTGTTAGAACCCATGGCGAATGAGTCGTAAACTCCAGGCCAGTGTGTAAGCCACTCGGCCAGCTGGTTACAAAAAGTGGCTAACGCGCTGACGAGGAGTTTTAAGATTTACTCGGCATGGATTCAAACCACAGCGGTTCCGTGGTTTGTTTGTAATGGTGAGCCGAGAGAATCTGCTCTAGTAATGCCCCAACACTCCACACAGAATCTATGTCCCGTATCCTAGACACACACACACACACACACTCACACACACACACACACACACACACACACACACACACACACACACACACCACACACACACACACACACACACACACACACAAACACGTACACACACACACACACACACACACACAACACACACACACATCACACACACACCACACACACACAAACACATACACACACACAACACACACCACACACACTACACATCACACACACACACACACACACCACACACACACACACACATCTACACACACACACACACACACACACACGTAATAGCATGAAAGACACTAGAGAAAGTGCAAAGGTTTGCAACAGACTAGTCCCAGAGCTAAGAGGTATGTCCTACGAGGAGAGGTTAAGGGAAATCAACCTGACGACACTGGAGGACAGGAGAGATATGGGGACATGATAACGACTTACAAAATACTGAGAGGAATTGACAAGGTGGACAAAGACAGGATGTTCCAGAGACTGGACACAGCAACAAGGGGACACAGTTGGAAGCTGAAGACACAGATGAATCACAGGGATGTTAGGAAGTATTTCTTCAGCCACAGAGTAGTCAGGAAGCGGAATAGTTTGGGAAGCGATGTAATGGAGGCAGGATCCATACACAGCTTTAAGCAGAGGTACGATAAAGCTCATGGTTCAGGGAGAGTGACCTAGTAGCGACCAGTGAAGAGGCGGAGCCAGGAGCTTGGACTCGACCCCTGCAACCTCAACTAGGTGAGTACACACACACACACACACACACACACACACACACACACACACACACACACACACACACACACGCACACGCACACACACACACACACACAATTTTACACTGTGCTCATATTTGTTCTCCAAAAACTCCCAAAACCATGCATCACCAAGAATCTCTACTAACGATCTATGTTATGAATCCATGACTTCAAAAATTCCTCCATTTTCTTCGTAAATTTTTGTCTTGCATCATATATATCGTCTGGCTGGTCAAAGTTTGTCTTTCCAATTACATTTATTTCTTTGCCCAAAAGGACCATCGTAAGATATCGCTCTTCGGAATCTTCGACCATACTCCAAAGAGGAGTTTGCATATCACATCCTGGGTGAAGCATCGTGATGCTGCCACAGTCCACCTCACACCAGCCACCAAACAGTCAACACGGGGAAGAAAAGTCTAGCCACGGACATTTCTCTCGCTAACTTAGACTGCTGACGCAGCTTCGCGGACTCAGTGGAGCGGAAAATTTAAAATGTGATATGATAAGAAACGTTTCAGGTCAGTCTCTGTAAGAGAAAAAGGAAGGCGGAAGAGTGAGGAACAAGACGTTTAAATCAGGTTACCAACCGTAAAGTGGGGTTTTAACCTACTGTGAAATAGGGTCTGCTGGCCCTTTTTGGATCTTCAGGGTAAACCCAAGGAACCTTGATAACTGCAGGTTAAGCCCAACTCCAAGTTGGGGTTGTGACCGTTTGTGATGCATCCAAGGTTGCGGGTTTATGGGGTTTAACTAGACCTTTTAAATGTCGGGAACTTGCTGTAAGATATAGGTTTAAACCAGATGCTTATTTCTGGGGTGCCAATTGAAATGGGTGGGCAAATGTTTTGTTAAGGGGAAAATGGATTGTAAAGGGACCTGCCTGCATAGAATTGGGAAAGGGCCTCCTGCTGTTTTTCTTAAAGTTCATGCTGTAAAAAAAAAAATAAAAAATTACAAATTTAAAAGATAATTTGTAAAAAAATAATAAACCAGAATGAGAATCTAAGAAATTTCCTTATTTTATAAGCCCTAACCCAAAATGGAAACAAAATTATATTTTGCAACATAAATTGGTATAACCGGAAAATGCATAAAGCTGCTGTGAAGTTGTTAGGGGCCGACGATGAAGGAGAAAGAATAAAAGGTGTTAAGTTGTCAAAAAGCAAGAACTTGGTAAATGAGAAGTCAGCTGGTAAGGCGGGGGAAAAACCTCTGAAATGTTTAGGTGAAGCAAGATGCGTAAGAAAGGGAAGAGACTAGGTAAGAGAGGTAAGAAGGAAGGAGTAGGGAAGAAGTGAAGAGAGAGGGAAGAGATTCGAAGATCAGGGAAGCAGACTGGAGAGCAGGGGAAGAGAGATGAGAAGAAAGGGAAGCGGGGGGAGGGAAGAGAAGAAAGGGAGCAAATTCTTAGAAAAGATTCGTGCGCCTTGAAGATGTTATAAGCAGGCATTAAGATATTAAGCCAGTACCATGTAAATTAGGTTGCCCAACCTGTGTAAGTTAAACGTCCTCCCTGTGTGTCCATAACAGATTTAAAGGCTTTAAAAACGAGGCTAAAAGTGTGGGGTAACCAGCCTTCTGTAGATTCTTGAAAAAATGAGAAGATAAGGGAAGAATTTCTGTAATTGGGTTAACCTTTTTTTCATGCCTTAAAAAATGGCGGTAACCTTGTGTTCAGGGAAAGCACCCCTGTTACCCGGTAAGGGAAAAACTTCTTAAAATTTCCAGGGAAGCGGTTTTGTTTAAATTAAAACCATTTGATGCAATAAAATACGTAAATTCTTAACAACATTTATGTCATGAAGCTAATTGTTTGGAAAAGATGTCGGGTAAGCCAGACTGCTGAAAGATTCGGGGTAAGCCATACCTGTGAAAGTTGTCAGGTTAAGCCAACCACTTTGTAAGATTTTAAGGTTAAGAAGACCTGCTGTAAGATGTCAGGAAAGCCAGACCGGCTGAAGATGTCAGGTAAGCCAGACTCCGTAAGTTGTCAGGGTAAGCCAGACTGCTTAAGATTCAGGGTAAGCCAGCCTGCTGTAAGATGTCAGGGAACCCAGCCCTGCTGTAAAATGTCAAGGTAAGCCAGACTGCTGTAAGATATAGGAAAGCCAAATGCTGTAAGATTTAGGGAAAGGGAAACTGCTGTAAGATATAGGGTAAGCTGACCTGCTGTAAGATGTCAGGTAAGCCAGACCTGCTGTAAGATGTCAGGGCAAGCAGACCTGTGTAAGATTCAGGGTAAGCCAAACCTGCTGTAAATGTCAGGTAAGCCAGACTTGAAGATGTAAGGGTAAGCCAACCTGCGTAAGATATCAGGGAAGCCAGACCTCTGTAAGATATCAGGGTAAGCCAGAAACTGCTGTAAGTTCGGGGTAAGCCAGACTTTTTAAGATTCAGGGTAAGAAACCTGCTGTAAGATGTCAGGGTAAGCCAGACCTTTTAAAAATTTCCAGGGTAAGCCAGAATGCTTTTAAGATGTCAGGGTAAGCCAGACCTGCGTAAGATATCAGGGTAAGCCAGACCTCCCGTAAGATTCAGGGTAAGCAGACCTGCTGTAAGATGCCCAGGGTAGCCGCCCTGCTTAAGATTTTCAGGGTAAGCCAGACCTGCTGAAAGATTGGGGGTAAGCCGCCCTCTGTAAGATGTCAGGGTAGCCAGACCTCCTTTAAGATGTCGGGGAAGCCAGACTGTTGTAAGATTAAGGGTAAGCCAGACTGCTGTAAAATGTGGGGGTTTGAGCCAACCTGTATAAGAATTTAGGGTAAGCCAAACCTGCATAAGATATCAGGGTAAGCCAGACCTGCTGTAAGATTCAGGGTAAGCAGACCTCCTTAAGATTGGGGGGTAACCGATGCTGTAAGATGTCAGGGTAAGCCGCCACTGAAAGATGTCAGGGTAAGCAAACCTGCTGAAAAGATATCAGGGAAACCCAATTTTTCCTTAAATAGGGTAAGCCAGACTGCTGTAAGATGTAAGGGTAAGCCAACTGCTGTAAGATTCAGGGTAAGCCAGACCTGCTGTAAGATGTCAGGGAAAGGGCCAGACTTCTGAAGATGTCAGGGTAGAGCAGACCTGTTAAGATTCAGGGAAAGCCGACCTCTGTAAAGATTCAGGTTAAGCCAGACTCCTGTAAGATGTCAGGGAAAGCCAACCTCTTTAAGATGTCAGGGTAAGCCAGACCTGGTAAGATATCAGGGGTAAGCCAGACCGCTGAAGATATCAGGGTAAGCAGACCTGCAAAGATGTCGGGGTAAGCCGACTGCTGTAAGATGTCAGGGTAAGCCAGCTTCTGAGATTCAGGGTAACCCAAAACTCTGTAAGATGTCAGGGAAAGCCAGACTCCTTAAATTTAGGGTAACCCAAATACTGCTGTAAGGTAGGGTAAGCCAGACTGCTGTAAGATTCAGGGTAAGCCAGCCCTTTTGAAGATTTTCAGGGTAAGCCAGACCTGTGTAAGATGTCAGGGTGGCCAACCTGCTTAAGATTCAGGGTAAGCCAGACCTGCAGTTAAATTGGGGTAAGCCAGACCCTGAAGATTCAGGGAAAGCCAGCCCTCCAAGATGTCAGGGTAAGCCAGACTGGTAAGATTAGGGTAAGCCAGACTCTGAAGATGTCAGGGTAAGCCAACCTGCTGTAAGAGCAGGGAAGCCAGACCTCTAAGATATCAGGGTAAGCCAAACCTGCTGTAAGATTTTAGGGAAACCAAACCTGCTATAAGATATCAGGGTAAGCAGATTGCTGTAAGATGTCAGGGTAAGCCGGCCCTTCAAAGATTAGGGTAAGCCAGACCTATGTAAGATGTCAAGGGTAAGCCAGCCCGTTGGTAAGATTTTAGGGAAAGCCAGACCTTCTGTAAGATATCAGGGTAAGCCAACTTTCTGTAGAGTCAGGGTAAGCCAGACCTGCTGTAAGATGTTAGGTTAAGCCAGACCTGCTGAAAGACGTCAGGGTAAGCCAGACTGCGGGTAAGATGTCAGGGAAAGCCAGACTTACTGAAAGATTTTCAGGGTAAGCCAGACTTGTGTAAGATGTCAGGGAAAGCAGCCCTCCTTTTAAGATATTAGGGTAAGCCAAAACTCCGTAGATTCAGGGTAAGCCAATTTTTCTGTAAGATGTCGGGGTAAGCCGGGGACTGCTGTAAGATTCAGGGTAAGCCAACACTGAAAGTTTATCAGGGTAAGCCGACCTGAAAGATGTCGGGGTTTAAGCCAACTGCTGTAAGATTGGGGGTAACCCAGACTTACGAAGATTCAAGGGTAAGCCAGCCCTCGGGTAGATTCGGGGTAAGCCAGAATTGCTGTAAGATTTGGGGTTAAGCCAGACCTTCTGTAAGATTCAGGGTTTAACAGTTTTTCTGTAAGATGTCAGGTAAGCCAGCCCGGCTGTAAGATGTTAGGGTAAGCATACCTCTGAAAGTCAGGGTAAGCCAGACTGCTGTAAGATTACCGGGTTAAGCCAGACTCTGAAAGATGTTCAGGGTAAGCCAGACCTGTGTAAGATGTCAAGGGTAAGCCAACCTGTTTAAAAGATTCAGGGTAAGCAAACCTGCAGTAAGATTTAGGGTAAGCCAGACCGCTAAAGTTATCAGGGTAAGCTCAAACCTGCTAAGATGTCAGGGTAAGCCAAGGACTGCTGTAAATTCAGGGTAAGCCGGGACTTATGAAAGATGTAAAGGTAAGCCAAAACTGCTGAAAGGGATTTTAGGAAAGCCAGACCTCCCTAAGATATCAGGGTAACCCGAATTTTCTGTAAGATGTCAGGGTAAGCCAGACCTGCTTAAGATTTGGGGTAAACCAGTTGCTGTAAGATGTCGGGGTAAGCCAGAACTTTTCTGAAAGGATTTTAGGGAAAGCCAGACCTGAGTAAGATGTCAGGGTAAGCCAGACCTGCTGTAGATGTTAGGGTAAGCAAAACTTCTGTAAGATATCAGGGTAAGCAGATTTTCTGAAAGCAGTGTAAGATGTTAAAGGTTAAGAGGCGACCTGATGTAAGATCAGGGTAAGCCAGATTTCTGAAAAGATGTCAGGGTAAGCCAGACCTTTGTAAGATGTCAGGGTAAGCCAGCCCTGCTGTAAGATTAGGGTAAAGCCAGATTTCCTAAGATTAAAGGGTAAGCCAGACTCTGAAAGATGTCAGGGTAAGCCAGACCTGCTGTAAGATGTCAGGTAACCCAGACCTTGTAAGATTCAGGGTAAGCAACACTCTGTAAGATGTCAGGGAAAACCAGACGGCTGTAAGATGTTAGGGTAAGCTAGACTTACTGAAAGATGAACAGACAGCCGGTAAGCATGTGAAGATGTCAGGGAAGCCAGACCTCCTGTAAGATTAGGGTAAGCCAAAACCTTTTAAGTATTAGGGTTAAGCCAAAGTGCTGTAAGATATCAGGGTAAGCCAGATTTGCTTAAGATTCAGGGTAACCCAAACTGTTGTAAGATGTCAGGGTAAGCCAGACCTGCGGGTAAGATTCAGGGAAACCAGACCTGTTGTAAGATTCAGGGAAAAGCAACCTGCTGAAAGGGTTTTAGGGTAACCAAAGCCCTGCAAGAAAACCTGCTGTAAGATTGGGGGTAACCCAACCTGCTGTAAGTTTTTAGGTTAACCACCTTTTCTGTAAGATGTCGGGTAAAGCCAGACCTGCTGTAAGATGTCAGGTAAGCCAGACCGGCTGTAAGATGTAGGGTAAGCAGTCTTGTAAGTTTCAGGGTAAGCAGATCTGCTGTAAGATTCAGGGTAAGCGGGCCTGCTGTAAGATGTTAGGGTAAGCCAGACTGATGTAAAGATTCAGGTAAGCCAGACCTGCTGTAAAAATTCAGGGTACCCAAAAACCTGCTGTAAGATTTTAGGGTAAGCCAACTCTGCTGTAAGATAAGGGTAAGCAGACCTTCTTAAGTGTCGGGGTAAGCCGACCTGCTGAAAGATGTCAGGGTAAGCAGACCTGTTGTAAGATATCAGGTAAGCCAACCTGCTTGTAAAAATGTCAGGGTAACCCAGACTCAAAAAGATGTCAGGGTAAGCCGACCTCGTAAAAAATTCCAGGGAAAGCCAGACTTCTTAAGATTCAAGGGTAAGCCAGACCTGCTTAAGATTCAGGGTAAGGCTGACCTGCTGTAAGATGTCAGGGTAAGCAGACCTGTGTAAGATTCAGGGTAAGCCAACATTTTAAGATGTCAGGGTAAGCCAGCCCTGCTGTAAGATGTAAAGGAAACCCCTTTAAAACCCTGCTGTAAGATTCGGGGAAGCCAACCTCTGTAAGATGCAGGGTAACCCAAGACTTCTGAAAGATGTCAGGGTAAGCCAAACTGCTGTAAGATATCAGGGTAAGCCAGACTTGCTGTAAGATGTCAGGGTAAGCCGAACATGTTGTAAGATGTCAGGGTAAGCCAGACCTGCTGTAAGATGTCAAGGAAAGCCAGACCTGTTGTAAGATATCAGGGTAAGCCACACCTGCTGTAAGATGTCAGAGTAAGCAAGACCTGCTGTAAGATGTCAGGGTAAGCCAGACCTGCTGTAAGATATCAGGGTAAGCCAAACCTGCTGTAAGATGTCGGGGTAAAGCCAATTTTCTGTAAGTGTCAGGGTAAGCAAAACCTGCTGTAAGATTCAGGTAAGCCAGCCCGGCTGCAAGATGTCAGGTAAGAAAGACCCTGTTAAGTTGTCAGGGTAAGCCAAACTGCTGTAAGATTCAGGGAAAGCCGGGACCTGCTGAAGATTCGGGGGTAAGCCAGCCCTGCTGAAAAAATGTGGAAAGCCAAACTGCCTAAGATTCGGGTAAGCCAACCTGCTGTAAGATGTTAGGGGTAAGGGAAACCTGCTGTAAGATTCGGGTAACCCAGACCTGTTTGAAGATGTCAGGGTAAGCCAGACCTGCTGTAAGATGCCAGGGTAACCCAGACCTGTGTAAGTTATCGGGTAAGCCACACCTCCCTGTAAGATGCAGGGTAAGCCAGATACTGATAGATAGATGCCAGGGTAACCCAAACCTGCTGTAAGATGCCAGGGAAGCCAGACCTCGTAATGATTAGGGTAAGCCAGACTGCTGTAAGTTTCCAGGGAAAAGCCAGCCCTTGCTCTAAGATACCAGGGTAAACCCGACTGCTGTAAGATGCCGGGGTAAGCCAGACCTGTGTAAGATGTTAGGGTAAGCCGGCCCGGGTTGTAAGATGTTAGGGTAACCCAGACCTGCTGTAAGATTTAAGGGAAAGCCAGACTGCTGTAAGTTTGGGTCCAAGGGTAAGGGGCAGACCTGCTGTAAGATGTTAGGGTAAGCCAGACCTGCTGTAAGATGTCAGGGTAAGCCAGACCTGCTGTAAGATGTCAGGGTAAGCCAGACCTGCTGTAAGATGTCAGGGTAAGCCAGACTTGCTGTAAGATTCAGGTAAGCCAGACCTGCTGAAAGATGTCAGGGTAGCCAGACCTGCTGTAAGATAACGTAAATGGGGTAGCCAGACCTGCTGTAAGATGTCAGGGTAAGCCAGACCTGCTGTAAGATGTTGGGTTTAACCCAAAAACCCTTCCCTAAGATTGTCAGGGTAAGCCAGACCTGCTGTAAGATGTCAGGGTAAGCCAGACCTGCTGTAAGATGCCAGGGTAAGCCAGACCTGCTGTAAGATGTCAGGGTAAGCCAGACCTGCTGTAAGATGTCAGGGTAAGCCAGACCCTGTGTAAGACCTTTTAGGGTAAGCCAGACCTGCTGTAAGATGTCAGGGTAAGCCAGACCTGCTGTAAGATGCCAGGGTAAGCCAAACCTGCTGTAAGATGCCAGGGTAAGCCAGACCTGCTGTAAGATTTTAGGGTAAGCCAGACCTGCTGTAAGATGCCAGGGTAAGCCAGACCTGCTGTAAGATGCCAGGGTAAGCCAGACCTGCTGTAAGATGCCAGGGTAAGCCAGACCTGCTGTAAGATGTTAGGGTAAGCCAGACCTGCTGTAAGATTTTGGGGTAAGCCAGACCTGCTGTAAGATGTGGGGTAAGCCAGACCTGCTGTAAGATGTCAGGGTTAAAGCCAGACCTGCTGTAAGATGTAGGGTAAGAACCAGACCGTGCTGTAAGTGTCGGGGTTTAAGCCGACCTGCTGTAAGATGTCAGGGTAAGCCAGACCTGCTGTAAGATGTCAGGGTAAGCCAGACCTGCTGTAAGATGTCAGGGTAAGCCAGACCTGCTGTAAGATGTCAGGGTAAGCCAGACCTGCTGTAAGATGTCAGGGTAAGCCAGACCTGCTGTAAGATGTCAGGGTAAGCCAGACCTGCTGTAAGATGTCAGGGTAAGCCAGACCTGCTGTAAGATGTCAGGGTAAGCCAGACCTGCTAAGTACCCAAGTGGAGATTTTTTTATGTGGAATACCAGTAGTATCAACACCTGTATTCTCTTTCCATTGTTTATAATTTTAACTTTGCTGAGAATAATCACCAAATGAAGAAAAAAAAATGAACTGGAACACAACTATTTTCTTTCTGTTAGCATTATTTAATTGCATATGTATATCACGTTCAGTTAATCTAAATTTTAAAATTTAATATATTTTTTAAATAATTTAAAGGCTGGTGATGTAGCCGACACATTACAGGCGATAACAGTGATTCAGATTTGCTAAGTTGGCTTCACTACGACGGCTGCTTGGAAAACTGCGTCGACTTCTTGAAGTTGCAACAAGTCCAGCTTTACCACCCTTGTGCTCCAAAACTTTGGTGAGATTGTCTCGTGCACATTTATACCCAACATCTTCACGCCTGTGGAGAGAATGTGAACAGCCAGAGAGGCTGACAAGGCGACCAACAAACAAATGATAACACACATTATAACATGAGCAAACATTTATAACGTTACACTTTTAAAGACTTTACCAATAAATAATTTTACATACGTATAATAATTTGATTAATAAATAGATTAAATAAATGATAAGATAACCAGCAAACAGTAAAAGGGCCAAACACATTATAAGATGATAAACAAACAACAATAAGACTACATACATAATACAATACCAACAAACAGTAATAAGAGTAAACGCGATAATAAGAATAAACAGGAGACTGGACTGGGACTCGAACCGTGGTCCTTAAGTATAGCAAGACCAGCAGTGTATTGACTGAACCAACACAGAAATAAGATGACTTTACAAACTAAAATTTATGTAACGAATTATCAGCGCCATCAACTATGACACTGCTGTCTCATCCCACAGCCTCAGAAGGCTACCATGGAACATTCAGGGCTTGCTAAATTCTGCGTTTCAGGGACGAGACAAATGAGTCATAGTTGATTCCTGCTGATAGCCATCTCACATAAAATAACAAGGAAAACCCGGTTTTAAGCGGCCGGGGGGGGGGTGTTTGGTTTTAAATTTATTTGGGCCAAACCACCTAAATAAAGCCCCCACCCAAACGGACTTTCCGGGGTAATTCAAAAACATTTTTTCTCTTTGCGCGTCGCTGTTTTCACTTGGGTTTATTGACTTATTTTTTGCGGCGGTTGAAAAGGGGGGGGGTATAAGAGATGAACCAGGAAAGCTTCTGGAGCTGTGGAGTGAGACAGTGTTGGTGCTGCTAATACAGCCTTGTTACAGGTGTGCTGGTTGTAAAATTATCCTATTGTAAGCTTCTTTGCTGTGTGGTTACTGCGTCGGGCTGTTACATGTAAGGATGGCGGTTCGAGTCTGTTCATTCTTCTGTTTATTCATTGACAGACACTGCGGCTATTACACAAATAACCCAGTCACAGTATTATGCCTTTTTTGTTCCTTATTGCGGCTTATCTTGAGTTTACATGATAACGTGAGTAATATTGTTTGTTGGTCATGGCAACATAACCAAAAAAAATAAAAAAAAAATAATAAGGCAACACACACGATAACAAGACCGAAAAAAATAAGGCTAAGCTCATGATAACTCGATCAACAAGCAATTACAAGACAACATACACGATAATAAGATCGACAAGCAATAATAGGCTACACGCATAACATGACTAACAAACAATTATAAGCCTTCATACACACAAATACACACAATTACAAGAGCAGCAAACAATAAAATTAGACCTTCATTATAAGGCTAAACATAGGGTAACACAACTGCTCATTTAAACTTCCATAATCGTCTGTATATATCTCTCACATACGGTTAGTAGTATATTTCTCGATTAGGTTTGGTTACTTTAGGTTGGTTAGGTTGGTATGTTAGGTTATTAAGTTAGGTTGTCCTCAATCCATAATAACGAATTATATCATAAATGTTGATAAAATATTCTGCCGCGTGAAGAGAAAATGGGTACCCACAGCTTGGCGTTCCTAGTACCATTGATGGAATAATTGCCATTAACACTGTAACTGGTATTAGAATGTTAAGAAATGAACCACAAACTGTCATTATTAATCTTACTAAATGTCTAGAAGTAAATACAGACTATTCTTACATGAAAACATGCAGTTATATTAAGTTTATAACCTACTCGAACTGTATCCTTGTAGATAACAAGAGCATTTCACCCCTAAATGGAATTGGTGCTCATTCTAACCTAACATGCCTACATCCCCCTCCCAAGAAGTTCATCTCGTATAACTGTTAATAATAATTTATCATACTGGTGGATCCAGTCAGGCATCTACAGATGACAACAAAGAAATGAGTGAGATACTGAAATCCCAATACGACTCTGTGTTTAATGAGCCACTAATCAAACTTAAGATCGAGAATCCAAATGATTTTTTCATGAATGACCCTTAAAACTCCATCAATGTATGCAAGATTTCTCTAAACTCCGATAGACTTTGAGAAAGCGATGACAACATGCCCATGTACTCAGCCCCACTCCCAGACTCGTGGAACTCTGTGTTCATTAAAAACTGCAAGAAACCCCTTTTGCGTGCCCTAAGGATACTATGGGGAAGGAGTTTAGACATGGGTGAAGTTCCACAGTCACTAAAAACAACGGATATAGCCCCACTCCATAAAGGTGGCAGCAAAGCATTAGCTAAGAACTATAGACCAATGGCTCTAACGTCCCACATCATAAAAATCTTTGCAAGAGTGCTACGAAGCATGATTGCAAACCACTTAGATTCCCAAAAACTGCACAATCCAGGGCAACATGTTTCAGAGCACGTCGCTCCTGCCTTTCGCAACTACTGGATCACTATGTTTGGATGTACGTTTGGATGTACTGAAAAAAAAAAAACAGATGTAATATACACAGACTTTGCAAAAGTCTTTGACAAGTGCGATCATGGCGTAATAGTGCACAAAATACGTGCTAAAGGAATAACTGGCATAGTGGGGAGATGGATCTTCAACTTTCTAACCAATCGAACACAAAGAGTAGTGGTCAACAGACATAAATCGGAAGCTGCCATAGTGAAAAGTTCTGTTTTATCCTCATATCAAACATAGACAGAGATTTAATGCACAGCACCGTGTCATCCTTTGAAGACAATACGAGGATCTGTTATCTACTGAGGACAAGGTTAACTTCCAAGAAGATATAAACCAAGTCTTCCATTGAGCAACGGAAAACAATGTGATGTTCAATGAGGACAAATTCCAACTACTCCGTTATGGAGAAATGGAGGAGATAATAATTTGAACTGAGTATACTACAAACTCTGACCATACAATAGAGAGAAAAGCAAACCATACCACGGGCGGGATTTGAACCCGCGGTCAGAGAGTCTCAAAACTCCAGACCGTCGCGGTTTGTTTGCAATCGTGTCATTACGATTTCGTGAGTCAGAGAGAAAAGTAATGTGAGGGATCGCCTGAGGATCTCACTTTCAAGGATCACAACAGTGCCACGATCACAACTGCAAAGAAAATGATAGGATGGATAATGAGAACGTTCAAAACAAGAGATGCAAAGCCACTAATTATCCTTTTCAAATCACTTGTTCTCTCTAGGCTGGAATATTGTTGTACATTAACATCTCTGTTCAAAGCAGATGAAATTGTAGATCTAGAGGGTATATTAATGTTGGTAGAATTACCGACAAGTATAAGAGGACACAAGTGCAACTAATGTGACATTTTATTGTGGCAATGTTTCGCTCCTAGAGAGCGAAACATTGTCCTTTTACCTAACATCTAGATAGTGTACAGGGAACCTTTACCGCACATATAAGTTCCATCAAACACCTCAACTACTGGGAACGCTTGGAAGCACTTGACGTGTACTCGCTGGAACGCAAGCGAGAGAAATATATCGTAAGCTGCGCTTGGAAAATTCTAGAAGGAATGGTCCCGAATCTACACAAAGAAATCACTCCCTACGAAAGTAAAAGACTAGGCAGGCGGTGCAAAATACCCCCAATGAAAAGTAGGAACGCCATTGGTACACTAAGAGAAAACACCGTAAGTGTCCGGACCCCAAGACTGTTCAACAGCCTTCCACCGTGCGTAAAGGGAATTACCAACAGGTCCCCGGCTGCCTTCAGGAAGGAGCTGGACCGATACTTAAAGTCGGCGCCACATCAGCCGAGCTGTAGTTCGTACGTTGGACTACGTGCGGGCAGCAGTAACAGCTTGGTTGATCAGACCTCCCCCGCGGCCTGGTCGTGGACCGGGCCGCGTGGGCGTTGATCCCCAGAATACCCTCCAGGTAGACTCTAGGCAGGGTTGCAACTACTCTTACTGCTACCTCTCTAGATAATAATGAAAGGAACTATGTTGAGTTAGGCGTAAGAATTAACAATGGAACATTTTGTGGAAAATATTGGTATTTTCCAGAATCCGTTACACGCACCCCCAACTAGGGGAATGGAGGCATAAGACGGGAGAGATATGCGACACCTCAGTTCGGTATATACTTAATTCTAAGAAGTGATCTCGTTCTCCTAAGCTAATTATACACTACAATTACTACTACATATATTTAAGCTAAGTTAGAGATAGTCGTTAGCTTACTGTAGTAATTATACGTCCCATACACTAATTATGCCTTAGGCACTTCGGCAGTTTGAGTTCCGGAGGGTTGAGCCGACGGCAAGTAGTCCCAGCCAACCAAGTAACCGAGATACACAAATCCCCGACCGTGCGCAGTAAATTACCAATCGTGTAACTTACGTACCAACCGCGTGCAGGCATCCTCGGCAGCAGGAGCAGGCAGCTGTTTCTCAGGTATCCCCCTCCCCTAACACTACGACGTGAGTATTGATGAATGCATTCAGGTGTATACACGTGGGTAGAGTTGGAACCCATAGCCATAGATTACCACCATCAGCTGCCATACATTGCCTACTGTGAGGCATAAGGTCAGTACCCCATTGTTTGAAATTGCCCTGAAGTGCGCGGCAGACTTCAGACGGAATTCAAGGCTGAAACGAGGGATCACTAACCCAACTTACCTATGACGCACAAACATTGCCTAAATTCCCTACACATCTACGCTGCAAACTGAATCACTGGAGGCTCTTGACTCGCATTGAATAACAACATCCTCATCAGAAAAGCCAGATACAGATAGTAAAAAATCGGGGGAAAGGAAATCTATGTACGACTGTTATAGATTCCATCACACATTGGATTACTTCTTCATGATAAAGTTGATAAGTTAGCCAAGAAAGTGACCTAAACGCAACTGTAGAACATGACTTTGGTGTGTCTGTGTCTAGCATCAGAGAGATGTAAATAATGAAAATGAATGTTATAGGAATGCAGTTAAAAGCCTAAGATCTATCATCCGCTATAATAACATTAACGTATAAGTACGTTTATGGAGCAACTTACAATGTAAACAGATGGATGCCAGGTTCAGACTTGGTTACAAGTGCTTCACAGACACTCAGTTCATGATTAACCCAAATGCAAAGTATATGGCCAGCCCTAAGGTCAGTATCTTGAATACTATGTGCATTATTCTTCATTTATTGGCATTTATTGAGAAAGTATAATCCAGATGTGCCCCTGTTAACCCCTTTGGTGCCAAGATCCTAGTTCTTTTATGTATCCACATGCTCTTGCGCTTACCGTCCACACGATGGAAATAGAGTGCGCAATAAACTAGCCGCTTCTGCGGCAAAAAATCTATTCTTCAGTAACAACCATTTCAATAATAACTATTTCAATAATAACTACATCGGTAAAGATCACTTTGGTAATGGTCATTTATGTAACAACCACTTCATAACAACAGAGTCAGCAACCAAATCAGAAACAATTACCTCAGTAACAACCAATTCAACAGCCATTTCAGCGCGACCACTTCAGTAATAATTTCAGTACCACCTCTTAAGTAGGAACTACCTCAGCAGCAATCATTTAAGTACCATCCAAAGTAGGTTTGAAAAATTATCATAGCCAAAAACTGCGCCTCAATACAAGTTTTTGCAGAGCTCTCGTCTCAGGTCCTTTATGATTGACTTTCCTTGGCTTCACACTATACACATTCACTGAGCTTCCTAGCAAGCGAAAATTTTGAGACGATCTGATTTAAAGCAATACGAGACCAACCATGGAAAACTAATGAAGTGCGAATTCAGTAAAAAATGTCATTCATGGACGTAAACCTTTAGTTGGAGCTGCAAGAAAAAATCGGGTAAAATTCAGTAATAGATCAGTGGGATAGACTATTCACTGACACTGCAAGTGCAAAATCGATAGCTATTTAATAACTGCTGAAACAAGAATTTTGAAGGGACCGACTGCGGTCAGTTGCTCCCTGATGTTTATATAGGATGTACTTCTGGACGGTCTACAGACCATGGATTACTTTGGGTATACTTGGTGCAGAAGCGTAAGTATTAGTACATGAAATTTTTGTTTCAGTGATAGTTGTAGAATTTATATGGACTCTTCTTGCTCCTTTCCTATTAAAGTTCCTTGCGCGTTTACTGTGCCACGGGGAATGCTCATACAGTTTCAATTTATAACCAGAAGTAATGGAGAGCCAAAAAGCTTTCTGTTAGACGATCTTAAGGGAATACGTGAGGTACACAGATTACTGGTATTAAATTTTCAAGGATAACAGTAATCTCTTAAACTGTCTGAGAGGGATTTATATGTAACCGAAACTTCCTCAGTTGTATCTTCTAGGATGCCCTTCCTTCACACTAGCATTCTTACAAGGAGAGACTTTCACTAGATATATTTCGGTTGCTGTGCGATGCGAGAAAGTTATCTGTACATTACATAATTACATTCTCCAGTGCATCAGCGTGCACGACTGAAATAGTGCAGTGCACTTAAATATTAGCGTTGAAGACTGAAAACAAATTAGAAAAGACATGCACTAGTCATCATCGAAATATAATTAAGACATTCCCTTATGAAATACCAACTTTAAAGCTAATCTGAAGATATTCTCTTTTCTCAGAAAGCTTGAACCCGCTTAGAAATAGAAGCTATGAATACTCAGAAATTATCAAATGAAAAGCATTATTTAAATTTTGCCAGTTCCTTCCAAAAATATAGCAAATTGGGAACTAGACAACAAAAATCAACTCAGACATTCCCTCTAAGACTGACCAGCTTGTAAGTAAATTAAATAATTCAAGTAAATGAGTTTTTTTTAAGTTTTGGATACCCCAAGACACTACTAAAGTCACCTTCAGACTTCACAATGAGGCAGCCATTAATAACTTCACAACAGCAGTAACAAACATTGACTGGCACACTGAGCTAGAAATCTATACAGATATTGACGAATGTATTAATAATTTTCTAAAAAAGACCCAATACCTCTATAACAAGCACTGCCCTAAAAAAACTAAACAGATGACAGCTAAGAGACTGAACAGTCCCTGGCTAACACCCAGCATTCTCAAATCCATAAATACAAAACACCGATATGAAAAATAGTACACAATGGGTCACATAACCAGAGACCAAACAAAACGTTACTCGTCAATCCTAACCAGCCTGATAAGAAGGGCAAAAAAATTGTATTATGAGAACAGATTATCCAACTTACGAGGTGATATAAAAAAGACCTGGAAAACCCTATCAGAAATTCTGGGAACAAAAAAGATATCACGAAATAGCGAAATAAAATTAGCAAAATCAGATGAACCCCAACTCCCACCAACAGAAACAGCAAACAGACTCAATGATTTCTTCTCCACTATAGGACAAAACCTTGCCAATAAAATCCCAAGCTCAGATACCCCACCAAATGACTACCTCACCGGCAACTACCCGAACACTGGAATTTAATTGACAATGGATTACGGATTTTATTTAAACTGTCTGACAAGGATTTGTATGCAATCTGGCTACCCTCAGCTGCATCCTTCAATATCCTCTGCATTGGCGAAATTTAATCATGAATATCTAAATAATGGATATACAAATAATATATCAAAGGGAATAATCAGAGATTCTCTTAGAACAAACAGTAACTACTAACACACAAATTTATAATCAGGCTCAGCTCCTTGATGTTAGTGTTCTGCCATATTCTCCTCAATTCCCGTGTGGGAAATCAGAACGAGATTAAAGTATAAAACACTAATAATGGGAGAAATGGTGTAGGTACGGTTTGAATTGTGGTGAAGTTAATGGCGTCAACACTTCGCTGTAGAACGAATTTTGTTCATATTACATTAAATACGCATCCCTCCAAGCCCCGTAGCGTTACAAGGCAAAGTTAAGTTAATTAAAGTTCTAGGAATGAAGACCCCGAAAACGGAAGCCGCAGCGAAACGTAAGTTGATTAAAGTTAAATGTCGGCTGACGCTGCCCAGGTCTTGCGTACTCTAGTAGCCACGGTGAACCCGTCAGTAAGCCAGTAACTGAGTGCTAGGGAAGGCTGTGGCCCCCATCTAGAAACTCCCCTTATAATTTTCAGAAATGGCAATAGTGAGGTTGATCATGCACGTGGACATCTAAATAAGAAAATTCCTCCTTAGAATTAAGACTAGAAGACAGCACTGTCATGCTCAGTACTGGTAACACAGATATGATAATTGATATAAAATTAGCCAAGCTTCACATTATTAATTCTCTCAAAAAATGAAACTTGTTTGATAAATTTGGGTGCAGGTTTGCTGACAATATTAATGTACATAAGGCGACTGATGACATAAACCGTGATTCACAATAAATGGCTGCCAATGTGACTTTTTTCAAAGTATGGTCCCAGACCTCATTCCTAAGGTACAAATTAAATAAAACACAAGTGATCCGAAATGGATAAATAATAGAGAAAATCATCGTATGGGTATAATGAGAGGGAGTTATCTTTCGTGTCATCATATTCAATTTAAAAAGAGATTATTAAATAACGAAAGCCAAAAGAAACAAAGGACATACGTGAACGATGGAATCAAAGTCCAACCAAAAGGGACCGTTTCGGGTGTGTAGGAATGTAAGGGAAAATGACGGGATCACCTAACTGAAACTCAGGTCAGTTTGCTTCTAGTGACAAAGAAATGTGTTTCAATTCTAACACTTTAATTCCTCTCTGCTATTACGCAAGATGATACAATCAAACTCTCAGAAAATAATAACTATATAGGTCAGAACAAAAATAATCTACACCACGCCACTAGAGACGTGGTCTCGAGACAACTAGAAAGCAAGGAACCAAACAAGTCCCCAGGACCAGACGAGATGCTTTCAAGAATTCTAAAGGAATGTAAGGAAGAACTTAGCAAACCATTATCTCGTCTGCTTAGCTGATCACTAAATGGGTATCGTAATATATAAGTGGAAAATGGTAAATATGATACACGTTTACGAATTGGGAATTAGATACTCAATTTCAAATTACAGATACATATGCCTAAAATCAATTGCGGGAGAAGTAATGGAATCAATGATTGTGGATGTCCTTCGAAACTACCTTAAAAGATATCTTAATCAAAACATCTCGGAACTAAGTTATTCTTGGTGAGAAACCATGATAAAAACATGATATTATATAGACTGCGATAAATCCTTAGAAGAGTGATAAAGAAGCGGCACATGGCATATGAAGAGAAATTTTCTCATGGGTCGAGGCGTGATTGACCGACAGGCAACAGAGATGTTGTATAAATGGGTCGAAATCAGCATTAGGACCCTTATTGTTCACAATAAACGTAAACAACATTGATGAAGAAATAAACAGTAATATAAGAAAGTTCACTGAATACAAATTTAGGTCTGCTGACAACACTACAGTAGTCCATCACATATATTCTGATGAGTATATTTGCAAGTTAGAGGGTGACTTAGATAGGTTGATATTGTGGTCGGAGGAGTGGCACATTGATTCTGTGACCATCAGTGTTCTAATCCAAGGAAAAAAATTAACATGGAACTTATAAGCTAAATTGTGTAAATCTTAGTCTAAATATTAGGAGTTCAGAAATTTAAATTCATGTCAGCAGTTCATAAGTGTTAGCAGTAAGCTAATAGAATTCTTCACTCCATATGAAGAAGTATAAATTATAGAAATCCTCAGGTTATACCTGAGCTTTATATATCACTGGTGAGGCCTCATCTGGATATGGTGTTAAATCCGGAGTACCTCAGAAAACATGAGGTAAAGAGGAAATTGGCTGTAATTTTACAAGATCACCAATGGAAGGAGAAAAGGGTAATAGCTGAATAATTTTAAGATTTATGAGGATTAGAATAAGAGTGGGATGTGAGAAGTAGAGAACAGAATCAAAGATTTGGAGAGGGAGAGTGAGAAAGATAAGGAGAGAGAGACAGAGAGAATTATTTGAAGTATTAAGCGAATGTTTAGTAAGTTTTGGTCCAACTGACAAAATAATTGCTGTAGAGAGCGTAGTAGGTATGTTTAAAGTGTCAGGGGTAAATGATAATGAGAGGCCTCTAGATGAACTATGTAAAAAAAGAGATTTGGTAATAGTTGTAGGTATAGTAGGTAAGTGAGGATAAATATGTACACTAGAGATTATATATGGAGTAATGACAGCAGTTTGTTTGACAATACATTAATAGATAATTGTTACATTGGTATACTTCTGGATGTGCATATTTTTAGATGGGCGACAGATACATCAGATCATTATTTAGTGGTAGCAACTGTAAGAGTAAGAGATATCTGTGAAGCAAAGAAAATGTCAGAGAGTAAGAGAGAGAGAATGGGAAGTTTGTAAATAAGAAGACAATTTTGGAAAAATCAAAGCAACTACTGGGAGAAAGGGGGCCCATAGAGACTGCAGGTTATGAGGAGGGGGTCGAGATAGTAGGCGGTAGATTTAAAAAATGTAGAGCATGAGTGAACGGCAGAAGTTTTGAGTATAGGAAAGTGGGTGAGGGAGGGAAGAGGAGCGATTGTAGGAAAATGAAATAGAGTTGTAAGGGAGAAAATGTTAGCATATTAGAGATTTTTTCAAAGTAGAAGTGATGTACAGAGGGTGAAGTATACGGCGAGTACAAAACGAGTGCCACTGGGAGAGTGAGTGACGTTTCAAGAACAAATTTTGCTGAGAATAATTAAATATTTTGGAACGAGATTGACAGAGAGAAAATATATGGTTACTTTGTATAAGGGAAAAGAGAGTTAAAGATGTATAGGGGAATAAGAATGGTGAGCAAACTGGTTAAAGTGTATGAATTATTATATAAAGAATTCAATGTAAGACAGTAAGTATGAAGCAATTTAGACTCAGGTAAGTAGTTTTCCTTCGCGTTTTTATATTTATGGAAGAAATCACAATAAAACGCATGATTGCAAATATGAAAAAAATGCCACAGTGAAAATAGGAAATAAAACCTGAGCACATTCATGTACTTACACACACATCTTCATAGGAATAGGAAGAAGAGACAAGAGAAGCACATATGTTAAACACTTAGGTAACATCTCACTCACCACCAGGTCCAGCACAAATGTGATCCATGCATTCATTTGTCCAACAAAGTTAAATTGTTCTTATGACAAAGAACACAAACTATTTTTTGGAAAAATATTTTTACCTTAAAGATCATGAACAATATTCTGGACTATAAAATTGTCAAGTTTATACATTCCGGAACACAAGTATGAAACATTGAAGCATATTTGCCCAATGTGGAAGTAGATCGTGCCCAAGGGTTAGGCAAGAGTTGCACATGTGTCTAATTTATCAACGTGCCGGTTCTCTGAACCATTCATCTACAATGATTATGACATGAACGGAACTCAGGTTTTGATAAAAGAGAATAGGACAGAGTGCTTGAAATGGCAGATACAAGGGACAAAAGGCCATAGATTTATTCTAAAAACACTGTTAAAAATAATTAATCAGTGTCAGGGTAGTAAACAAGTTGAAGAAGTTGGATGAATAGGTATAGGACATCACCATATACCGTTCCAGAGTATGACAGAACTCAATAAATTAGAAGAATTAAGACGCGGGAAACAGATGCCGAGTCTTACTGATCTGAAGCACCGCAGTGAATGCGATGAGCGTTGTCAACACGTGTCTCAAGTATATCACCAGCGTAAAGGAGCGAAATCAATTAAGGAAACAAAACGAATATCTGTGAGATTAATTTAGTGAATGTAAGACCAAGTTTGCACATATAAAATTAGGCTCAAAAATTCGGTTTGATAGAAGATCCAGTAATGCTCAAAACAGTGAAATTAGCAATGGTTTATTAGTGAATGGGAAATCAAGGTTTTATGTAGCCACTACATGAACCATCCATCACTATGAAATACATGACAGAGCAGCTCACCTGGTTAATGATTAAAGGATAGTGACGTTCCCTTTTTTCGACTCTACGATCCGTGAAGGTACCTTAAAAGTTAAGAGCATAGGGAAAATGGATCAGGGAGTAGGAGAAAGTGTAGCAAATGTAAGTACAGAAGAGTTAGGTGCATGAGATCAGGCCATAGGGAATCCTAGAGAAATTACGACTTAATTATTATGAAGAAAATATTGTAGTTATGTTAGGAAGGTTAAATAATTACATTAGACTGAGGAAACAGACAGAGAATGAACGAAACAAAATAAAAATAAAAACTGCACTAATAAGTGATACTTCATCGATATTGATAAAGAAAGAACAAGTAAGAAATCGGAGAACTACAATGAAGGGTAAATTTTAGGGGCAAAAAAGAGATATGTGAATAGAAACAAAACGGCACTAGCACAAACAATAGCAGAACACCACTATAACAGATGCCATGCTAAGCTGACCACTGAAGACTGGACTGAGAAAATAAAATTAAAACAAAAGGTTAGCAGAAAAATTTGAGAGTTAAAACGTGATTTAGACGTGAAATCCCAAAAGGACTGATGGAGAGAGGAAGAACTGAGAGTGATATTCTGTGATGGACACTGTGGGAGAATTGGAAGTATGTTAGTCACAAGCGGCGCACTATCCAGAAAAAGTGTAGAACAATCAGAAATGTGCCGAAAGCAACAATCAAACGAAATTGGATTTTCAGAAAAAAATCTAAAATGGAGTGATGAGAGATGTACTGTGACGTTTATCCAAATGAAGTGAGAACAGAAGAAGACAAATTCTGAATCAGACAACGTATTAATGAAAGGAAGAGGATAGTTAATAACTAAATAGAAAAGAGTTACATCAACACAAGCACAAACAAAAAAGTAAAGGCAGAACCGAACAGTAGAGTGTGATGAAATACACGAGTGAACGGATACAGCTATTCTGAAATGAAAGTTAACAGACGACATTCATACCCCTCTTGTCTCCCCTTCCTTTACCATTCTCCCTACCTATCAAAACCAAAGCTCACATCCACTATCACTCCACCCGTTTTACGATCAACCCAGATCCATGCCCCTACCCTCTTCCATTCCCTGCACCCCAATACATCACTTCTACCATCCACACTGTCATATCACAGCCCTTCATCCAATACCACCTCACTCCTCTTTCCTCCTTCATACTCTCTCCCCTTCTTGATTAATTTTAGAAATCAACTGCCATTCACTAACCTAAATCACCGCACCAGTCTTAATGTCTTCCCTCTACCCCTTCCTAATTTTACTTCACTGCGCTCTTTCACATTTATTTAAACACAACATTAACTCATCTCCAGTACCAGCATAATCTATACCTAGCACTTGAGCCCCAAATATTTGTTTTCTGTACTTTCCATTCACACTCTGGCTTCAATTCCAAAGCTAACAAACGTCACACTTAAGGCCTCTATAGAAAATAGAAAGTCAAATCAGCATTGGGTGTTCTAATGCATTCTCAATAACTTATAGCTAAGCAAAACTCGAACTAGATATCATAACAGTTATAGAAGCTCTTCGAACTTCTACGAGCTAAAAGTGATGTACATCCTACAATTCAATGACTACATATTATGATCAGCAATAATTAGGGGTATTACGGTGTAGTGTATTAAAAAAATTTTATAAATAAAAACGCTCCATATACAATGTCATTTTCCGGGATATATTCTGAAACCGGACGCGTATTATTCCCGGTCAGTCAGAGTGGCCAGGAGACAGGAGCAGGTGAGGTGTTCGTGGGTTAGTACAAGAAAGGCGGCGGCAGGGAGAAGTCATCTTGGTTTCGCATTGGTTTAAGTAGGTGGGGGTGTTCTTTTTTTTTTTTTTTAAGTTTATACCATTGGTTATTTTATTTGTGTTTAAGTTCTCTCATGTTACCTGTAATAGGCCCTAGTGTACAGAGGCCTGTTTAAGTTTGGGAGAGTGCTCGTATTGTGCTTTTGCCTGCTAGTAGACGGACCGGCTGAAGGAGTGTGCTAGTGAGCTAATGTGTACTGGAGTGTGGTGATGTTGGTTGTATATACTTTGATTAATATATATATTATATTTTTGTATAGGTGAGGCTTATGTGTCCTTTCTTATAATACTAATTTTGAGAAATTAACGTTCCACATTAAATTTGAAGGTTCAAGCTGGCCCTAGAGTGTTTTTTTTTTTCCTATTTTAAATAATATTAATGCCCTTAACCCCTTTAGGAGCCAGAACTTTTTATTTAAGTTACGCAAGACACAAGTCGTAACAGGGGACTAATAGTCAAAGTAGCAGTTATCTTTAATCTGCCACCGAAAAGCACGAGACCAACACAGGTGTTTGAGGAAAACAATACTGCCACTGTAAATATCCGGCATATCCCAGCTCAACGTATGTTTTTCACTTTGGCTGAAGACCGCCATATTTGTCATGTTGACACTAGAATGAAAACGTATTTATTTGTATCTATTTTACAGGCGGCTCGGTAGACCTCGATTTGGTATTCGGGCTTTTAAAATTTTCATCTCGTTTATATATTACTAAATTTATTGGCGTTGCGGTACGTTAAAATGCAATAATTTTTGCTTGTAGACGACAATTTAATCAACCTTAATCTAACCTAAATAATGAATAGCGAGAAGCGTATGTTGAGATGAGTAGAATTAGTAGTGGCAGAATTAAACGTAGAAGCAAGAGTAGCAGTAGTAGAAGTAGCACAAGTAGTAGTAGAAGTAGCAATAGTAATAGTAGAAGTAGCATTAATAGTAGTAGTAGAAGTAGTATTAGTAGCAATAGAAGTAGTAGCAGCATTAGTAGTAGTAGTAGCAGCATTAGTAATACTAGCATTGGTAATAGTAGTAGCAGTAGTAGTAGCACTAGTAGTAGCACAAGTAGTAATAGTAGTAGCAGCATTATTATTATTAGTAGTAATTTAGTAGTAGCAGCATTAGTAGTAGTAGTAGTAGCAGCATTATTATTATTAGTAGTAATTTAGTAGTAGCAGCATTAGTAGTAGTAGCAGCAGCATTAGCAGCAGCAGCAGCAGTAGTTGGAAATCGATCTGACAGGGATTCCCCAAGATCTTGCGTGAAAACCTACGTTGGGGTACAAGGAAAATATAATACACACAGTCCATGCCCCATCCAGAGTTTATTAAACTGTGAGGATAGAGTGAAAGAGATTAGTGTTAAAAATGCATGGGAAGAATTTAAAAGAAATGCATTATTTTAATAGAGGAGCAGATGGTAATATATACTGAAGGGTAGGCAGTAGAAGTCAAACTAAATGGAAAACAGAGTAATAAAGGCAAGAAATTGGACAACTGAAACAATGCAGGAATTATTGACAAACTAGATTTATCCACTGACCTCTAACATTCCTTGATCTGAAGCACATCTTTCTTAAGGTTCTATATAAAGTTTACAAGAGGTCAAGCAATTGTAGCTGAATAACCGGAAGAGGCCTGACATACAGCTATATCTTAACATCAAGAAGAAAAAGAGCTGGTGATGAGAGAGGTTTATTTCTAGCATTTAACAGGAGGAGGATTAAGCCTCTATTTCTTCCTTCACTAAATGGACCACATAGATTTATTACTCTGTTGGCTGTTCCCAATTCCTGCCTTGGCACACGCCTTGACTCACAGACCATCCGCGTCGGTGTTGCCCTTCGACTTGCCGCCCCTATTCTCGCCGAACACAGGTGTATTTGTGGCAGTGAAGCAGCAGACCGATTCGGGTACCGTGGTCTTGTGTGCCGTAAATCCGAGGGAAAGATTGCAAGACATGAGGAGGTTAATAACATTATCAAGAGGAGCCTCACAACAGCCGGATGCCCAGCAGTAAGGGAGCCACCCCAGCTATGCAAATCTGATGGCAGCCAGAAGCGTCCAGATGGTACCACCCTTCAAGCCTGGACAGATGGGAAGCAGGTGGTGAGGGACTATACATGTGCATCCACCTTGGCTGATACCTATCTCCAATACACCAGGGAGGAAGGAGGGGCAGCTGTCAGCTTCAGGGAGTCCCAAAAGTCTAGAAAATATGGAGAACTTGCCCATCATTATATGTTTGTTCCCATAGGCTCAGAGGCCCTTGGCTCATGGGGAAAGAATGCATCTAAATTCCTTAAGGAGCTGGGAAAAAGACTCATCAGGGTAACTAGGGATCCCAGGGCAGCTAGTTTTCTGTTCCAGCGGCTCAGTGCGGCTGTTCAAAGGGGTAATGCCTGCTGTATTTTGGGCACACGCCCCAGCTCTGAGGAGCTGGATGAGATTTTCGCCTTATAATCGGTGATACACACATAACAACATGTACCTTATATGCCACCTTTATATCAACAATGTATCTCTTAAATATTTTGTACCATATTATGTAATAAAATATTCCTATTGGTAAAAAAAATATGAAAACATGGGGTGGTAGGGGAATTGGAATATTCAAACGGCTTCAGGAAGAAATCCAAATATTCTTCCTTGAAGCCTTTTTATCCACTTCTCCGAGGCTATGGGTCTCACAATTTTCACCAGAGGTGGACTCCTACATATATATATATATATATATATATATATATATATATATATATATAATATATATATATATATATATATATATATATATATATAATATATATACTACATATATATATATATAGGAAAGTACCACCTTTATAACTGGACTGGGGACCCTCATCCTCAGAGAAGACAATAAAAGTACCCCAGTGAAAACTCAAGGTTCTCCCCGGAGGTGTTTGAATATTTTCTTCTCCTACCACCCCCTGTATTTTTAAGCTACATGTGAACCTTATTAATAGAAGAATACATTGATAGAAAACACAAACATGAATACATTGGTACAATATATCAAAGGTTATGAATCTCCTCCAGCTCCTCCGAAGCCGGACGCGTGCCCAGTATGCAGCAAGCATTTCCCCTCTGGATGGCTTCGCTGAGGCGCTGGAACACGAGAGTGGCTGCCCTTGGGTCTCTGGTGGTGTCGATGAGTCACCACCTTACACAAATAACCTGCACATAGAAGAGTGGAGCTAACGACGACGTTTCGGTCAGACTTGTAAATGGTCCACGTCGGACCGAAACGTCGTCGTAAGCTCCTCTCTTCTATGTGCGGGCTATTTGTGTATCGTTCCAGTCACGGTATTAGTGCCTTTTTTGTTACTAATCGGTACGTATCTGTTAAGAGCACGATGTCCAGCAGCCTCTCCCTGTCAATCCCTTTGGGGTGCCGTTTCAGGACTCACAGATCACTGTAAAATGGTGTACACAAAGCATATATATCAATTTCTTTCTTTCTTACTTATTTACTCATTTTCTTCCTTAAACGTTGGTCAATTTTTTTATAGAAAATAATTTTGAATCTTTCAGTGTCTTGGCCCTAATTTGCCTTTTTCATGTTAGTAACTGGAAAAATTTAAATCATGTTTGACCTTTGATAATTTCTGAGTTCCTCATCATATTTGCTATAACACTAACGCTGATTAATTGACAAAGCGACTTTTGAGAGGCTTCAAACTTCATGTGCTGATATATTTTAGGATATTGGTCTCGCTAAGATAACGAGAGTCTGCTTCTCGTGAATGCCTATTCTCATTCGCCTCAAAAACTCATGTTACACTCTGCACTATTTCTGTTACGAGCAGTGAAGTGCAGGGTACTAGGAATTATAGAATACAGGCGTACCTTTCTTTAACATAAGAACATAAGAAAGGAGGAACACTGCAGCAGGCCTGTTGGCTCATACTAGGCAGGTCCTTTACAATTCATCCCACTAACAAAACATTTGCCCAACCCAATTTTCAATGCCACCCAAGAAACAAGCTCCGATGTGCAAGTCCCTCTCAAATCCAACCCCTCCCACTCGCACTCAGACCGAAATACATATAGTTGATGATAATACTATGTGCTTGTGAAAACAATTGCAGTTTTAGGCTCGATCTTAGCCTTCATTTAGCCATAAGCAGAAGACTTGTTCAGTTTCCACGATAACCTCACCTAGTATAGTCGTGGTTCATAAATGACGTTGTTGAGATATTGATCTCTTGTGACAGTGTCCTTTGACATGCTTTTATTGAGATTAATACCTATTATGTATAGTTCCCATGGCATGTGTGCAAGATTAATAGCGTCCTCAGTCAGTGAGGGTTTATCCTGGGGTGCATTTTCCGCTTTGCTATTTAGGTATTTTTATATGACTACAACGGCTATTGCACCACAAATTATATGGCACTCAGTAGTTTTTTAAGTGATATACTATCCCTACTAGGCGCATCCCTTATAAATGTAGATCAGAAGTTAGAGCCTATCAGTATGCCAATATGGCCAACTCTGTTGTTATGGACCAGCTGGACGCTATGTAGTCAGGGCTAGCCAGCTTTGCAATCCTTTCTCGACTTTTTTTTCGGGTATCCTCTCCATTACCACATTAATATTAATCCTGTCGTCTCTAAACTGCTCCTGTATGCAAAACCTAGCTAGATTTATGCTAAGCTAAGCAAGTACGTGTAACTAAGTATTTTCGTCTACCCTACAAGTCTGTATCTGTGTGGTTGTTTAGTACATGTCAATTGCTGTCAAATTGGCATAGTGGCTTATGTGGGTTATACTAAGCCATCAGAGTGGGTTATTGAGGGTGAATAAGAGAGAGTTAGCAAGTACAGGCTGTCTCTCGCAGCAGCCACCACCGGTTCACATACCCTCATTATTTATTCTGATATGAACTGTTCACCATTCATCTACAAAACCGAGTCTGCCATTCGTCTACAAAGCTGGGTCTGCCATTCGTCTACAAAGCCGGGTCTGCCATTCGTCTACAAAGTCAGGGCTGCCATTCGCCTACAAAGCCAGAGCTGCCATTCGCCTGCAAAGCCGGGTCTGTCATTCGTCCAAAAAGCCGGGTCTGCCATTCGTCTACAAAGCCAGGTCTGCCATTCGTCTACAAAGTCAAGTCTGCCATTCTTCTACAAAGCCGGGTCTGCCATTCGTCTACAAAGCCAGGCCTGCCATTTTTCTACAAAGCCAGGTCTGCCATTCGTCTACAAAGCCGGGTCTGCCATTTGTTCAAAAAGCTGGGTCTGCCGTTCGTCTACGAAGCCAGGTCTGCCATTCGTCTACAAAGCTGGGTCTGCCATTCGACTACAAAGCCGGGTCTGCCATTCGTCTACAAAGCCAGGTCTGTTATTCGTTTACAAAGCCGGGTCTGCCATTTATCTATAAAGCCAGGTCTGCCATTCGTCTACAAAGCCGGGTCTGCCATTCGTCTACAAAGCCAGGTCTGCCATTTTTCTACAAAGCCATGTCTGCAATTCGTTTACAAAAGCCGGATCTGCCATTCTTCTACAAAGCCGGGTCTGCCATTCATCTACAAAGCCGGGTGAAACATGAGATCTTATAAACGTTAATTTGGTGATAAGATTCGACCCCATTGCAAAGGCAATGGGGTCGAAGAGGTATGGGGTAGGTTTAAAAATGTAGTGTTAGAGTGTTCAGCAGAAGTTTGTGGTTACAGGAAAGTGGGTGCGGGAGGGAAGAGGAGCAATTGGTGGAATGATGATGTAAAGAGAGTAGTAAGGAAGAAAAGGTTAGCATGTGAGAAGTATTTACAAAGTAGAAGTGATGCAAGAAGGGAAGAGTATATGGAGAAAAAGAGAGAGGTTAAGAGAGTGGTGAAGTAATGTAAAAAGAGAGCAAATGAGAGAGTGGGTGAGATGTTATCAACAAATTTTGTTGAAAATAAGAAAAAGTTTTGGAGTGAGATTAACAAGTTAAGGAAGCCTAGAGAACAAATGGATTTGTCAGTTAAAAATAGGAGAGGGGAGTTATTAAATGGAGAGTTAGAGGTATTGGGAAGATAGAGGGAATATTTTGAGAAACTGTTAAATGTTGATGAAGATAAGGAAGCTGTGATTTCGTGTATAGGGCAAGGAGGAATAACATCTTGTAGGAGTGAGGAAGAGCCAGTTGTGAGTGTGGGGGGAGTTCGTGAGGTAGTAGGTAAAATGAAAGGGGGTAAAGCAGCTGGGATTGATGGGATAAAGATAGAAATGTTAAAAGCAGGTGGGGATATAGTTTTGTAGTGGTTGGTGCTATTATTTAATAAATGTATGGAAGAGGGTAAGGTACCTGGGAATTGGTAGAGAGCATGCATAGTTCCTTTGTATAAAGGCAAAGGGGACAAAAGAGAGTGCAAAAATTATAGGGGGATAAGTCTGTTGAGTATACGTGGTAAAGTGTATGGCAGAGTTATTATTGAAAGAATTAAGAGTAAGACGGAAAATAGGATAGCAGATGAACAAGGAGGCTTTAGGAAAGGTAGGGGGTTTGTGGACCAGGTGTTTACCGTGAAACATATAAGTGAACAGTATTTAGATAAAGTTAAAGAGGTTTTTGTGGCATTTATGGATTTGGAAAAGGCGTATGACAGGGTGGATAGGGGGCCAATGTGGCAGATGTTGCAGGTGTATGGTATAGGAGGTAGGTTACTGAAAGCAATGAAGAGTTTTTACGAGGATAATGAGGCTCAAGTTAGAGTATGTAGGAAAGAGGGAGATTATTACCCAGTAAAAGTAGGCCTTAGACAAGGATGTGTGATGTCGCCGTGGTTGTTTAATATATTTATAGATGGGGTTGTAAGAGAAGTAAATGCGAGGGTCTTGGCAAGAGGCGTGGAGTTATAAGATAAAGAATCACACATAAAGTGGGAGTTGTCACAGTTGCTCTTTGCTGATGACACTGTGCTCTTGGGAGATTCTGAAGAGAAGTTGCAGAGGTTGGTGGATGAATTTGGTAGGGTATGTAAAAGAAGAAAATTAAAAGTGAATAGAGGAAAGAGTAAGGTTATGAGGATAACAAAAAGATTAGGTGATGAAAGATTGGATATCAGATTGGAGGAGGTGAATCTATTGAGATATTTGGGAGTGGACGTGTCAGCTGATGGATCTATGAAAGATGAGGTGAATCATAGAATTGATGAGAGGAAAAGGGTGAGCGGTGCACCTAAGAGTCTGTGGAGACCAAGAACTTTGTCCTTGGAGGCAAAGAGGGAAATGTATGAGAGTATAGTTTTACCAACGCTCTTATATGGGTGTGAAGCATGGGTGATGAATATTTAACCATTACTTTATATTAATTACTTAATATAGTATTCTAACTTGACATATTACGCATGTTTATAAACAAGACTGAAGAGTCAGTGTTAAACACTATCCTCAGTGTATTTTGAGTTAGTGTACACTGAGTCATGTTAATTAACTTCAATAAAATATCTGCAGTGCTGTAACTTTACCAAAGTTTGTTGGTCCATATCATTTTGTTGAACACGTAAGTGGTAACAGGTTCAAGGTTAGAGAAATCATCAGTGGTCAGTACAAAGAGTCACATCTAGTAAACATTAAATTAGTTTTTGACGATGTTGATGAGATTTCTGGCAGGCAGACTACTGAGCTACAGCTTGAACTTCTCTCTCTGACACGCTACCTAAGTCAACCACCTGACTGACATACATTTCGACTCGTTACTCCTTACGAAGAAAAGTGATTAGGACATCTCACGTTTCAGGCAATAAATACAACTAATGTTGACTCGTCTTAGTTACGGCAACTATTAGCCATTACCACTGAATTTGACCCCCCTTCCTTTAGACCTGAAGAACACTCTGCATATGTAAATCTTACCCAAGAGATAAATACTTGACCATCCTTAGTTTGCAATATTTTCCACCTTTTTGTGTGTCGTTTTACAATTGCTGAGTATGTGTTATCTCATATTTTAGTGCAGTATTGTGTAAATAATTTAGTATTTATAATTGTTTCAATTTTTTAAGAATATATTCATGTAAAATTTGTTATAGTTGATTAGTTGTTATGTGTTGTTCTGCAAGACTGTGTTATATTCCCTGACTGTGTGTCATAATATTATTCGACTGTGTGTCATCATATTATTCGACTTTGTGTCATAATATTATTCGACTGTGTGTCATAATATTATTCGACTGTGTCATCATATTATTCGACTGTGTGGTGTGTCACCATATTTTCCGACTGAATCACCATGTTATTCGACTGTGTAATCATATTACCTGTGTGGCATATTATCTGACCGAGAATCAAATTTTTAAATTTTACATAGTTTATTCAGGTCTTCTCAGACATCTGAGGTTTAACAGCTGTGACCTGTGTGCCAATTTTGCTTTAACCTTCTCTGTGTAATTTTCCTCCGAACCCACATACCACCTGAAGAGCGGCCATTCGATCTCCCTTATGCACTCAGTGATCTATCAGGATTCATTATGTTTCTTAGGAGTGTGACATTTTCTTGTACATTCTTTGATTTATATAGAATCATTGTTTAATGCCATCACATCTGCCACTATGTATATGCTGTATTAGTTACCTGCCTGAATGACAAGGTCACCATGCCATGGCGTGGTCCCAACTGTCACTGATATACATTCATTGTATATTTTGTCTAGCGTCCAAGCAACCAGTGAACATCCAGGTTTGGTCCAGACAGAACGTGTACAAAGACTACTTATATTACTCTTCCAATAATGCCATAAGCAACTGCCAATATGTATTATGCGAGAGCTCTCACTCAAGAGACCCCACTACACACCTCCACGACGGTAATGGAGATGGTGATAATGGAGGTTGTGTGTGGTGGTGGTAATATAGGTGATGGTAATGGAGGTGGTGGTAATCGAGGTGGTGGTGATAATGGAGGTGGTGGTAGTCGAGGTGGTGGTGATAATGGAGGTGGTGGTAGTCGAGGTGGTGGAAGTGGTGGTAATGGAGGTAGTGGTGATAATGGAGGTGGTGTTAGTGATAACGGAGGTGGTAGTGGTGATAATGGAGGTGGTGGTAGTCGAGGTGGTGGTGATAATGGAGGTGGTGGTAGTCGAGGTGGTGGTGATAATGGAGGTGGTGGTAGTCGAGGTGGTGGTGATAATGGAGGTGGTGGTAGTCGAGGTGGTGGTGATAATGGAGGTGGTGGTAGTCGAGGTGGTGGTGATAATGGAGGTGGTGGTAGTCGAGGTGGTGGAAGTGGTGGTAATGGAGGTAGTGGTGATAATGGAGGTGGTGTTAGTGATAACGGAGGTGGTAGTGGTGATAATGGAGGTGGTGTTGGTGATAATGGAGGTGGTGGTAGTGTTAGTGAAATGGGAAGTGGTGGTGCTGGTAATGGACGTGGTGGTGATAATGAAGACTGTGGTGGAGGTGGTGGTGGTAATGGAGGTGTTAGTGGTGATAATGGAGGATGTGTTGGTGATAATGGAGGTGGTGGTGGTGGTAATGGAGGTTATGTTAGTGATAATTGGGGTGGTGGTGATGGTGGTGGTAATAGGGGTTGTGGTGGTAATGGTGGTAGTGGTAAGGGTAATGGTGGTGGTAGTAATGGAAGTGGTGGTAACGGAGGTGGTGGTGGTAATGCAGGTGGTGGTGGTCATGGAGGTGGTGGTGGTAACGGAGGTGGTGATGGTAATGCAGGTGGTGGTAACGGAGGTGGTGATGGTAATGCAGGTGGTGGTAACGAAGGAGGTGGTGGTGGTGGCAAGGGAGGTGATAATGGTGTTCATGGTGGACACGTAAGAGTCACTTAGCCTAGATATTCAGCGCTGTATAGTCCTTGTGGCTTAGCGCTTCTTTTTGATTATAATAATAATAATTAGCCTAGATACTGCAGTGTTCCTCCATTCTTATGTTCAACATTTATACATAAATTTTACGTACACACACATGAACACATACACACATACATACCATACACTTAAGTATGCAAAACGTGAAAATATTAAGGAATACTCAATACCTCATATAAACAAAATTTTACAGTAAAACCAATGATCATATACAACACTTCAATATGTTTGACAACTACATGGTCTGGTCTATATCATGTATGTACTATATATAGACAGTATTATTAAAATGGGAGCTATATCGGTCACTGGTTCTGCAACGTTCCACGAAAGACATAATAATTTCTCATCCTGACATGATAGACGGTACTGTATATATCAGTAGCCTGTTAATAGTTCGTTAATTCCCCGGGCGACATGAGCTAGTGAAATATGGCGTCTTATTACTGTAAAGATTCTGTCATTAGGCTGTGATTAAATCTTCGAACATTTGTGCTCTTCGATGCATCAGTCGATGTTTTATATTATTAATTATGCATATATCCTTTTATTTTTAACTTCACTAATTATTTAATCCTTAATGCTCAACTCTTCACTGACACTGCAACTTATCCTACAAGCTATTATGCTAATAACCAGATTAACGTTTGTGCTGCTCGCTGGGCTAGTTAGCTATTTACGTTAATTACCACGTATAAGCTAATTAAGCTAATTACCAGTTCGGGGGACCACAAAAACTGTGGGAAATAATTACCACTGAGTATAAATTTGTTTAATAATCTACTCAAATTAATCGCTAAGTGCGAAAGACTTCAGATTCCACTCATGGCACAAGAGGGATTATTCTAACAGAGGTTGCTAGCACACATCAGCCTCCGATGCAGTTATCCTGTGAATTATTCATACTATCAAGACTTTGGGTTAAATTCATTATTAGGTATTCTGGGATTTTCTACAGTATAGACTGAGTGGCATAATGTAAATGCCGTGTTCTATGTGAGCTGTATAATTCATAGATCACAGGGTTACAGATTAATTAAAGATTCATCACAATATCTACTAGTTTCAACAGGATTATGAATAATTTCAAGAACTTAAATTGTGCTTACTTTTATTTTATAATATGTATTGGTGACGTAGTTAACAGGTTAGATAACATTACGTTAGGAAACAGGAAGTATCCTATTATCTTTGTGTCTACTGGAAGTTATGATGTTGGGAGTGTGTGTGTGTGAGAGAGAGAGAGAGAGTGTGTTTGGTGGGGGGATGAAGGAGTTGCAGTACTAGGTTAGGGAGAGCAAAAATTGCCAAGTTATATCAGTTAAACTTTTGTTGTAAGTTGTGTTTGCATGAAACAAAAAAAAATATTTCATTGGCCAAAACCTGGTTCAATTTGAAAAATAGGGACATAACTGTTGAATCCCATATATATGACTATATTATTCGACACTGATAGAGTCAACAGGAAAGGAGTTGCTGTGAAAGCTAGAGAAAATGTGAATTGTTGCCTTAGTAATGAAACAAGGTAGAAAGGACAAACAAGGATTCTGTATCAATATAGTTTCTCGTAGTTCACGAATGCTAATCTGAGGTGTGATCTACAGACCCTCAAATCTATAGAGTGACCTGGGTAAATTTCCTTGGCATGAAATAGCTGGGGAATCTAGAAAGAAAATGTTTTAATGGGACATTAATATTTTAGTCAAAAATCACAGGAGTATTTTTAAAGCAAATCGACTTTCTTGAAATGGTTCAGGAGAGCTTTTTAAAACAGTTTGTGCTAGAATCAACTAGAGGAAATAACCTGTTAGACATGGTTCTGGCAAACAAGAATTGTCTAATTGATAATATTGAGGATAATGAAGAGCGTATCAAAAGAGGGGATGGGCAGTTAAGAAATCAATATATTCAACTAAAGAGAGAAATAAAAAAAGGAATAAGAAAAGCAAAAAAGGATTATGAGGCTAAGGTCACAAGGGATTCGAAGACTAACCCAAAAAGGTTCTTTCAGGTATACAGAACTAAGATTAGGGACAAGATAGGCCCTCTTAAGAGTAACTCCGGTCAGATCACTGACAGTGATAAGGATATGTGTGAAATTACTTACTTACTCTGAGTTTTTAACCAGGAAAATACTAGCGAAATTGCTGAAATAATAGATTATGTAGAACAGGACGATAATAAACTATGCACGATTGTGGTAACTAGTGACATGGTCCTCAGACAAATAGAGAAATTAAAACCTAACAAATCCCCAGGCCCTGATGAACTGTTTGAAGGGTGTTAAAGGAATGTAAAGAGGAACTTAACATACCTTTGGCTAATCTTTTTAACATATCACTACAAACTGGCATAGTGCCTGATAAATGGAAAAAGGCAAATGTAATACCTATTTACAAGACAGGTCATTAACTTCGAACTATAGACCAATAAGCCTTACCCCCACAGTGGGAAAATTTATGGAATCAATAACTGCCAAAGCAATTCGTAGCCATTTTGATAGTCATAGATTGTTTAATGAATCTCAACACGGTTTTACAAAGGGGCGTTCCTGTCTTACGAATTTACTAACTTTTTTCACTAAGGTGTTTGGGGAGGTAGATCATGGTAATGAATATGATACTGTGCATATGGACTTCAGAAAGGCTTTCCATAGAGTTCCACATCTGAGGTTATAGAGGAAACTTAAGGCACAGGGAATAGGAGAAGAATTTTTTTCCTGCGTAGAGGCATAGTTGACAAATAAGCAGCAGAGAGTTTGCATAAATGGAGAGAAATCAGAATGGGGGCACGTCACAAGCGGTGTTCCGCAGGGGTCAGTGTTGGTCCAGTTGTTGTTCACAATTTACATAAACGACATAGATGAGGGAATAAATAGCGAAAAAAGCAAATTTGCTGATGGCACCAAAATAGGCCGGCCAATTCATTCTAATGAGGACACTAGAGCACCTATTTCAACCAAGTTTTCATGGTAAGGGAGAACCAACATATTTCAAGTCCATGGTCGACCAAGTTTTCATGGTAAGGGAGAACCAACATATTTCAAGTCCATGGTCGACAGGAATATAATTGAATCTTGTTTCATAAAAAGCAGTTTTGACAATAATATGAATATTTCCTTTGGTTTATATAAATTAGATCCATTTATAATTAATAAAAATTTGGGAAGAATTTTAAATAATACATTTGACAAATATTTTTTAAATTTTTTTGGGGTAAAAGTTTGTGGGTGAGTTGTGCAAAGGCCCTATCCAAGTTGGGCCGGGCGCGTGGGTGTTTAACCGTTTTGGGTTCTATAGTGAGGTGCGGGCCCCAGACCCCTCATATAGCTTCCTTGGTGCTTTACTTTCATAGTTCCTTTAAATGTGAGTAGTCACGAAAACGTTGGGGAAATTTTTCTATTCTTTCAGAGTGGTTTTTTTTGCATTAATTTTTAAAATATTTTATATATATATATATATTTATATTATATATATATATATATATATTATTTAATTATAATAAAATATATATTTTTATATATATTATATATATTTTATTTTTTTTTTATTTTTTAAATTTTTAAAATAAAAAAAAAACCACCCCATTCCCCCCGTTTTCCCAAAGGGCTTTCACACAGTTTTTAAACTGCCCAAAATTTTCACCCCTTTAAATGCACACTTTTTTCCCATCGATAAATCCCCTCCGGTTTTCCCCTCCTTCATAAAATTTCTTGTACCTCCAACCCCCACCCTCAAGTATTAAAAAAACCCTTTTTTCTCCATTCACTCCTATCAAACCGCTCACGCATGCCTGCTGGAAATCCCCGCCCCTCGCACCAAAACCCCTTTACCCCCCCCCTCCAAC
>NC_069425.1:25943137-25990637 GCF_026875155.1 Cherax quadricarinatus
TTTTAAATATATTTTATATATATATATATATTTTGCCATGCTGGCATGGCAAGACGTGTGACGGGCTAGCTGCGGGATTTTCAGTTATAACTCCTGATCAAGGAGGCTGACCAGGTTGAGACTGAACAGGACTCAGTGTGAATACTCTGGGAAGATTCCAGTGCAGCGAGAAGACATTTCGATACACTGTTTCATTGTAAATAGTGGAAGTGTTGTACAGTTTGTGAATGTTGGTGAGTGGTGGTAGTGAAGAAAACGGCAAGTAGGGGTGGGGAAGAATAAGGCCTACACTGTGTGTGAGTACTTTCCAAGATTACCGTATATACAAACCTCGAGAAGCTCTCACAAAAACATCCACCTCCAGCACCGTGCGTCATGCTTCCAGTTAACTTAGAAATCATTACCTGTCGATGCATGGAATAATTAGAGGCATATGGTATGGAAAAACAATGTGGGATTAATGTTTACGAGGGAATGACCAGTCAGTGCCGCCTCCCCCACGCCACGGGGGTGGGGGGAACAGGCGCGGTGTGTAGGTGGTGAGGATACACATGGGTACAGCAGTGCCCATACCCACATCGATCATGATGTACATGGGAAACAAATAATGATGTGTGTATTGTAGGAGAGTGTGAACAATATATAGTGTGCAAGTCCATGTGTATTGTACTCCCCTCACCCCTCTCCCTGGCTAACCCCACCAAACAACATGTGCCTCCCCAACCCACTTCCAGAGCCTCCCCCACCTAGTTCCCAGCAGAGGTGTTCCCTTTCACCTCCCAGCCCCTCATCAGATCCTCAAATTCCACCAGGCCACCACAGTCAAGTTTACTGCCTTCCACGCACCATACCCACCCAGTATGTTATACTCCACTCCTACAGTCTAGTCTAGGCAGATGGATGCCAACCAGGAGGAAGCGAGCATCCAGGGAAATGGTACGGCTGGCAATACTAGGAGAGGCAAGTGCCGTTAGTGCTTACAGCTTCTTTGTCTCAACTTTAATGGTAGTTGCCCTGGTTTAGGATGTCCTCCTGTGGAAAATGATGATCCAGATCCACCTTAGGCCTAACCTGAACCCACTCCAACAGATCTCATCTCATCAGATGATATCTGGGAAGCAATTAAAGCAACAGGTACCAGGACACTCACACATATTCCCAAAGCAGCCCGTCCACACACAGCTTTGAAACTTACAGACCTCTTAAATAACAACAAAGGCACAATACCGGGACTGGAACGATACACATAACCCGCACATAGAAGAGAGGAGCTTACGACGACGTTTCGGTCTGACTTGGGCCATTTACAAAGTTACACTAACAAGAAGTGGAGCAGAACGGGTACATATAGGCAGGAAGAGGTAGTGGTAGTAGTAGTAGTAGTAGTAGTAGTAGTAGTAGTAGTAGTAGTAGTAGTAGTAGTAGTAGTAGTAGTAGTAGTAGTAGTAGTAGAAGTATTAGTAGTAGTAGTAGTAGTAGTAGTAGTAGTAGTTGTAGTAGTAGTAGTAGTAGTAGTAGTAATAGTAGTGGTAGTGGTAGTGATGGGGAATTAAGGAGGAGGAGCCAGTCAAATACAAAGAAAGGGGAGCACTGCAAGGGAGCTAGGTGCCCACAGAGGGAGAGCAAGTGCACAGAGGTGGGGGAAAAGGGAAGTGATGAAATAAATAAATAATGAAGGAACATAAACACGAGAAATAAGAAAGAAAGACAACCCAGAGGAGAAAAAAGGAAAGAGGAAAGCAGAAGAGGAAGAAGAAGAAAAAAGGAGGAATCAGGTTAAGTCATGGGTGTTCTGAAGTTTGGAGCATTTTACAATGTAGTGGGAGAGGAAGGCATCTACAGAGACGAAGCCCGGACTAAGATTCATGCAAGGACAGTGGTGTATTAGAGAGGATTCAACTAGACGGCAACTGTCAGAGTTGGAAGTAGGGAAGACAGTTTTAGCGGAAGACCAGTCAGTAGGATGGCTGTGATCTCTGACGTGACAGAACAGAGCATTGTTAGTGTCGGCAAGCCTAACACTATTTTTGTGCTCCCTAAGTCTGTCAGAAAGAGATCGGCCAGTTTCTCCAAAGTATTGAAGAGGACAGGAGGAGCAAGAAATAGAATAGACACCAGGAACATCTGTAGAGGGAGGAGAGGTATGAACGAGGATAGTGCGAAGAGTGTTAGTCTGGCGGAAAGTAAGTTTGATGTCCAAGGGACGGAGAGAATTGTTGAGATTAGAAAGACCGAAATGTAGGGAAGGCAGAGGACAGAAGAGTTCCCAGGAGTAGAGAGTTTAGGATAGAAGAAATTGCATTAACATGTGAGAGGGCAGAGTCTATGAAATGGGAAGGGTAGCCAAGATGGGAAAACGAATTAGGAAGAGTGGAAATTTCTGCTGGAAGGACCTGAGGATCACAGATGCGGAGGGCACGGAGAAAGAGGGAGATAAGAACACTTAAAAAAGTAAACGATGGTTTCACTATCCTAACTGCTCCACCAACCATCAAGGCATGACACAACTTGCTATTTTTTGGCAATGTCTGCTTAGCTGTGCCAGAAAGAAGGGGAAAGAGGCTAGCCTCAATGATCATTAGATCTTTAAGAGACTTTCCTAGAACTAATAACCTCATTCGCCTTCCCAATCAATACAAAAACGGAAGAGGCAGAACCCCTCACTCACTCCACTGACAGTGAAAAAATGCAGGTGAGCATGAAAATTGAAGAGCTCAACACAGTGGAGGCAATCAGAATTATTACCAGTGAAGATACAGTTGCCCCCAGGGATGCTGACAAGGTACAAGCACTTAGAGGAAAGAACCCTGCCAGGGAAACTAGGTGCACCAACAGTTCCAACACCTCTGTCCCCACTGTGGAACCATTGATCGTGGAAGACTCAGATGTTTTAAAAAGCAATAATGTGGTTCCCTTCTGGGTCTGCTGGGGGTTACACTGGAATAAGACCACAGCATTTAAAGGAAATAGTTAATTCAGTTATTGGGGAGATTGCTGAGACACTGCTTTCAGAGATCACAAGGTTCGTCAACAATTCTTTGGCTGGTCTGATTCCTGATGAAATTAAACCTTTCTTTTTTGGTGCAACACTTTGTGCACTTAAAAAGAAGGATGGAGGAATTAGGCCTATTGCAGTAGGCAACACTTTTCGTCGCCTCGTTTCCAAAGCTGCTGACCTAAGCATTCGCGCAGAGGCAGCCATTGTGCTTCAACCAAACCAGCTTGATTTTGGGGTCTCTCAAGGAAGTGAAGCAGCGGTTCATGCAACAAGGGCATATATCAACAACCTGCCTGAGGACAATGCAGTGGTAAAATTAGACTTCAAGAATGCATTTAATCTCCTGAAAAGAGATGTGGTATTAGCAGCAGTACAAGAACATTTCCCTGGTCTCTTACCCCTTTTGTTTCAGCTGGATATAGCAAGGAATCAATGCTCCTGTTTGGAGAGCATGAAATCACATCATCAGAGGGTGTCCAGCGCCGTTTCTCTTCTGTATAGCAGTTAGGGAAATCACAATTAGACTGACCAGTGAGCTAAACATCTGGTTCGTGGATGATGGCACAATATAAGGTACAAAGGAGTCCCTCTTAGGTGATCTTACACGAGTGATGACACGGGGACAGGAAATGGGTCTCATCCTGAATCCATCCAAATGTGAAACTATCTCAGTCAGTCAACAAGTGATAAATGCAGTGAGACCCAAACTACTAGGAGCATCAGTCATTGCCCCTACAAATAGTGTCTTGCTTGGAGCACCTCTGGGAAGCGATGCCATAGACACAATCCTCAGGAAGAAATTGGAAGAACTGAGGAGAATGGAACAACGAATAGGTAATCTTGACACCCATGATATGCCTTGTACCTTCTCACAAAGTGCTTGAGTCTACCCAGGTTGACATATTTCCTCAGATGTGCACCTTCGTATGATAACCCTCTACTGTACGAATATGACAGTATCCTGAGGCAGATTTTTACAAAAGTACTTAACCTTACTCTAGAAGACGGGCAGTGGAACCAATCTACACTTCCAGTCAGACTAGGAGGTACTGGTGTCCGCAAGTCATCACAGATTGCACTACCTGCTTTTCTGTCCTCATGCATTGCATCCAGAGGGCTTGTAGCAGCAATTCTCCCTGAACATCTTAGGGACAGAATTGGAGTCCAGGACCAAAAGTTCATTGACGGAGCCATGATCTGGAATAATTTAATGGGCTCTGAAACCAGACCTGCTCCCTCCAACAACTACAAACAGTCGCACTGGGATGGCCCGACAGTGGAGAAAATAGCCTCAACAATGCTTCAGAGTGTGTCAGGGAAGGATAGAGCCCACCTCCTTGCAGTGAGAGCTCCTCATGCTGGGGACTTTCTGTTGGCTGTTCCCAACTCCAGCCTTGGCACACGGCTCGACCCACAGACCATCTGCATTGGTGTTGCCCTTCTACTTGCCGCCCCTATTCTCGCCAAACACAAGTGTATTTGTGGCAGTGAAGCAGCAGACCGATTCGAGTACCATGGTCTTGTGTGCCGTAAATCCGAGGGAAATATTGCAAGACATGAGGAGGTTAATAACATTATCAAAAGGAGCCTCACAACAGCCGGATGCCCAGCAGTAAGGGAGCCACCCCAACTATGCAGATCTGATGGTAGCCAGAAGCGTCCTGATAGTATCACACTTTAAGCCTGGAGACAGACGGTAAGCAGGTGTTGTGGGACTACACATGTGCATCTACCTTGGCTGATACCTATCTCCAATACACCAGGGTGGAAGGTAAGGCAGCTGCCAGCTTCAGGGAGTCCCAAAAGTCTAGAAAATATGGAGAACTTGCCCATCATCATATGTTTGTTCCCATAGGCTCAGAGACCCTTGGCTCATGGGGAAAGAGTGCATCTAAGTTCCTTAAGGAGCTAGACAAAAGACTCATCAGAGTAACTAGGGATCCCAGGGCAGCTAGTTTTCTGTTCCAGCGACTCGGCGCTGCTGTTCAGATGGGTAATGCCTGCTGTATTTTGGGAATGCTCCCCAGCTCTGAGGAGCTGGATGAGATTTTCGCATTATAATCAATAACAAACATGTAACAATATGTACTAGATATGTATCTCTCACATCTCATGTACTGTATATGCCATCTTTATATCAACAATGTATCTCTTAAACCTTTTTGTTCCATATTATATAATAAAATATACCTATTGGTAAAAAAGAATGAAAAGATGGGGTGGTAGGGGAAGTGGAATATTCAAACGGTTTCAGGAAGAAATCCAAATATTCCTTGAAGCCTTTTTATCCACTTCTCCGAGGCTATGGGTCCCACAATTTACACCAGAGATGGACCCCATCCTATATATATGGTAGAGTTATTATTGAAAGAATTAAGAGTAAGACGGAGAATAGGATAGCAGATGAACAAGGAGGCTTTAGGAAAGGTAGGGAGTGTGTGGACCAGGTGTTTACAGTGAAACATATAAGTGAACAGTATTTAGATAAGGCTAAAGAGGTCTTTGTGGCATTTATGGATTTGGAAAAGGCATATGACAGGGTGGATAGGGGGGCAATGTGGCAGATGTTGCAGGTGTATGGTGTAGGAGGTAGGTTACTGAAAGCAGTGAAGAGTTTTTACGAGGATAGTGAGGCTCAAGTTAGAGTATGTAGGAAAGAGGGAAATTATTTCCCAGTAAAAGTAGGCCTTAGACAAGGATGTGTGATGTCACCGTGGTTGTTTAATATATTTATAGATGGGGTTGTAAGAGAAGTAAATGCGAGGGTCTTGGCAAGAGGCGTGGAGTTAAAAGATAAAGAATCACACATAAAGTGGGAGTTGTCACAGTTGCTCTTTGCTGATGACATTGTGCTCTTGGGAGATTCTGAAGAGAAGGTGCAGAGATTGGTGGATGAATTTGGTAGGGTGTGCAAAAGAAGAAAATTGAAAGTGAATACAGGAAAGAGTAAGGTTATGAGGATAACAAGAAGATTAGGTAAAGTAAAAGGACACAAGTGCAACTAATGTGACATTTATTGTGGCAACGTTTCGCTCTCCAGGAGCTTTATCAAGCCATGGCTTGATAAAGCTCCTGGAGAGCGAAACGTTGCCACAATAAATGTCACATTAGTTGCACTTGTGTCCTTTTACTTTACATATTGTCGGTAATTCTACCAACTTTATTACAAGAAGATTAGGTGATGAAAGATTGGATATCAGATTGGAGGGAGAGAGTATGGAGGAGGTGAATGTATTCAGATATTTGGGAGTGGACGTGTAAGCGGATGGGTCCATGAAAGATGAGGTGAATCATAGAATTGATGAGGGGAAAAGGGTGAGTGGTGCACTTAGGAGTCTGTGGAGACAAAGAACTTTGTCCTTGGAGGCAAAGAGGGGAATGTATGAGAGTATAGTTTTACCAACGCTCTTATATGGGTGTGAAGCATGGGTGATGAATGTTGCAGCGAGGAGAAGGCTGGAGGCAGTGGAGATGTCATGTCTGAGAGCAATGTGTGGTGTGAATATAATGCAGAGAATTCGTAGTTTGGAAGTTAGGAGGAGGTGCGGGATTACCAAAACTGTTGTCCAGAGGGCTGAGGAAGGGTTGTTGAGGTGGTTCGGACATGTGGAGAGAATGGAACGAAACAGAATAACTTCAAGAGTGTATCAGTCTGTAGTGGAAGGAAGGCGGGGTAGGGGTCGGCCTAGGAAAGGTTGTGTGCGAGGGGCTTGGACTTCCAGCAGGCATGCGTGAGCGTGTTTGATAGGAGTGAATGGAGACAAATGGTTTTTAATACTTGACGTGCTGTTGGAGTGTGAGCAAAGTAACATTTATGAAGGGGTTCAGGGAAACCGGCAGGCCGGACTTGAGTCCTGGAGATGGGAAGTACAGTGTCTGCACTCTGAAGGAGGGGTGTTAATGTTGCAGTTTAAAAACTGTAGTGTAAAGCACCCTTCTGGCAAGACAGTGATGGAGTGAATGATGGTGAAAGTTTTTCTTTTTCGGGCCACCCTGCCTTGGTGGGAATCGGCCAGTGTGATATAAATATATAAATATATATATATATATAATATATATATATATATATATATATATATATATATATATATATATATATATATATATATATATATATATATATAATATATTAACACATTGACCTTTTTCCCACCAAGGCAGGGTGGCCCGAAAAACAAAAACTTTCGTCATCATTCACTCCTCTACACTCTTCTCTTCTCCAGGTGCATGCAGACTTATTATGACCTACTTTTCGCATCCGAGCCTTACTTTAATCCACATAATCCTTGAATTTATACATTTACAGTCCTACTCTCTCCATAACTGATCCTTCAACATTATTGCTATCACTTCCTTAGCTCTAACTCTCTCAGATACTCCTGATTTAATCCCATTTATTTCACCCCACTGAAACTCACCTACCCCCTTCAGCTTTGTTTCGCTAAAGGACAGGACATCCAACTTCTTTTCATTCATAACAGTAGCAATCATTTGTTACTTAACATCCGCACTACATCCACGCTCATTAAAATATCCCAGTTTTATGAAGTTTTCTTTTCCTGTTTTTTTATTAGTTTATACAGGAGAAGGGGTTACTAGCCCATTGCTCCCGACATTTTAGTCGCCTCCTACAACGGAGGAAGAATTCTGTTCCACTTTCCCATAGAGAAAAGAACAAGAGCTAGGAAGAAAATAGAAGTAAACTCAGAGGGGTGTGTGTATATATATGCTTGTACATGCATACACTCACCTAATTGTACTCACCTAATTGTGGTTGCATGGGTAAAGACTCAGCTTCTGACCCCGCCTCCTCACTGATCGCTACTAGTTCCTCTCTCTCCCTGCTCCATGAACTTTATCATACCTCGTCTTAAAGCTATGTATGATTCCTGCCTCCATTACATCACTTGCTAGACTATTCCACTTCCTGACTACTCTATGACTGAAGAAATACTTCCTAACATCCCTTTGACTCATCTGAGTCTTCAACTCCCAAGCGTGACCCCTTGTTTTTGTGTCCCCTCTCTGGAACATTCTATCTCTGTCCACCTTGTTTATTCCACAGAGTATTTTCTATGTCGTTATCATATCTCCCCTCGTTATCATATCTTTCCCTTAACCTTTCTTCGTAGGACAATCCCCTTAGCTTTGGAACTAACCTTGTCGCAAACCTTTGCACTTTCTCTAATTTTTTGACATGCTTGACTCGGTGTGGGTTCCAAACTGGTGCTGCATACTCCGGTATGGGCCTGACGTACACGGTGTACAGTGTCTTAAACGATTCCTTACTAAGGTATCGGAACGCTATTCTCAGGTTTGCCAGGCGCTCATATGCTGCAGAAGTTATCTGGCTGATGTGTGCTTCCGGAGACGTGCTCGGTGTTATACTAACCCCAAGATTTTTTTCCTCGAGCGACGTTTGCAGTCTTTGGCCACCTATCCTATACTCTGTGTGACGCAGTGAAATGCAGACAAAATATTTATATAAAATAACGCTCCATATATAATGTCATTTTCCGTGTAGTATACTGAAAGCGAAAGTGTTTAGGCAGTAGGTTACGCACAGCAGAGGAAGCAAGTTGTAGCAGTGTGAGTATATGGTGTTGGGTAGGTTTATTTTTAGTGTATACTATTTTATTTATTTTGGTGCCCTCATTTATTTGTAAAGCCCTAGTGTATGCATGGGCCTGTGTTCTGGAAAGCATTTAATGTTTTATCTGTAGGCTAAGTAACCGACAGGAAGAAATGAGATGGGATGTCATAAAACCTCCCTCTTTTTAAAAGTATATAAAATTTTGTGTGATTAGTAGCAGTGTGCTAGTGAGCAAATGTGAACTGGAGTGTGGTGTTTTTTTGGAGTAGTTTATAAATTGTATATAAGTTACTAATATTAATATAGACATATTTTTATATAGGTGAGTTTTTGTCCATCCTTCCTAATAATAATTAATATCGTTTAATATATGAGTACATGCTGACCCAAAAATTGCTGTTTTTCAGTATAATTTTGAAACCCCTAGACAGCAATGTGAGAAGCCTTTAGGAGCCAGGACCATTTTATTTAAGTTACGACATCAAAGCATTAACACTTTGTCTGCGGTATTCTTTGCCATTCCCCGATCTTCATTATTTTGCACTTGGCGGGGTTAAATTCGAGAAGCCAATTACTGGACCAGGTGTCCAGCCTGTCCAGGTCTCTTTGAAGTCCTGCCTGATCCTTATCTCATTTAATTCTCCTCATTAACTTCACAACATCTGCGAACAGGGACACTTCTGAGTCTATCCCTTCCATCATGTCATTCACATATACCAAAAATAGCACTGGTCCTAGGAGCGACCTCTGTGGGACCCCGCTCATCACAGGTGCCCACTGTGATACCTCATCAAGTACCATGACTGGTTGTTGCCTCCCTGTCAGGTATTCGCTGATCCATTGCAGTGCCCTTCCTGTTATACGTGCCTGATCCTCTAGCTTCTCTTGCGAGGAACTTTGTCGAAGGCCCTCTTTCAGTCCAAAAAAATGCAGTCAACCCAACCCTCTCTCATGTCTTACTTCTGTAACTTTGTCATAAAACTCCAGAAGGTTTGTGACATAGGATTTGCCTTTCATGAATCCGTGTTGGTTGTATTTTACAATCTTGTTCCGTTCCAGGTGCTCCACCAGTCTCCTCCTGATAATCTTCCCAATGACTTTGCATACTATACACGTCAGTGACACTGGTCTGTAGTTAGTGCCTCTTTTCTGTCTCCTATTTTGAAAATGGGAACTACATTTGCCGTCTTCCATACCTCAGGTAGATGCCCAGTTTCAAGGGATTTGTTGAAGATTGTCGTTAGTGGCACACACAGCATAACTGCTCCCTCTCTAAGGACCCAAGAGGAGATGTTGTCCGGTCCCATTGCCTTTGAGGTATCAAGGTCACCTAGCAGCTTCTTCACCTCCTCCTCACTTCTGTGTATGTCATCCAGCACTTGTTCGTATATTCCTTGTTGGTGTCCCCCTCTGTTCTGTCTTCCCAGTGTCCTTTCTGTCTCCACTGTAAATACTTCCTTATATCTCGTGTTGAGCTCCTCACATACCTCTTGATTGTTTCTTGTAAGTTCCCAACCTTCTTTCCTCAGCCTGATCACCTGGTCTTTGACTGTTGTCTTCCTCCTAATGTGGCTGTACAGCAGTTTCGAGTCAAACTTGACTTTCGATGCTATGTTGCTTTCGTACCGTCGCTGGGCCTCCCTCATACTCATTTCTGGCTCTTCGACTCTTCTCCTTATTTTCCTGAGTCCTTTGCCTTCTGTACCTTTTCCATTCTCTAGTGAACTTAGTTTTTGCCTCCATACACCTTCGGATAAATCAAGGGCTCGCATTGGTCTTCCCATTATTTCTGTTGCCCTTGGGAACAAACCTTTGCTCTGTCTCCTTGCATTTTGTTGTTATGTATTCCATCATTTCGTTTACTGACTTTCCTACCAGGAAGTTCCTCATACCTGTGTAGTCCCCCTTTTTATAGTTTAGCTTTTTCCATTCAACTCCCGTTACCCTCTCCACTTGTACCTCTACTATGTATTCAAAGCTCAGAACCACGTGATCACTAGCCCCAAGGGGTCTCTCATATGTGATGTCCTCATTGTCTGAACTGCCCCCCTCTCTCTCTGGTAGTGTCCCTAGCATGTTGATGCATGAGGTTTCCCAGTACCACATCCATCATCTTGGCTCTCCATGTTCAGGGACCCCCGTGTGGCTCCACGTTTTCCCAGTCGATCTCCCTGTGGTTGAAATTGCCCATAACCAGTAACTTTGCTCTGCTAGAGTGGGCTCTTCTTGCCGCTTCAGCCAGTGTGTCCACCATTGCTCTGTTGTGTGACCTACGTAGAAGTAGCAAGATATACCTGCAACCTTGCATGTTTATGAGACAGAAAAACACACCAGCAATCCTACGATCATGCAAAACAATTACAGGCTTCTCTTTCACATTTATTTGGTAGGACGGTAGTAGCTCCCTGGGTGATGGCTGTTATATATATATATATATATATATATATATATATATATATATATATATATATATATATATATATATATATATATATATATATATATATATATATAATATATATATATATATATATATATATATATAATATATATATATATATATATATATATATATATATATATATATATATATATATGTCGTGCCGAATAGGCAGAACTTGCCATCTTGGCTTAAATAGCAACGCTCATTATTATTATTATTATTATTATTAAAGATTCGCCGGTATTCTCCCGGCCCGGGCCTTTTCCAAGTGGTGGCCCGGCCTTGGCTCCCTCTTTAAGGAGTGTCTGAGACCTAAGTCTCCCATGGGAGGAGGCACAAGTACCTCCTCTCCTCATCTTTGGGACTAACTGTCCCCAGGCCTAGCCACAAGCTAGGCCTCTCTGGTCTGCCATCTCCGCCCCAAGGGGGCAAATGGGAATGACAGTCTTATGAGCTAAAGGCTCGGGCTCAGGCACCTACACTACCCTAGAAGGGTTAGGCATGGTGTCGATGAGCAACGCTCATCTTGCCATATAGGACAAGTGAAAATTTGTGTATGCAATAATTTCACCAAAATCATTCTGAACGTAACGAAAAAAATATATTTCACTGTGTTTGTTTAGTATTAAATTATTGTAAACAAATTTAAAATGTATTTAGTTGGGTTAGATTAAAATAAATTGTTCGTGTTATAAATAGGTTAGGTAAGTTTTCTAAGATTCTTTTGGTGCAAAATTAAAAAAAATTACATTAACATTAATGAAAAATATGTGTCTTTAAACGTATAAGAGAAAATTTCAGAAACGATTTAATTTTAAATGAGTTCTTGCTAATTGACCAGTTTTACATATTCGGCACGACATATATATATATATATATATATATATATATATATATATATATATAATATATATATATATATATTAATATATATATATTAGCAAGTCGGCCGCCTCCCACCGAGGCAGGGTGACCCAAAAAAGAAAGAAAAGCTCCAAAAAACAAAACGCTTTCATCGTCATTCAGCACTTTCACCTCACTCACACATAATCACTGTTTTTGCTGAGGTGCTCAGAACACAACGGCTTAGAAGTATATACATATAAAGATACACAACATATCCCTCCAAACTGCTAATATCCTCAACCCCTCCTTTAGAGTGCAGGCATTGTACTTCCCATTTCCAGGTCTCAAGTTCGGCTATACAAAAATAACCGGTTTCCCTGAATCCCTTCAATAAATATTACCCTGCTCACACTCCAACAGATCGTCAGGTCCCAAATACCATTCGTCTCCATTCACTCCTATCGAACACGCTCATGCACGCCTGCTGGAAGTCCAAGCCCCTCGCGCACAAAACCTCCCTTACCCCTTCCTTCCAACCTTTTCGAGGACGACCCCTACCCCGCCTTCCTTCTACTTTGATCCATTCTCTCTAAATGACCAAACCACCTCAACAACCCCTCTTCAGCCCTCTGACTAATGCTTTTATTAACTCCACACCTCCTAATTCCCACACTCCGAATTTTCTGCATAATGTTTACATCACACATTGCAGTTAAATAGGACATCTCCACTGCCTCCAACCGCCTCCTCGCTGCTGCATTCACAACCCAAGCTTCACACCCATATAAGAGTGTTGGTACTACTATACTTTCATACATTCCCTTATTTGCCACCATAGATAACGTTTTTTGTCTCCACATATACCTCAAACGCACCACTCACCTTTTTTCCCTCATCAATTCTATGATTAACCTCATCCTTCATAAATTCATCCACCAACACGTCAACTCCCAAGTATCTGAAAACATTCACTTCTTCCATACTCCTCCTCCCCAATTTGATATCCAATTCTTCTTTACCTAAATAATTTGATACCCTCATCACCTTACTTTTTTCTATGTTCACTTTCAACTTTCTACCTTTACACACACTCCCAAACTCATCCACTAACCTTTGCAATTTTTCTTTAGAATCTCCCATGAGCACAGTATCATCAGCAAAAAGCAACTGTGTCAATTCCCGTTTTGTATTTGATTCCCCATAATTTAATCACACACCTCTCCCGAACACCCTAGCATTTACTTCTTTTACAACCCCATCTATAAATATATTAAACAACCATGGTGACATTACACATCCCTGTCTAAGACCTACTTTTATTAGGAAGTAGTCTCCCTCTCTTATACACACCCAAACCTGAGCCTCACTATCCTCATAAAAGCTCTTTACAGCATTTAGTAACTTACCACCTATTCCATATACTTATCCACTCTATCATATGCCTTTTCTAAATCCATAAAAGCAATAAAAACTTCCATACCTTTATCTAAATACTGTTCACATATATGCTTCAATGTAAACACGATCTACACATCCCCTGCCCACTCTAAAACCTCCTTGCTCATCCGCAATCCTACATTCTGTCTTACCTCTTATTCTTACAAATAACCCTACCGTACACTTTTCCTGGTATACTCAGTAAACTTATTCCTCTATAATTTTTACAATCTCTTTTGTCCCCCTTCCCTTTATATAAAGGGACTATACATGCTATCTGCCAATCCCTAGGTACCTTCTCCTCTTTCATACATTTATTAAACAACCACTCTAACACTATATCCCCCAGTGCTTTTAACATTTCTGTCATGATCCCCTCAGTTTCAGCTGCTTTATCCCCTTTCATTCTACGTAATGCCTCACTCACCTCCCCCACACTCACATCCTGTTCTTCTTCACTCCTAAAAAATGGTATGCCTCACTGGCCAGTGCATGAAATTACCGCTTCTCTTTCTTCGTCGACATTTAAAAGTTCCTCAAAATATTCTCGCCATCTACCCAAAACCTCCATCTCTCCATCTACTAACTCCCCTACTCTGTTTTTAACTGACAAATCCATTCGTTCTCTAGGCTTTCTTAATTGTTTAACTCACTCCAAATTTTTTTCTTATTTCCAACCCTATCATCTGCTCTCCTTATGCACTCTCTCACCACTCTCTTCACCTTTCTTTTACTCTCCATATACTCTACTCTTCTTATAACACTTCTGCTTTGTAAAAAACTCTCATAAGCTAACTTTTTCTCTTTTATCACACCCTTTACTTCATCATTCCACAAATCACTCCTCTTTCCTCCTGCACCCACCCTCCTATAACCACAAACTTCTGCCCCACATTCTAATACTGCATTTTTTAAAACTATTCCAACCCTCTTCAACCTCCCCCCCCCCTCACTACTCATACTTGCACTAGCCCACCTTTCTGCCAATAGTTGCTTACATCTCACCCGAACTTCTTCCTCCCTTATTTTACACGTTCACCTCCCTCTTGCTTGTTGTTGCCATTTTCCTCTTTTCCCATCTACCTCTTACTCTAACTGTAGCTACAACTAAATAATGATCAGATATATCAGTTGCCCCTCTATAAACGTGTACATCCTGGAGCCTACCCATCAACCTTTTATCCACCAGTACATAATCTAACAAACTACTTTCATTACGTGCTATATCATACCTTGTATATTTATTTATCCTCTTCTTCATAAAATATGTATTACTTATTAACAAACCTCTTTCTACACATAGCTCAATGAAAGGCTCCTAATTTTCATTTACCAGTGGCACCCCAAATTTGCCTACTACTCCCTCCACAACATTTTTGCCCACTTTAGCATTGAAATGCTCAACTACCATTACTCTCACACTTGGTTCAAAACTCCCCACGCATTCACTCATTTCCCAAAATCTCCCTCTCTCTCTCCTCTACACTTCTCTCTTCTCCAGGTGCACATACACTTACTATAACTCAATTTTCACATCCAACCTTTATTTTACTCCACATAATCCTTGAATTAATACATTTATAGTCCATCTTTTCCTGCCATAACTTATCCTTCAACATTATTGCTACTCCTTCTTTAGCTCTAACTCTATTTGAAACCCCTGACCTAATCCCATTTATTAGTCTCTACTGAAACTCTCCAACCCCCTTCAGCTTTGTTTCACTTAAAGCCAGGACATCCATCTTCTTCTCATTCATAACATCCACAATCATCTCTTTCTTATCATTTGCACAACATCCACGCACATTCAGACTTTCCCACTTTGACAATTTTCTTCTTCATATTCTTTTTAGTAATTAATCCATTGTTCCCGGCATTTTAGTTGACTTTTACATGTATGGCTTACGGAGGAAAGATTCTTATTCCACTTCCCCATGGATATAAAAGGAAAAGTAATAAGAACAAGAACTATTAAGATAAAATCAAAGAAAACTCAGGTGAGTGTGTATAAATAAACATGTACATGTAAGTGTAGCGTAACCTAAGTGTAAGTAGAAGTATATTACATATATATATATATATATATATATATATATATATATATATATATATATATATATATATATATATATATATATATATATATATATATATATATATTATATATATATATATATATATATATATATATATATATATATATATTATATATATATATATATATATATATATATATATATATATTATATATATATATATATATATAATATATATACATATATATATATATATATATATATATATATATATATATATATGCAAAACAACCACTCTGAAAGAATAGAGAAATTCCAAGCGCTTTCGTGACTACTCACATTATCAAGGAACTATGAAAGTGAAGCATCCAAGGAAGCTATATAAGGGGTCCGGCCAGCACCTCACTATCAGATCCCACAACGGTTAAACACGTGACGCGCGGCGAGCCAACTTGGATAGGTCCTTTGCAAAACTCACCCCCAAGCTATTTATTTGTCCAGTGTATTATTAAATTCTTCCCAAATTCTATTAATTATAAATGGATCTAATTTATATAAACCAAAGGAAATATTCATATTATTGTCAAAACTGCTTTTTATGAAACAAGATTCAATTATATTCCTGTCGACCATGGACTTGCTTGATACTACTTTCTCAACTTTTTGAAAATCAATTGGATGGTTAAAATCTCTTACATGAATAAATAGGGAGAACCAACATATTTTTAGTTGAATAAGGCTGGTTGCCCTTTTTAGGATTATAAAAAGTGTTCCTAGCAACTTTAAAAGATTTATCAATTACATTTCTTGGGTATTTTAAATCATTACCTATTTCATAAATTTTGGATATTTCCTCATCTATGAACTCAGGACTACAAATTCGTAAAGCTCTCAAAAACATTGATGGGAAAACAGACAGTTTGACTCTATCTTGATGCGAGGAATAATAGTGGACATAGGAACAGTTATTTGTAGGTTTTCTGTAAATTTTAAATTTGAATTCATTATTACCCTTAATAATTAAAACATCTAGAAAAGGCAATGAGTTATTTTCTTCAAACTCAACAGTATAGTTTATAGAATGGGCTAAGCTATACATAGTAACCTATACATGGAATTTTTTGAAACAAGGTTGCTTAACACAATCCTCCCTAATAGAGCTAAATGGTTCAGATATGTTGATGATATTTTGTGTCTTATGCCCAAAAATGTAGATATACACCATTTTCTTGCAAAATTAAATAGCTTAGCCCATTCTATAAACTTTACTGTTGAGTTTGAAGAAAATAACTCATTGCCTTTTCTAGATGTTTTAATTATTAAGGGTAATAATGAATTCAAATTTAAAATTTACAGAAAACCTACAAATAACTGTTCCTATGTCCACTATTATTCCTCGCATCAAGTTAGAGTCAAACTGTCTGTTTTCTCATCAATGTTTTTGAGAGCTTTACGAATTTGTAGTCCTGAGTTCATAGATGAGGAAATATCCAAAATTTATGAAATAGGTAATGATTTAAAATACCCAAGAAATGTAATTGATATATCTTTTAAAGTTGCTAGAAACACTTTTTATAATCCAAAAAAGGGGCAACCAGCCTTATACAACTAAAAATATGTTGGTTCTCCCTTACCATGAAAACTTAGTTGATATGCCTTCTCTTCTTAAGACTTTTAATATTAAAGTTGTATTCAAAAATCTTGATACAGTAAAAAAAACTTTTGATAAAGAATTCCCCCCAAAATGCTGATGGATGTGTCTGTAAGATTCCTTGTAAAATTTGCGATAAAGTTTATTACGGTCAAACTGGTAAAAATCTCGAACTAAGATTAAAACAACATAAATATAGCATTAGAACTGGACAAGATTCCAATGCTCTATTTATTCATGTAAGAGATTTTAACCATCCAATTGATTTTCAAAAAGTTGAGAAAGTAGTATCAAGCAAGTCCATGGTCGACAGGAATATAATTGAATCTTGTTTCATAAAAAGCAGTTTTGACAATAATATGAATATTTCCTTTGGTTTATATAAATTAGATCCATTTATAATTAATAGAATTTGGGAAGAATTTAATAATACACTGGACAAATAATTTTTTAATTTTCTTGGGTAGAATAGCTTGGGGGTGAGTTTTGCAAAGGACCTATCCAAGTTGACTCGCAGCGCGTCACGTGTTTAACCGTTGTGGGATCTGATAGTGAGGTGCTGGCCGGACCTCTTATATAGCTTCCTTGGATGATTCACTTTCATAGTTCCTTGATAATGTGAGTAGTCACGAAAGCGCTTGGAATTTCTCTATTCTTTCAGAGTGGTTGTTTTGCATATTTTGAAATCACCTGTTCACTGTGATCTTATTGTATATATATATATATATATATATATATATATATATATATATATATATATATATATATATATATATATATATATAATATATATACATATATATATATATATATATATATATATATATATATATTTTAAATATATATATATATATATATATATATATATATATATATATATATAATATATGTAATATTTAGTGAAGGGATTCAGGGAAACCGGTTATTTTCATATAGTCGGACTTGAGTCCTGGAAATGGGAAGTACAATGCCTGCACTTTAAAGGAGGGGTTTGGGATATTGGCAGTTTGGAGGGATATGTTGTGTATCTTTATATGTTTATGCTTCTAGACTGTTGTATTCTGAGCACCTCTGCAAAAACAGTGATAATGTGCGAGTGTGGTGAAAGTGTTGAATGATGATGAAAGTATTTTCTTTTTGGGGATTTTCTTTCTTTTTTGGGTCACCCTGCCTCGGTGGGAGACGGCCGACTTGTTGAAAAAAAAAAAAAAAAAAAAAAAAAATATATATATATGTCGTGCCGAATAGGCAGAACTTGCGATCTTGGCTTAAATAGCAACGCTCATCTTGCCACATAGGACAAGTGAAAATTTGTGTATGGAATAATTTCGCCAAAATCATTCTTAACCTAACGAAAAAAATATATTTCACTGTGTTTGTTTAGTATTAAATTATTGTAAACAAATCTGAAATATATTTAGTTGGGTTAGGCTAAAATAAATTACTCTTGTTATAATAAGATTAGGTAAGTTTTCTAAGATTCTTTTAGTGCAAAATTATAAATTTTTACATTAACATTAATGAAAAAAATATATCTTTAAACGTATAAGAGAAAATTTTAGAAAGGGCTTAATTTTAAATGAATTCTTGCTAATTGACCAGTTTTACATATTCGGCACGACATATATATTATATGTATATATATATATATATATATATTATATGTATATATATATATATTATATATAATATATTATATATATATATATATATATATATTATATATTATATTATATATATATATACGTACATAAATTTGACTGTCCCACTCCAGCCTAGTCGTGCACGCTCGGCTGGGGAACACGGGTGCCATCAAGTGTTGGGGCACCTGTAGCAGAGCTCGACTGGAAATTAAACTTTGTCCGTGCTGAACAAATTACTAGCTTCGTAGATAACCACTTACGTAACATAGCGAACAATGGCGGCAAACGCGCGGCTTCCTATAAATGGTCTGGAAGAATATTGTATGAATGTAGGAGTGATATGGCAGAGCAATACATTAGGGTGAAAGTGGTCTTGGGAAACAATGGATGGATATGGGAATGGCCAGGAAGAGCAATATATAGGAGTGGGAGTGGCCTGGGAAAGCAATAGATGGGAGTGGGAAGGCCTGGGAAAGCAATAGATGTGAGTGGGAGCGGCCAGGAAGAACAAAGGATGGGAGTGCGAGCGGTCTTGGAGAGCAATCAATAGATAGGTGAGACTGGTCTGGGAGAGCAATAGATGGGCGTGGGAGTGATCAGGGAGAGCAAGTCATCGGTGCGCAAATGGTCTAGGAGAACAATATATGGGAGTGGGAGTGGAGCGGGAGTTGTCTGATATAGCACTAGTTGGACGTGGGAGTGATGCGGGAGAGGAATATATGGGTATAGAAGTGGTCTGAGAGAGCATTAGATGGATGTGGGAGTTTTGTGGTAGGGCAATAGATGGATGTGGGACTGGTATGAGTGAGAGTGGACTGGGAGTGGATGCGTTCTGAGAAAGGTCTGGGATGGCAACAGATGGGTATGGGAATATTCTAGGAGGGGAGTAGAGAAGTCTGGGAGAGATCCAGGAGACCAGTAGATGGACGTGGGAGTGTTGTGGGAGTGGCCTGGGAGGGAAATAAGAGGGTGCGAGAGTAGTCTGAGAAGCAATAGACGGGTGTGGGAGTGATTTGAGAGAGCAAAAAATCACTGTGGTGTGGACGATTTTGAACTGATTTCATTTTTCTCCCTGTTTGTGTACTAGCTCAACAAGCAGTATATTATATTATTGTATCCACGGAAACAAGTGGTATTGATCAATAACAACACTGCTTATTGAGCTAGTACACAAACAGGGAGTAGAATGAAATCAGCTCATAGGCTTCCACACCACAGTATGTCCTTCGATGGTGGGTACAACATCCAGCCTGGCTGGATGCACCATTGTTAAGTATTGTGTGGTCCCTTGACTTAAGTGTAATGTGTTTTCACTCACCATGAGGCGGGCCAAAGCAACATGGGTTCGACTCGTTGCTAGTGTAGTGCTTATATATATATATATATATATATATATATATATATATATATATATATATATATATATATATATATATATATATATATATATATATATATATGTCGTGCAGAATATGTAAAACTGGTCAATTAGCACGAACTCATTTTAAATTAAATCCTTTCTGAAATTTTCTCTTATACGTTTAAAGATATATTTTTTCATTAATGTTAATGTAAAAAAAATTTAATTTTGCACCAAAAGAATCTTAGAAAACTTACCTAACCTTATTATAACAAGAGCAATTTATTTTAGCCTAACCCAACTAATATATTTTAAATACGTTTACAATAATATAGTTCTAAACAAACACAATCAAATGTATTTTTTTCGTTAGGTTCAGAATGATTTTGGCGAAATTATTGCATACACAAATTTTCACTTGTCCTATATGGCAAGATGAGCGTTGCTATTTAAGCCAAGATCGCAAGTTCTGCCTATTCGGCACGACATATATATATATTATTATATATATATATATATATATATATATATATATATATATATATATATATATATATATATATATGTCGTGCCGAATATATAAAACTGGTCAATTAGCAAGAACTCATTTAAAATTAAGTCCTTTCTGAAATTTTCTTTTAAACGTTTAAAGATATATATTTTTCATTAATGTTAACGTAAAAAATTTTAATTTTGCACCAAAAGAATCTTAGAAAACTTACCTAACCTTATTATAACAAGAGCAATTTATTTTAGCCTAACCCAACTAAATATATTTTAGATTTGTTTACAATAATTTAATACTAAACAAACACAGTGACATATTTTTTTTCGTTAGGTTCAGAATGACTTTGGTGAAATTATTGCATACACAAATTTTCACTTGTCCTATATGGCAAGATGAGCGTTGCTATTTAAGCCAAGATCGCAAGTTCTGCCTATACGGCACGACATATATATATATATATATATATATACATATATGTATATATATATATATATAAACTTTCATAGTAGACTTTCACCTAGCCAGCCTACGAGAACTGTTTAAGTGTACCAGGAGCAAAGTTTGTTTAGGTATAATGGAACTATAAATAATCACATAAACTATATATATCCAGCTACAGCATATAAAACAAAATACTTCTATGGTGGACCTCTACCCTAGTCAACAGGAGAACTGTTTAAGTATTTATTCCAACATCTAAAACAAAATACTTTTATAGTAATCTTATTAGCCTACTATAAAAGTGTACCAGGAGGAAAGATTGTTGTATGGGATTTGTAGAAAATATATAGTATATTGTCCGAAAATAGTGTATTTGTATGTAAATTAATAAAATATATTGTATTTAATAAAAATTATATTATAAAAAATGTGAAGATCTGCGCCTGCGCTGACGAGGAGGGGACTCGCCATGTTTTGAATGAGCCAAGACAAACGTTGGTGAAAAATCGGAAGAATTTTCGTCTCTCTGGGGGTTATATTGGGCTTAAACCTCTCAAATAGGAGCCGAAATTGCTGGATGTGCATTTCTGCATAATTTGAGCATTAAATCGATGTACAGGACAGCCCCAGGAACCTCAGATAAGCTATCTAAATTATGTTTGTAGTTTTGGCCAGTATTATCATCATAAATGTAGTTAGAGGTTAATTCTGTAATCTCCAGACAAATTGGTGAGTATTATGATTATAAATTCTCCTGTTAGATTATTATTATTATAATCAAAAAGAAGCGCTAAGCCACAAGGGCTATACAGCTCCTGTTAGATAAATGTGCATATGTAATCATTTATTAAATCTAATATACAGTCCACAAAATTATAATAGTTTTACCAGAATTCCTGGTGATGCATATTTCATTGGTAATTAATATAGGTTTAGAGTAACTTGAGGAGAGATATATGGTAGGTATCGAAGGGGGACATTTTTGCGACCTAGGTGTCCTAAAATTTCCTACTTGTCTCTGTAACTTTGATAAATAATAATTATAATGTAATTTTCCACAAGATTGAAACTATATTACATAAAATTCATATAAATCAAGCTACAGTATATATACAAACCTATAAAACAAAATTCTTTTTCTTATAGTATGCTTATCTTAGCCAGCCTACCCAGAGGAACTGTTCAAACACTGAAAACTAAGTACTTTTAGTGAACTAGCTAGCTGGAAGTGTTGTCAAGAGTGCCAGGAGTTGTAAATGCCCACTATCATGAAAATCTGTTTAGTCTGCAGAAAGTATAACAGACGAAATCATGTTTGGATTGCATGCAATCTCTGTGGTAAATGCTCCCATGGGTCATGCAGGAGCTTTAAGCTAGCACCTACTATTGATATAAAATCAGGAAAATGTCTTATGATCTGCTCATTCGTGATACACCTGTGGGAGAAAATTAAATATATATTAAAAGACAAGAGCACCAACAAAATTTCCTTCTTAGAAAACAAGACAGCCTTGTATAACATGTGAGAAAATAAAATGAGTGGGTCGGATGGGATGGTATTGGAGGAAAATGCACTAGAGGGTGCTGGTTTTGCCATGGAGGACCTTGCACCAGATGGGGCTGGTGTTGTCCTGGAGGATAGTGCACCAGATTGTGATGGTGTTGTCCTTGAGGACAGTGTACCAAATGGAGATAGTGGACCTGGTGATAAAACAGGTAAAGACAACGTTATACAATTTCCAGAGGTACAAAGTAGCAATACTGCTGGAGATGGAACAAAAGGGGATGATGTCTCAGGGAATAGTGTTGACACATTCCCAGTAAAAACTGGTGGAAGCACTGATGTACGTACAGGGGCTGTAGTGGGGAAACAGAAAAAATGCACCAGTATGGAAAACAGTTACAAAAAATCCTGGCAAACAAAACTTCAATCTATGCGAATTCTATGTCATTGGTATCTGCAGGCATGGTATATCTGGAAAAACTGGTGGGACATGCACTTTTGACCATCCCTAAAAAATGCCGCACCCACATGAAAACAGGTGGGTGCAACTCTTCCTCTTGTAATTTATTTCACCCTGAGATGTGTCACTCGTCAGTCCATGAAACACAATGATAGAACATACACTGTCAGACACACAGTCTAAAGAGGACAAGAAGATACAGATCACCCAGACCATGGGAAACAAAAGAGGGAAGCCAAAACCTCTCCAGAAAAGTAGGTTTCTTTGTACCAGGATGCAAAAAAGGCTGGCAAGAAATGACAGAAATCCTACACCAACTGAAAACACTTTTGGAGATATTAATGCCAGCAAACAAAGCCCCACTAAATTCCATCAATATAATGACATTTATCTTTGCAAATATACAGGGTCCAAGCCCAAATCTTTACTTTCTCCGGACTGGTCAGAAGGTGCCTCAAAATCTGTCCAGTGAGACATGGCACGTGTAATGACGTTTAATGAAAATAAGGCAGGACCTTCGCTCGAAGCTTCTGAAGCATAGTTATCTTCAGACTGGTCATTTTTCACCACAGGTTCTTTGCAAATCCGCTGATGACATATGTCGTTTCTGAGCAATAGTCCTACTCCAAGTATGGGGAAATCTTTACTAGAAAATCTCACGGTTATCCAACTGACATAGTCAGGGTTCTCAAGAAAAACTAGGTAGTGGTACCTTAATCAAAGCTCCTTCGTATGCTTTTTTTTTTTTTTTTTTTTATTCACCGGTATTCTCCCGGCCCGGGTCTTTTCCAAGTAGTGGTGACCCGGCCTTGACTCCCTATCTGGGGAGTGTCTCGAGACTTAAGTCTCCCATGGGAGGAAGGACAAGTACCTCCTCATCTTTGGGACCAAGTGTCCCCAGGCCTAGCCACATTCCCCGCCCTCACGGGGCTCGTAGGGAGAAGCTAGGCCTCTGGTCTGCCATCTACCCCGCCTCAAAGGGGCTCGTGGGGATGGCAGTCTTATGAGCTGCAGATGGTAGCAAGCTCAGGCTTTCTTCGTATGCTTCTAATTAGACTTCTGTTTTGGTGTCTGAGTGCTCACCAAGGGGTAACACATCTTTCCTCAACAAGGACATATAACTCTCAGTCTCCCGAAAAGTAGTAACTTTGACTAACCTTTTTTCTTCGAGCCCAGTTTTTCCTTCGGCAAGGTAAAGTTCCATGGCCTTGCACACTTCCGCTTCAGAATGGTCTTTAGGATGTAGTCATCTCGTCTGTTGGTTTTCTGGACGGGACGAGATTGAGTTTGTACCTAAAGACTGATTTTCCTTAGGCAGAACAGTTGATTACTTGAGTAGGGGTACTTCCTGTCTTGCTAGTAGTTCCGGTCACGTTTTCTCTTATAACATTGACCTATCAGGTGTCCAGATTTGTTGCAGTATTTATAAAGCAGATAGGGAGCTTCTTCCCTTTCAAAACTTAGTTGTCTTACCGATGGGGAATCATTAGACCACTTCTTACCCTCTGACCTAGAGGGTTTCCTTGGAAATTTCTGGACTGTGTCCTGAGGTTTTCTTTGATCAGTCATCTGATGGGCTATTTCGTAATTATCCGCTAGAGAATCGGTGTTAATCAGACTTGAAATGGAACGTCCTATGAGGTAATTATGATGTACCTCTGTTAAACAGCGAAAGAAGTCTTCATGTAAGATTAATTGCGAAAGGGAGTCTACCGTAGTACAAGCTGACACCCAAAGCCATCTCTCAAAAGCGGACTGTTTTTCCCGGTCAAACTCCACCCAGAATTGATGTGGAAGACGTTTCAAAGTCCGGTGTGCTCGTAGGTAACTAGCTGGTAAAAAGTCATATGCATCTAATATGGCTTTCTTTATCATATCGTAGTGAGAGTATTGGGCAAAGGTAAGAGCTGCTGTGCAACTCTGTGCTTTTCCAGACAATGAAGTATGTATTAGAGCGGCCCAATGTTCACGGGGCCACCTCATGATTTTAGCTTGATTCCTGAACGCCTCGAAAAAAGCGTCGAGGTTTTCTTCCCAAAACTTAGGAGCCATAACAGCGGCTCGATAAATATTAAATGTCTCGGCATTTAATGAAGTACGACACTCAGTTTTTCTCTCTCATGAGCTGCCTCTTTTATAGATTCCCTCTGGAATTCTTCCTGTTTGAACTTACGTTGAGCTTCGACGTTAGCTGTCTGTAAACGTAAGAAAAGCTCCAGTCGCTCGAACTGTTCCCGAGACTTGATTTCCGAAGAAATTTGTATTGAGTTTAACTGGGGAAACTCTGAATTTTATCTTGCATGAACACTAGGTTCAGTGACTTTAGAAAATAGAGTACTACCTGGAGTCTTTACAGGGTAAATCGTCTAATTCTCGTGTTTTCTAAAGTTAGAGCCAATTTGCATTACTCTAGATAAGTTCTCGACTTGAAATCACGAAAGTATGAAAGTTATATCTTTAAAGCAGTATTTCGGCATAACAGACACCAAAAACGGAGAAGTGAAGCAAATAATATTTTAACAGAAATCACTCCAGGAGGCAGATCAGATGAAAATTCACACACATGCGAGCGATTAAATCTCCTTAAACCAGCAATTAATAGACCCTACAAGACTAAAAAAATACACTAGACTTCATCTTCACCAGCAATGATGATCAACAACAATGCACTTAGATCACAACATAATAGAGGTACAGTCATGTATGCATAGGATTCTTGACCAGAAAAATGTGATGAATAACATAAACATACAATGGGAACAAGTCAACAAGTGTTAAATGAAACAAGCTGGGAAAACATTCTGATCAACATGGATCCGAACTTTTTCTTATAAAAAAATAACTCTGTGGCACTTGAGGTCTGCTCAAGGCACATTCCATTAAGAAAAAGGAAGAGAAGATGTAAACTAGAGAGAGACGCTCCCTATAGGTGAAGGCGAAGGATCATAGAGCTGCTGAGAGGGGACAGTATATCTGAAATACGAAGGGAGGCACTGGTCAGAGAAACACCAAATATCGGACTTAAGCTTTAGGAATCTTACAGGAGACAAGAATCTCAGGAAGAACTTTATACCATGAATGTGAGTGTAGTAGTAAGGTAGACTGCTACTATACAGTGTGAGTGTAGTAGTAAGGTAGACTACTACTATACAGTGGGAGTGTAGTAATAAGGTAGACTACGACTACACAGTGTGAGTGTAGTAGTAAGGTAGACTACTACTACACAGTGTGAGTGTAGTAGTAAGGTAGACTACTACTATACAGTGTGAGTGTAGTAGTAAGATAGACTACGACTACACAGTGTGAGTGTAGTAGTAAGGTTTTTTTTTTTTTATATTTTATTTAAAAACTTCATGTACAGATATTAATAGGTACATATATAAAAAAATGATCAAGGACAACATCAGTAAAACAATATATAAACACAAAACAATCCAGGCAACATCTGACAGTCTACTATATACAAGTTTTTATAACATAACACAATTTAAGAAGGAATAAAGTTATAATAACAAAGGCCACAAAATGGCTATTAATAAAACTCCTAAAATTACAACCTCAACAAAAATAATGCTCCAAGCTTAATGAACAATCACCCATAATACCACTCTCAACAATACACCAGACCTACAATATGCCTTATTAAGAAACCTGTGCTGCAACACAGGTGACCCATCATCCCCCCCCCACTCAACACACACACATTGAAAAACTAACCTAATCACCAACCTTTAATAATCATGACATTAATTATCCTCAATTTAGGATTATTATGAAAACATGTCACTTGGGGAAGCATTATTTACAACCATGAATGGTACAGGACTACCAAAATTACAATACCTTAAATAAGAAAAATAATAATAGGTAATTACTACCAAAACTGATGCTGGACCACGTTACAATAAAAAAAAAATTTAACTCAGTGCTTCAAGGAAATAGTGAAAGGAAAACCCTCTCAAGAAATTCAAATTCAATTGCAATACCAGTGTAAGTGGAACATAATACGCTACCAAAGAAATATACATGATTTATATAATTTATAGGTTTTACATTAATACATGTTATATATTTAATCTGCTCCTTACAACCTTCCCCATCAAGGGGACAAAGGGCAAAACTTATCTTGCACAACCATCATCTGGTCACACACCTATACCTCCAATCAACACCCAACCAAAATCACTGCATTCCCAAGGAGGTGAGCCCTTTTGAAATCCCTGAACCCCCCCCCCTTTTACCAACCCACTCACCCCGGCAGTTAAGCCCCTTATAACGCCAATAAATTCCCTATTGTTAGTCCTCTAATAACCTTCAGAAAAATACTCTTCCCACCTTTTCCCCAAAATTTCTCTGTTGCGACACAAAGTTCGATAAACGTCGCCGCCAAATTTCCTTCTCAGCACACCCCCCACCCACCTTCCCCCTCATACCCCATAAAAACATATATGTAGTCCACGATGACATATGCTAAACCTCTTACCCACTCTCTCCTCCACACCATCATATCAAGACTCAACGCTCGCAATACGCCAAACACCTTGGCCCCCCCCCCTCACCACTACCTTACGAAATCCATTACCCTGTGCACTCCAAAAACCTTCAAAAAAATAGACGACATGATACGAGTCTCTTCCCCACGAAATCTGCCACACCCCCCACCCTCAATAACCCTCCTGTCTCGGAGCATCGCTCCCCGTTGGCAAATCCCATGCAGGAAACGGTACATAACCTCACGCGCCCTAGGTCGTATCCTAATTTACTAAACCTTCGCCTTTATTACATCCCATCATACATGGGGTAGATCCCTTCAACCGGCGCCACTACATGTCTCTCTAACAATTTACACAAAGTTCCCACCTTTACTTTTCCTGGTTCCCCTGGCTAACATTAAGGCGCGTAAAAAACTGTCTCGCATTCCCTTCATTTCCGCCCCCTCCACTACCATTTCCTCAGGTGAGCATGTACCTTATCTAGCTGCCCTCCCTCCTCATCACCTGCACTCATCACTTCCCTCTTAATAAACACACTTTCACGCGCTTTCTCAAGTCCAAACAACCCAAACCCTCCCCTACATACCGGCAATGTCACTACCTCCCTTCGCAACCAGTTGCACCCTGAACCCCACAAAAATTTGAACACCATTTAAGAATACTCGTGATCGCCGTTCCTGTTAACGGCTTCACAGCCGAAACAAACCAGACTTTACTATATAGTAATACATTGATGAAAATTACACGCTGCCAAAGGGGGTTAAAGGGTGAGGTCGCAGCATTCCAACCGTCGCTGCACCTGTTCCACCATCCTATTCGAATTGCTAACCCCTTGCAGCACTCAGGTCAGCCTCATACATGACACCGCAGATTTTCAGACTCCCGGTCCTCCGCTGCACAACATCACATCCCCACTCTAATCCTCTGTCCACTCTCCCAGCCCCATGATCATTGACTTTTCCAGATTTACCTTCATCCCAGTAGCTCTTCCAAAAGGTGTGTACAACTTCCCCCCAAAAGTCAAACCGGGGTCTCCTCACTTGCCAAAATATTGGTATCTTTCAATATAGCCCACCAAACCAGGCCACGGCTTCAGCTCACCATCCCTCCCCCCCGGCCTTAGACGATCCTCCACCATCCTAAAAAAGGGGATCCTGAACACATGCAAACAATATTTGTGATAAAGCATCCCTGCCGAAGACCCCTCTCCATGTTGACACCCCCCCCCCACACACCCATTGTTTGCACCCTTACCTTCGCATTTGAGTACAGCGTATCCACCCACCCCACTATTTCTTCGCCAACCCCGTCGTGGGAGAATTACCCTCAAAGCCTTTCTTTCCACCCTATCATAAGCCCCTTGCCAATCCAACGCCACCAACGCCCCTCTTCCCTTTCCATGTCCTCCAGGAACCCCTTGATAATCCCGTGGCCCACGCTCATTTGACCTACCAGGTAAAACCAAACTGAGACTCAAACACGACCCTCCCCACAACAAAATTTAAGCCGATTCCCAAGAATTTTCGCAAATAATTTTATAATCAGCACAAAGCAATGAAATGGCTCGATAATCCCGAAGGTACTCTGCTGTTTACCCTTGGGACCAACACCACCACCGCGTTGCCTGAGATTCTCCCATCTTTCCCCCGTCTTCATGGCATTCATTAACCTTACTAGGAAACCCCTAACAGACCCCAGTGGGTGTACATAAAATTCACTAGGTAAACCATCGATCCCGGGTGCCTTACCCTTCCTCATGTCCTAAAAGGGGTCTCCATATTCCCCCTCCCAATGACCCCCCCCAGTGCCTCCCGATCACTCCTCCCCAGTTTGCACGGCACATACTCACATACCTTCCAAGAACCTCACCATCCACCCACCTACTTTTCCCGTATTCCTCAAACCATCTATCTGCATATGCACTCATCCCCTTGGTGTCCCCTTAATACCTGACCCTCTCTAAAACCCCCCACAGAAGATATGACTTGCAAACCTGGTATTTTAGTCGTTCGCTGTCGTACCTTCTGTCCTCGCAGCACACAGCTGATGGCTTTTTCGCCCAGAGTAATTCGTCTTAACCCCGCCTGGGACCCGTACAGCTGCAAAACGTTCTTCTTGCAAATCCCGTATTTTTGTCCTTCACATGTGTATATCCTCCACCGGGTTTCACCCCGACCACCGCCCCCCCCCTCGTAACAATTCCGTAATCTAGTTTTTAAGTAATTTGACAAACCATACCGCAATTGATTAATGCGTTTGCCCTCCCCCACATAAAATGACGTATTCGTAACTTAGCCACACTATCCCACCAAACCTACCACGTCTTCCTCGTTCTTCTGTCGGCACAGAGCTGTTCCCAAAATATTTCAAACGCTTCCACTCCCTCCCTATCCCCCAAAACCATCGTGTTCAGTTTCAATAACTTCCCTGCCTACGAGCCAAAGCATCCTTTTTTTCCCCCACCTCCACTAATCCGCCCTATTGATCGAAGACACCTTTTCTATAGTTTTAAAAGACTCTACCAAAACCCTCCGAGATAAATATAACCTGTCCAAACGAGCCGCATATCCCCTTCTTTAAACGTATGTTCCACCTCCCACAGACCTCCCCCGAAAGCATCACGTAACTGAAGATCTCTTTAAACAGGCCCCAAGACTGAGGAAAAATATCCCGCTCCTCTGGGTTCCACGTCTGTCTTCTTAATTACACAATTCCCAAACCCCCCCCCCCACAATCGGGGACAGACGGTAACGTGCGTAGGTAATTTCACGAGCTCCTCCCGCACAAAATCCATCTTCACTTTCACGTCCCCTTTCTGCTGGGCATAACACACACAAACGCCACTCTCTCTCCCATCCACCATCCTTCCACAGTAATACTCCCCCCTCCCCCCCCTCTTCCTATGCAATAACAAACGGGCCCGCCTCCCTGATCAACACACCCACTCCTCCTTTTAAACGCCAGACGGCAAACACATAAGCCTGAAACCCAGGCACCACTAATTCACGACAAGCTTAAAATTGTGCTCCTCACAAAAGCTACGTCAACCTTTTTACCTATTCAAAAACATCCTGAAGCCCTCCCGTTTTAAACCCCTCACACAGACCATTAAAATTATTGTTACACACCTGAGTCCAGCTTAAGGGGTTTTCCCTTCCCCGCCTCATGTCAAGATTCTTCCCTTTCAGACTGTCCCCTGGACTGTGCCCCTTTGCCCCAGTTTCCCCCCTCTTCCCAACCATCCCCCCCCTTCTGTTGTGGCCCTCTCGCAGAGTCACTCTGGGTACCAGAACCCCATGTCTTTTTCCCGGCCTTTGCGCCGGTGTCAGAACATCATCCGAATCTGACGCTGCTGCCCTTTTCCTTGTAGCTCCCTCAAATTTCCATATCTGAGTCCTGGGAGCCAGCACAATGGACTTTCCCCCTCTACCACCCTTAATCCGCCTCCATGCCCCTCCATGGCACTCGCACTGTCCACCACAGGTGCCACCTGATCCTCCCCTTCCCCACACAACCTTCTACCCTGATCCCAGGGTCTTGTTCGCTGTAACTCTCCACCTCCGTAGACTGCAACATAGCCTGTATCACCGTCCCAACTCCCCTCAATAGCCTTCACTGCTGCGCCCTCCTGTACCTCCTCACTTGACAACTGTATGTTGATGGGCCAGGGGATTCATGGATCACCCCTTCTTTTCCCATTCCCCCGGAGGAGCCCCCCACCACTTCACTCCACATGCGACCACGCCCTCCTCCTTGCACCCGTTCTTCTTTAGGCATTGGGTGCTCAAGCGCGGTGCTCCGCCCCTTGCCCGGGCCCCGGAGCCCCGTTGATGGGGCCAGGGGATTCATGGATCACACACTCTTCCGATTCCACTGGGGGAGCCACTACCTCTTCACTCCACATGCGACCACGCCCTCCTCCTTGCCCCCGTTCTTCCTTAGGCATCGGGTGCTCATGCGCAGGTGCTCCGCCCTTGCCGGCCCAGGACCATACCCGCTTGGCCACAGTCCTGCCGCCATATGGTCAAATTCGCCACACAGTCGGCACGTACGCCTCTGCCCCGCATACGCTACCATTACCCGGGTTCTAAAACTCTTCGAGATATACATACGAGGGTAAAAGGATGCCTAAGCGTCATCTTGAGATTAAAAGAACCCTCAGGAAATCCTGTGTAAGCACCTTTTAAACCCCTTTGCCAGGGTTTGGGCCAGATGTACAGTTCCATAACGTTCGAAACATTTCGAATATCTACCTCATCAGCCTCAAAAGGCACGTTGCGGAGCTTAACCCACGAATAATGTCGTGATACATCAATCAACTTGACCCTCACTGCCGGTGTTACAGTAATGCTGACATCTTGGTAACGATCAACCAAAGCCTCGTATACTTGAGCAGTTAGCACTTTCACGAAAATTCTATATACACCGTTCAGTGCCACTCCATATAAATCCTCGTCTCTGATGCCATATGTCTCTCATATAATTTTGGGCAATAACACATCGACTGACGTAGGTGTTAAAGCCCCACTAATAAGTTCAATGCCCACAGTATTCACTCTCCTGCGAACACCTGGCGCCATGTCGTTGACTGATTAGCTCGTCTGGGAAACAGTAGAGGGGTGCATAGCACGTCCGCACTCTACCTCATCCAGGCAGCGAATGCACAACACCTCCTCGTACCACTGCTGTCAGGTTACTGAGGAGCGTCAGGCAAGGGGGTCTGCACGGCCCAATAGCGATGCAGACAATCAATAGTGTAGTAGTGAGTGTAGTAGTAAAGTAGACTACTACTATACAGTGTGAGTGTAGTAGTAAGATAGACTACTACTATACAGTGTGAGTGTAGTAGTAAGGTAGACTACTACTACACAGTGTGAGTGTAGTAGTAAAATAGACTACTACTACACAGTGTGAGTGTAGTAGTAAGGTAGACTACTACTACACAGTGTGAGTGTAGTAGTAAAATAGACTACTACAGTGTCACTTTACTATAAAGCTCATTTGTTAAAAAAGATAATTCCTGATACCCTTTGATGGGGCACCTTGATGAAGACGAGAGTCTCTTGATCTAAGGAACTGGAACTGTCCTCAGCTTTCTCGGATCAAACTGATTACCTCTCATTCCTTATATGTTACATAACCCTTGAGCATTTAGCGCTTCTCATGAATGCCTAAGAAAATATTGATACTAATTCGTCGAGCAATTCACAGGTTTACACACATAAAAAATCGAAATGGGAAAATTAGAAAAGTAAAGAAATCCAGTGTGAAGGACTTACTGTAATTTCTCTGTCGTTAATGTTTAACTGGTGTTTATTGTATTCTTAGACTTAAACGACACTTACGCAATTTACATCATTCTTTACTATGACGTTCTGAAGAACTCTCGTTCGTTTCCCTGGTGTTAAGTTCTCTTCCAACGGCATTAAGATTCACAGAGCAGAAACTGCATTGTGCGTTTCTCCCCAACAGGACGGCAGTGATTGCCTTCAATCTATCACTCAGTGTTCCTGAGAGAGAAAGAGAGAGGTTTTTCTTAAAAGTTACCCTTCCACACAGGTTCTCGAGAAGCATACCAAAATGTTTGTTTGTGTTTGTGTGTGTGTGTGTGTGTGTGTGTGTGTGTGTGTGTGTGTGTGTGTGTGTGTGTGTGTGTGTGTGTGTGTGTGTGTTTGTGTGGTTGCAGGGATCGAGTGATAGCACCTGGCCCCGCCTCTTCGCTAGTCGCTACTAGGGCCACTCTCTCCCTTCTCCAAGAGCTTTATCGTACCGTATCTTAAATCGATGTATGGATCTTGCCTCCACTATTTCATTCTCCAGATTATTCCACTTCTTGAAAACTCTAAGGCTGAAGAATATTTCTTAACATCCCTATGACTCATCTGAGTTGTTAACTTAAAGTTATCTTTCCTTCTTCCTGTGTCCATCTCTGAAACATTCTGGCCCTGTCCATCTTCTCAATTAATCTCAGTATTTTATACGTAGTTATTATGTCCCCTCTATCCCACCAGGTTGAGTTTCGTTAACCACTCCACTTAGGACATACCCCTTAGCTCAAAAACTAGTTTTGTTGCAAACTTTTGCACTTTCTTCAGTTTCTTGACGTGTTTGACTAAATGCGAGTTCCATACTGGTGCTGCATACTCCGGTATGGGCCTGACGTACACGGTGTACTGTATCTTGAAACACTCCTTGCTTAGATGCTGAAATGCTGATTTTTAAATACACTTTGATATTAAAAGTCTTAAAAAGAGAAGGGATATCAACCCAATTTTCATGGTAAGGGAGAACCAACATATTTTTAGTTTATTAAGTTTAGTTGTCATGTTTAAAAAAATTCCAAGTATAAGTTACTAAGAATGTTTCAAAAAATTCCATGTATAAGTTACTAAGAAGTTTGGTATGGCAATGGGAAATTCTCTTTCACCTGTTCTTAGTAACTTATACATGGAATTTTTTGAGACAAGATTGCTTAACACAATTCTTCCTAATAGAGCTAAATCGTTCAGATATGTTGATGATATTTTGTGTCTTATGTCCATTTCCTTGTTAATTAAATAGCTTAGCCCATTCTATAAATTTTACTGTTGTGTTCGAAGCAAATAACTCATTGCCTTTTCTAGATGTTTTAATTATTAAGGGTAACAATGACTTAAAATTTAAAATTTACAGAAAAACTTCAAATAACTGTTCCTATGTGCACTATTATTCTTCACATCAAGAGAGAGTTAAACTGTCTGTTTTCTCATCAGTGTTTTTGAGAGCTTTGCGTATTTGTAGTCCAGAGTTCATAGATAAAGAAATATCCGAAATTTATGATCTAAAATACCCAAGAAACATAGCTGATAATTTTTTTAAAATTTCTAGAAATACTATTTACAATCCAAAAAAAAGACAACCAACCTTGGTTGATATGCCTTCTCTTCTTAAGACCTTTAATATCAAAGTTGTATTTAAAAATCTTGATGCAGTAAAATTAACTTTTGTTAAAGAATTCCCCACAAAATGCTGACGGATGTGTCCATAAGATTCCCTGTAAAATTTGCGATAAAATTTATTACGGTCAAATTAGTAAAAGTCTCGAACTAGGATTAAAACAACATAAATATAGCATTAGAACTGGGCAAGATTCTAATAATAATAATAATAATTATTATAATAATAATAATAATAATATCTTTATTTACTGCAAGTACGTGTACAAGGTATACAGTCCTAGCTGACAACAATGACATAGAAAGTCCCTTGTTATGCTCTGCAGGTCGGGCAAATTAGGTCAGTGTCCCAGGATGCGACCCACACCACTCGACTAACACCCAGGTACCCATTTTACTTATGGGGAACGCAGACAACAGGTGGAAAGAAACACGCTCAATGTTTCTACTCTGGCTGGGAAACGAACCCAGACTCTCGCCGTGTGAAGGGAGAGCGGTAGCCACCAGGTCACCAGAGCCAATAATGCTCTGTTTATTCATGTGAGAGATTTTAACCATCCAATTGATTTTCAAAGGCTAAGAAAGTATCAAGCAAACCCATGGTCGACAGGAATATAATAGAATCATGTTTCATAAAAAGCAGTTTTGAAAATAATATGAATTCTGTATTTCTTTTGGTTTATATCAATTGCATTTATTTATAATTAATAAAATTTGAGAAAAAAATATATAATTGGTTGCAATCTTTATAAGGGATTATGTATACCCTTGCAAAGGTTTAAACCTGGTGGTTACAGTTATTGGTAATGCTTTTGACTGTAGTGCATGCAGTGGTAGACACTTGGAATGCGGTACAGGAAAAGACGTTGGAGACATATTTGGCGGTGTATTGTCTAGGTGAGTTGAAAATGTTATATGCACGGCGTCCTCAACCTCTAATGAAGTAACGAGGATGTATCGTTAAGCTCAGAAAATGTTTGTTCGATGAAAGAGCATATTTTACCAGGTAATTCACTACTTCGGAGAGCACGAAGGACGATGCCTATGGTTATGCTACGTTTCAGTTTGGTATCGTGGTGAGAGTAGAAGTGGAGAAGATCGTGTTGTTTGGTCGAATTTTGGAAGACTTTAAAACGAAGTTTATTGTAAGGTTTGCAGAGAAGACTATCAAGAAAGGGAAGAGTGTCGTCCATTTCTTCTTCTACCATACAGTGGATTGAGAGCTTGACCTGGTAGAGATTGTATTGGAGAGCAGGAACGTTGAAGCGTCTGGGAGTTATGATGAAAATGATGAATCAGACACATGTACAACATTTGGGTATCTTTACTCTATAGACATTTCGCTATTCAATGATTTTCAATATAATTTGAGAACATAAGCTTAAGACTGTCCTATTATTTTTATAATTCCTTGGTAATGTGAGAAATCACGAAAGCGTTTGGAAATTCACTATTTTTTTTTTTGACAGTAGTTATTTTGCAAACAGTGATATAACCTGATTGCCGTTTTATCTTATTGCATGTAAAACAACCACTTTGAAAGAATAGCGAAATTCCAAGCGCTTTCTTGACTTCTCACATTATCAAGGAACTATCAAAAAACATCAAAGGAAGGCATATAAAGGGTTAAGACTACACCTCAACATCACGTCACCACAACAAATCTACACCTCACACAAGAATGACGGCACCCGACTCTGTGAAACCCACCTAATACTCTACCCGAGCATTAAGATTTTTTACTTGTCTAATGAATTATTAAATTCTTACCAATTTTATTAATTATAAATAAATCCAATTATATAAACCAAAAGAAATATTTATTAATTATAAATAAATCCAATTTATATAAACCAAAAGAAATACAGACCGGGCAGGACTGAGTGTACTCGGTCCTGAGAGCGTGGATTTTGTGTATGTCCTACTCCCCCTGCGCACCGAGATTCCCATTCTCTATTTCTGACCAATCACAAGCCTTCCCTGAGTTGCTCCAGCTGCTTGGTGATGGCGTCTCCTCACTTCCCATTGGTCGAGAGAGCAGAATGTAAACACTTCTAGCTTGGCGTCGCCCAGACTCGTGTTTTTCTTTGAGTGCTCCTTATATACTCTACCATTTCACCCTCTACAATGTCGGAAAGTACTGATTTGTGTATCTAGTGCATAAATGAATAGTTTAGCTATATTTTGATATATATATAAAGATGTTGTGAAGCATAATAAGAGTGCACCATGCAAATGAAAAAAGTGCAACAAAATAGGACCGAGTACACTCGGTCTTGCCCGTTTAGGTGATGTTTTCAAGTTTCGGTATATAAATATTTCCATAAAAATTGGTAGTGTATATATGAATTCAGTAATGATCTGGGTGTGTACAGAACGTTTTTATTGTCCTTCCAGATCAATCAGAAATTGTTCTATGGTGAGTCCTCCAAGGATAAGTCGAAATTTGTCTGTTTTTGGGGACGAAAGGACTCGTTTAAAGACCCAGATACCGGGAAGGGTGGACATATGATGAAACTTGCCACAATGCGAGGTGTCAACAGAAAGAGGAGGAAGCGGGCCAACCAAAAAAGCAAAAATTTGAACAAGAGAAGAACGATTATGTGGAGGGTCCCCTATGAAAAGAGCTAAAAGATGTTTTTGCTTCTCAAGGAGACACCCAATGGAAGAAGAGGGCATAAACTGCCCCTTTCCCTGCAATAAAAATGAAAAGAAAATTTGAAGTTGGTTTTCTATGATTATTTTTCAGACTTTTTTTCCCAAGACATGTAGCAACTTTGATTTCAAATTAATTTTTTCCCAGGAAAAAAAAAACATACATACTTTTTTCAAAAGTTTTGGGGAAAAACTGGGTTCAAGGTTTCTGTTGTATATGGGTTCACTGTACAGCCATCCATTAGGACTTTTGGGGGAACTGAAAGTTAGGTACCCAGTTGCAGAAGTCATGGGATAAAAGGGGTTTAGGTTGTTGGCGACGATTCATTTCAGTGAAACACACAAAAGAAGGGTAATGACGATTCCCCAAAGAAAGGCCCTTTAAAAGCCTAAATAAAGCTTGCTGAAAATTTCCAGCTACACCAAAAAGCTCTTGATAAAATAGGGTTGCTTTCAAGGTAAAAAAAGCTGGAAACCTAAGGCAATCATCAAAAAAAAAAGCAAGTGGGGTTTCAAACTTTTGCCGTGCAAGTGAAGATGGAAAACTATATGATTACTCATGTATGAAGGGAACCAACCCTTTAGAACCTCCATAAAACGCCAAAGAAAAAGTAAACTCCCAATGAGTTCCCGGGTTGTTCTTGTACATGAAGATCTTCAACAAAGAATACTTAGCAGTCTTGTGATAATTTCTTTTCAAGTTACTTGGTAAAGGTCGAGAGAAAAAGTTTTAAATGCAGGTCACTGGAGAAATACTTTGATAATAGATGTGGTAACCCACAAGTGTCTGTAAAAAAAATGGAAAAGGAAATGTGGCCGGGGGAAATTTTTCTTTCCAAAAAGCAAGATGATATCCTTCTTGTAAGAGGGAAAAGGACAACAAAGTGTGACTCATGACAAATGATGGGGGGATTTTATCTTTTGGCCTTAATGAAAGGATATGAAAAGGGAAACAAAGAAAAAACCACTTTGGGCCCGGGCATCATCAAAATTACAATAAAACCATGGGGGTTTTAAAAAAAAGAAATGTTGGTGCATTTAAAAATACCAATGAAATAAAAAGTTGGTACGGGGTGTTTGCTTTTTTTGGGATCTTGCTGTTGTGAATCGTGGTACTTTATCCCCGTGATTGTCGGATAAAAATGCAATGCAAGCCACTAAAGGGTTTTTTGTTGACTCTCGTCACTGCAAGATCCAAAGGACAAAAGCCCAACCCGCACCAGCATGAGACTAACTAAAAGGGGGGGTTCCCCCAATACTTCTTTGGTTTACAAGGGGGAGAATTGTCAAACGTGGAAATACCCCTTGCATTTCGTTCCAAGTGCAGAGGGCCCGATGACGGTGAGGTTGGAAAAAAATAGGTCATGGCAGGTAGGAAGGCTTACATGCAAGTATTTCAGCAAAAAGAATAATCATGTCAATCTCATTTTCCTGTGCCTATGTAAAGTAAAATTTTGTAAAAAAAAGGATAAAAAAATTTTTTCATAAAATTTCATTTGAGAAATTAGTGTGTGAAATGATTGTTCTTTCTCAGGAATCAGGAATTTTATTTGTAAGTTTTATAAGAACATAAGAAGTTAAAAACAGCAGAAGGGAAATGGCCCCTACGAGGCAGGGCCTTATCAAAACACATTACCTAAAGTACTCACAAATAATCTCGCCCCCACCAATCAAACCCCTTGCAATGTGTCATTTTTGAAAGTATTCCATTTCTATATTTTAAGCTTCAAATATTCAGAAAACAATTCCATTTATGTTTTTTATATTGTCTACTCTTTATATTGTCTACTAAATGTCTTTTTTTTGTGTACTTTTTTAACAATTGCAACCTTGCAACATTTTAAAATGTTATACCCCTGCAGGGAGTGACCGAGGTTACTCGGTCTTAGCATATCTGCAATTGCTCGACATGTAACTTTTGCAACTCCATTTAGATGGCCTCAGTGACCTTACATCGAGCGGCTCTATCCCCTCATAGGAAATTACTTTCAAATTCGCATTTTCGACTGCCTTGCCCTCCGAAGGGTTAGGTGGATTTCACAGAGTCGGGTGCCGTCACTCGTGCGTGAGGTGTAGGTTTGTTGTGGTGACGTGATGTTGAGGTGTAGTCTTAACCCTTTGTATGCCTTCCTTTGATTTTTTTTTATAGTTCCTTGATAATGTGAGAAGTCACGAAAGCGCTTGGAATTTCGCTATTCTTTCAAAGTGGTTGTTTTACATGCAATAAGATAAAACGGCAATCAGGTTATATCACTGTTTGCAAAATAACTACTGTCAAAAAAAAAAAATAGTGAATTTCCAAACGCTTTCGTGATTTCTCACATTACCAAGGAATTATAAATATAATAGGACAGTCTTAAGCTTATGTCCTCAAATTATATTGAAAATCATTGAATAGCGAAATGTCTATAGAGTAAAGATACCCAAATGTTGTACATGTGTCTGATTCATCATTTTCATCATAACTCCCAGACGCTTCAACGTTCCTGCTTTCCAATACAATCTCTACCAGGTCGAGCTCTCAATCCACTGTATGGTAGAAGAAGAAATGGACGACACTCTTCCCTTTTTTGGTAGTCTTCTCTGCAATCCTTACCATAAACTTCGTTTTAAAGTCTTCCAAAATTCGACCAACCAACACGATCTTCTCCACTTCTACTCTCACCACGATACCAAACTGAAACGTAGCATAACCATAGGCATCGTCCTTCGTGCTCTCCGAAGTAGTGAATTACCTGGTAAAATATGCTCTTTCATCGAACAAACATTTTCTGAGCTTAACGATACATCCTCGTTACTTCATTAGAGGTTGAGGACGCCGTGCATATAACATTTTCAACTCACCTAGACAATACACCGCCAAATATGTCTCCAACGTCTTTTCCTGTACCGCATTCCAAGTGTCTACCACTGCATGCACTACAGTCAAAAGCATTACCAATAACTGTAACCACCAGGTTTAAACCTTTGCAAGGGTATACATAATCCCTTATAAAGATTGCAACCAATTATACATGAAAGAAACATCCAGAGGTCTCCAAACATGTATTTCAGAATACTAATATGCCAGCAGAATGAATGACTAGATGAACGCCGGTGTTTCAAACCGAAACTCCCACAACCACTTAATTAACTACAGAAACGCCAGGTTCGTCGCCGTGGAAGAAAACACCCAGAGATTCATCACTTATCTGCATATTCAACAATTTAAACCACAACAACGGCTTTTGCAGTATAGCAGAACCTCTTGCCTGGAAACATTTTCATCGTTATCTGACATAGCATCATGTCTTCTGGCCCATGCCAGGTATGTCTTTCTCAAATCTAACCTCTTCTCTGCCACTAACTTCAACTTTCCTCACCTGATCCTTAACGTAACTACGCTCGCTATGTATACACACTTCCTTTCTCCCGAGGTAGGACTCTTTCATGTGATAAAGCCCACCGTGTGAGCGAAACGTTGTCAATAAAGGATCGCATTATAGTGTAACTTAATAAGTGACGTTTTTTTGCCTTTTAGTGAACAGATAACAGCAGCCTTAGTGGGCATTCCTATCCAGTAATATTTATATTTAACCTTGTAAGTCAACTATGTGCTTCACATGGCATGTTCAACGAGAGGAGTGCATCTCTCTGTGTACATTATATACACAGTTTATTTTCATATTCTTCGTTGATGCCTTAAAGATAATCAACATATTTCCTTAACAATTAATGTGATTGCTTGACCCTAATATACCAACTATCGTCGGCTTCACATGGTATGTACTCAAAGATGTAAGCATCTCTTAGAATATATAATCTCTTAGAATATATAATCATCATTCATGAATAATTAGGATAAGATAATAAATGCCTTTACGACTCATGCATATTCGACATGTTTAACTCCACAGTAACTAATCAACTGTGCTTCACAAATGGCACAGTATTAATGATGATAATCTATACTGTAACCCACTTGACAGTGAGTCTGATTACATTAAGCGACACTAAACAAAGTAATAAAATTACAGTACTATGCCTCCATAGACGAGCTTCGAGTATTTCCTTTCTTATCCAATTTTTTGGTAATCACAGAAAATGTTGGAGGTATAAGAGTTGCGCGGGGCCTCAGCCGCACGGGCGGGGACTTGGCCTGTTGCTTCAGTTTCTGACTGGCTGTGCGAGAGGGTGGTGAGGGGAAGGTGCCAGTGCCAGTGCCAGTGCCAGTGTGTCGCGCGTCTTATCTACTGACTGACCTGTGATTGTAGTTCATTGATTTATGTGATTAGTTTCTGAGTGAGGCTTATTTTCTCCCGGAAACAATATATAAAGTTCAGTATTGCTTTAAATGTTATATAAAAGTCGTTAGGCTAGTGACGATATATATTATTAGTAATGTTATAAGACTATATATAAGAAAGCTCTTAAGAATTACTTGAACAATGGAAACATTCGACTGGAAAATTGTCATGTGCTTGCCGGCTGTCATCCTGGTACACGCAGCTGTCAGCAATACTGGTAAGTGAACATGAACAATGAACATTATCACATCTTGCACATAATGAACAAAAAACACTCTAATAGATTACACGATTCAAGTTCTCATATTTTCACACATTAACAAAACTCATTATAAGTCGATATGTTAAATTATTAAGGTTCTTAGAATTTTAATTTACTGAAGCTTTTTTGGTACATAATAATCATTGTTTTTTTGTTTTTCAACAAAGTTTTATATCGCTCTTATCTTAGATGATAATTTTCCTTAATTATATTAAAATTTAAAATAATAATCGTTCAAGAGTGGTGTATTATTATTATTATTATTATTATTATTATTATTATTATTATTATTATTATTATTATATTATTATTATTATTATAATTATTTATTATATATGATCTCTGTCCCTATATATTTTCACTTACAGAGTTTGAGTTTAAATGTAATTATTCTGTCCCTATATTTTGAAAGGGAGTTTTTTTTTAGCTCTCTTTTGGTTTGGTTTTAAAAAAGCAAAAAGGGCCCAGCAAATTTTTTTTCACTTTATGGTAGGGGAATTTTCCCCCCTTTTTTTTAAAGTTTACTTTTAGTGCAAACCTATATTTGGACGAATTTTTAGGTACGTTTTTTTTTGTGCTGTTGCTGGCGGTGGTGGTGGGGCTTTTTTCTGGTGGTACTGGTGGTTGGCTTTTGCTGGTGGTACTGGTGGTGGGGCTTTTGCTGGGGGTGGGGGGGGTGCTTTTGCTGGGGGTACTGGTGGTTTTGGGTTTTGCGGGGGTATGGGGGTTGGCTTTTGTGGTGGTACTGGGGGTGGTTTCTTTTGTGGGGTGTGGTGGTGCTTTTTGTGGGGGTAAGGTGGGTTATGCTTTTGTGGTGGTATGGTGGTTGTGTTTTGGGGTACTGGTGGGGTGCTTTTGTGGCGGGGTGGTGGGGCTTTTGCTGGGGGTACGGGGGTTGTGCTTTTTTGGTGGTAGGTGGGTTTTGCTTTTGTGGTGGTACTGGGGGTGGTGCTTTTGTGGCGGTGAGTGGTGGTGCTTTTTGCTGGTGGTAGGTGGTTGTGCTTTTGCTTGGTGGTTACTGGTGGTTGTGCTTTTGCTGGGGTGGTGTTAGCTGTGTGGCTGGTGCTTTGCTGGCGGTGGTGGTGGTGCTTTTTGCTGGTGGTACTGGTGGTGTGCTTTTGCTGGTGGTACTGGTGGTTGTGCTTTTGCTGGTGGTACTGGTGGTGGTGCTTTTGCTGGCGGTGGTGGTGGTGCTTTTGCTGGTGGTACTGGTGGTTGTGCTTTTGCTGGTGGTACTGGTGGTGTTGCTTTTGCTGGTGGTACTGGTGGTGGTGCTTTTGCTGGCGGTCTGGTGGTGGTGCTTTTGCTGGTGGTACTGGTGGTGGTGCTTTTGCTGGTGGTACTGGTGGTGGTGCTTTTGCTGGTGGTACTGGTGGTGGTTGCTTTTGCTGGTGGTACTGGTGGTGGTGCTTTTGCTGGTGGTACGGTGGTGGTGCTTTTGCTGGTGGTATGGTGGTTGGTGCTTTTGTGGTGGTACTGGTGGTGGTGCTTTTGCTGGTGGTACTGGTGGTGGTTGCTTTTGCTGGTGGTACTGGTGGTGGTGCTTTTTGCTGGCGGTACTGGGTGGTGGTGCTTTTGCTGGTGTACTGGTGGTGGTGCTTTTGCTGGTGGTACTGGTGGTGGTGCTTTTGCTGGTGGTACTGGTGGTTGTGCTTTTGCTGGTGGTATGGTGGTGGTGCTTTTGCTGGCGGTGGTGGTGGTGCTTTTGTGGTGGTACTGGGGGTTTGTGCTTTTGCTGGTGGTACTGGTGGTGGTGCTTTTGCTGGTGGTACTGGTGGTGGTGCTTTGCTGGCGGTACTGGTGGTGGTGCTTTTTGCTGGTGGTACGGGTTTGGTGGTGCTTTTGCTGGTGGTACTGGTGGTGGTGCTTTTGCTGGTGGTACTGGTGGTTGTGCTTTTGCGGAGGTACTGGTGGTGGTGCTTTTGCTGGTGGTACTGGTGGTGGTGCTTTTGCTGGCGGTATGGTGGTGGTGCTTTTGCTGGTGGTACTGGTGGTGGTGCTTTTGCTGGTGGTACTGGTGGTGGTGCTTTGCTGGTGGTACTGGTGGGTGTGCTTTGCTGGTGGTACTGGTGGTGGTGCTTTTGCTGGTGGTACTGGTGGTGGTGCTTTTGCTGGCGGTACTGGTGGTGGTGCTTTTGCTGGTGGTACTGGTGGTGGTGCTTTTGCTGGTGGTACTGGTGGTGGTGCTTTTGCTGGTGGTACTGGGGGTTTGGGTGCTTTTGCTGGTGGTACTGGTGGTGGTGCTTTTGCTGGTGGTACTGGTGGTGGTGCTTTTGCTGGCGGTTTGGAGGTTACTGGTGGTGGTGCTTTTGCTGGTGGTATGGTGGTGGTGCTTTTGCTGGTGGTACTGGTGGTGGTGCTTTTGCTGGTGGTACTGGTGGTGGTGCTTTTGCTGGCGGTACTGGTGGTGGTGCTTCTGCTGGTGGTACTGGTGGGTGGTGCTTTTGCTGGTGGTACTGGTGGTGGTGCTTTTGCTGGGTGGTACTGGTGGGGGTTTGCTTTTGCTGGTGGTACTGGTGGTGGTGCTTTTGCTGGTGGTACTGGTGGTGGTGCTTTTGCTGGCGGTACTGGTGGTGGTGCTTTGCTGGTGGTACTGGTGGTGGTGCTTTTGCTGGTGGTACTGGTGGTGGTGCTTTTGCTGGTGGTTTACTGGTGGTGGTGCTTTTGCTGGTGGTACTGGTGGTGGTGCTTTTGCTGGTGGTACTGGTGGTGGTGCTTTTGCTGGTGGTACTGGTGGTGGTGCTTTTGCTGGTGGTACTGGTGGTGGTGCTTTTGCTGGTGGTACTGGTGGTGGTGCTTTTGCTGGTGGTACTGGTGGTGGTGCTTTTGTGGTGGGTACTGGTGGGGGTGCTTTTGCTGGTGGTACTGGTGGTGGTGCTTTTGCTGGTGGTACTGGTGGTGGTGCTTTTGCTGGTGGTACTGGTGGTGGTGCTTTTGCTGGCGGTACTGGTGGTGGTGCTTTTTGCTGGTGGTACTGGTGGTGGTGCTTTTGCTGGTGGTACTGGTGGTGGTGCTTTTGCTGGCGGTACTGGTCGTGGTGCTTTTGCTGGTGGTACTGGTGGTGGTGCTTTTGCTGGTGGTACTGGTGGTGGTGCTTTTGTGGTGGTACTGGTGGTGGTGCTTTGCTGGCGGGTACTGGTGGTGGTGCTTCTGCTGGGGGGTATGGTGGTGGTGCTTTTGCTGGTGGTACTGGTGGTGGTGCTTTTGCTGGTGGTACTGGTGGTGGTGCTTTTGCTGGTGGTACTGGTGGTGGTGCTTTTGCTGGTGGTACTGGTGGTAGTGCTTTTGCTGGTGGTACTGGTTGGGGGTTTGCTTTTGCTGGTGGTACTGGTGGTGGTGCTTTTGCTGGTTGTACTGGTGGTGGTGCTTTTGCTGGTGGTACTGGTGGTTGTGCTTCTGCTGGTGGTACTATTGGTGGTGCTGCTACTGCTGGTGTTGGTGCAGGTGGTACTGGTGGTGGTGCTGCTGGTGTTGCTACTGCTGCTATTAGTGTTGGTGCTGGTGATGCTGGCGTTAGTGATGCTAGTACTGGTGGGTGGTGGTGGTGGTGGTGGTGGTGGTGGTGGTGGTGGTGGTGGTGGTGGTGGTGGGGGTTTGGTGGTGCTGCTGCTGCTGCTGCTGGTGTGGTACTGGTGCTTCTGGTTGTGGTGCTGGTATTGGTATTGCTGATCGTGTTGCTGCTGGTGGTACTGGTGGTGGTGATGGTGCTGCTGCTGCTCGTGTTGCTGCTGGTGGTACTGGTGGTGGTGATGGTGCTGCTGCTGCTCGTGTTGCTGCTGGTGGTACTGGTGGTGGTGATGGTGCTGCTGCTGCTCGTGTTGCTGCTGGTGGTACTGGTGGTGGTGATGGTGCTGCTGCTGATCGTGTTGCTGCTGGTGGTACTGGTGGTGGTGATGGTGCTGCTGCTGCTCGTGTTGCTGCTGGTGGTACTGGTGGTGGTGATGGTGCTGCTGCTGCTCGTGTTGCTGCTGGTGGTACTGGTGGTGGTGATGGTGCTGCTGCTGCTCGTGTTGCTGCTTCCATTCACCACCACCACTAATCTTCTCTCATTCCCTCCTCTCGTCCTATCATCTGATCTTTTTTCTCTCTCACTTTGAACTTGACAATGGTCCAGGATGGACCAAAATACCATCATAAAATTCCTCTCCAGTCAAGTTATTATTATTTTTATTAACACATCGACCGTCTCCCACCAAGGCAGGGTGGCCCGAAAAAGAAAAACTTTCACCATCATTCACTCCACCACTGTCTTGCCAGAAGGGTGTTTTACACTACAGTTATAAATCTGCAACATTAACACCCCTCCTTCAGAGTGCAGGCACTGTACTTCCCATCTCCAGGAATTAAATCTGGTCTGCCGGTTTCCCTGAATCCTTTCATAAATGTTACCTTGATTACACTCCAACAGCACGTCAAGTCCTAAACACTATTAGTCTCCATTCACTTCCATCTAACACGCTCACGCATGCTTGCTGGAAGTCCAAGCCCCTCGCACACAAAACCTCCTTCACCCCCTCCCTCCAACCTTTCCTAGGCCGACCCCCACCCCGCCTTCCCTCCACTAAAGATATATACTCTCGAAGTCATTCTATATTGTTCCAACCTCTCTACATGTCCGAACCATCTCAATAATCCCTCCTCAGCCCTCTGGCTAACAGTTTTGGTAATCCCACACCTTCTCATAATTTCCAAACTACGAATTCTCTGCATTATATTCACACCACACATTGCCCTCAGACATGACATCTCCACTGCCTCCAGCCTTCTCCTTGTCGAGACATTCACTACCCATGCTTCACACCCATATAAGAGTGTTGGATTAACTAGACTCTTTTACATTTCCCTCTCTGCTTCCATGGACAAAGTTCTTTGTCTCCACAGACTCCTCAGTGCACCACTCACCTTTTTCCCCCTCATCAATTCTATGATTCACCTCATCTTTCGTAGACTCATCTACTGATACGTCCACTCCTAAATATCTGAATACATTCACCTCCTCCATTCTCTCTACTTTCAATCTGATATCCAATGTTTCGTCATCTAATTTTTGTTGTTGTCCTCATCACCTTACTCTTTCCTATATTCACTTTTAATTTTCTTCTTGTACATACCCTACCAAACTCATCCACCAAACTCTGCAACTTCTCTTCAGAATCTCCCAAAAGGAAAGTGTCATCAACAAAGATCAACCGTGAAAACTCTTTATCTTTTAACCCCACACCTCTTGCCAAGACCCGAGCATTCACTTTTCTTACAACGTAATTTATAAATATATTGAACAACCACGGTGACATCACACATCCCTGTCCAAGGCCTAGTTTTACTGGGAAATAATCTCCTCTCCTACATACTCTAACCTGAGCCTCACTATCCTTGTAAAAACCTTTCACTGTCACATGCATTTTCAAATCCATAAATGCCACAAAAACCTTTTTACTTTTATCTAAACACTGTTCACCTGTATGTTTCTCTGTAAACACTTCGTCTACAACCCCCCTACCTTTCCTAAAGCCTCCTTGTTCATCGGTTATCCTACTCTCCGTCTTACTTTTAATTCGCTCAATAATAACTTCACCAGGTATACTCAGCAGACTTATACCCCTATAATTTTTGCACTCTCTTTTGTCTCCTTTGAATTTATGCAAAGCAACTATGCATGCTCTCTTCCAATCCTTAGGTACCTTACCCTCTTCCATACATTTATTAAATAATAGCACCAACCACTCCATAACTATATCCCCACCTGCTTTTAACATTTCTATCTTTATACCATCAATCCCTGCTCCCTTACCCCACCCCGTTTCATTCATCAACATTTAACAATTCCTCAAAATATTGCCTTCCAGATGCACACACACACACACTTTGTGATCTTATATATATATATATATATATATATATATATATATATATATATATATTATAATATATTATATTATTATATATATA
>NC_069425.1:25993137-25995637 GCF_026875155.1 Cherax quadricarinatus
GAACCTAACGAAAAAAATATATTTCAATGTGTTTGTTTAGTAAGTATTAAATTATTGTAAACAAATCTAAAATATATTTAGTTTGGTTAGGCTAAAATAAATTGCGCTTGTTATAATAAGGTTAGGTAAGTTTTCTAAGTTCCTTTTGGTGCAAAATTATAAATTTTTACATCAACATTAATGAAAAAAATATATCTTTAAACGTATAAGAGAAAATTTTAGAAAAAACTTAATTTTAAATGAGTTCTTGCTAATTGACCAGTTTTACATATTCGGCACGACATATATATACATATATATATATATATTATATATATATATATATTATATATATAAATATATATATATATATATATATATATATATATATATATATATATAATATATATATTATATATATATATATATATATATAATATATATATTATATATATATATATATATATATATATATATATATATATATATATATATATTTATTTATTTTATTTTTATTATCACACTGGCGATTCCCACCAAGGCAGGGTGGCCCGAAAAGAAAAACTTTCACCATCATTAACTCCATCATGTCTTGCCAGAAGGGTGCTTTACACTACAGTTTTTAAAAATGCAACATTAACACCCCTCCTTCAGAGTGCAGGCACTGTACTTCCATCTCCAGGAACTCAAAGTCGGCCTGCCGGTTTCCTGAATCCTTCATAAATGTTACTTTGCTCACACTCCAACAGCACGTAAGTATTAAAAACCATTTGTCTCCATTCACTCCTATCAAACACGCTCAGCATGCCTGCTGGAAGTCAAGCCCCTCGCACACAAAACCTCTTACCCCCTCCTCAACCCTTCCTAGGCGACCCCTACCCGCCTTCTTCCACTACAGACTGATACACTCATGAAGTCATTCTGTTCGCTCCATTCTCTCTACATGTCCGAACCACCTCAACAACCCTTCTCAGCCCTCTGGACAACAGTTTTGGTAATCCGCACCTCCTCCTAATTACAAACTACGAATTCTCTGCATTTATATTACACCACACATTGCCCTCAGACATGACATCTCCACTGCTCCAGCCTTCTCCTCGCTGCAACATTCATCACCCACGCTTCACACCCATATAGAGCGTTGGTAAACTATACTCTCATACATTCCCCTCTTTGCCTCCAAGGACAAAGTTCTTTGTCTCCACGACCCTAAGTGCACCACTCACTCTTTTTCCTCATCAATCTTGATTCACCTCATTTTTCATAACCCATCGCTGACACTCCACTCCCAATATCTGAATACTTTCACCTCCTCCATAACTCTCTCCTCCAATTTTGATATTCAATTTTTCATCCCTAATCTTTTTGTTATCCTCATAACCTAAACTCTTTCCTGTATTCACTTTAATTTTCTTCTTTTGCAACCCTACCAAATCATCCACCAATCTCTGCAACTTCTCTTCAGAATCTCCCAAGAGCTACAGTGTGTCAGCAAAGAGCATCTGTGACAACTCCCACTTTGTGTGTGATTCTTTATCTTTTAACTCCACTCCTCTTGCCAGACCCTCGCATTTACTTCTCTTACAACCCCATCTATAAATATATTAAACAACCACGGTGACATCCACATCCTTGTCTAAGGCCTACTTTTACTGGAAAAAATTTCCCTCTTTCCTACATACTCTAACTTGAGCCTCACTATCTCGTAAAAAAACTCTTCACTGCTTTCAGTAACCTACCTCCTACACCATACACTTGCAACATCTGCACATTGCCCCCCTATCCACCCTGTCATACGCCTTTTCCAAATCCATAAATGCCACAAAGACCTCTTTAGCCTTATCTAAATACTGTTCACTTATATGTTTCACTGTAAACACCTGGTCCACACACCCCCTACCTTTCCTAAAGCCTCCTTGTTCATCTGCTATCCTATTCTCCGTCTACTCTTAATTCTTTCAATTATAACTCTACCATACACCTTACCAGGTACACTCAACAGACTTATCCCCCTATAATTTTTGCACTCTCTTTTATCCCCTTTGCCTTTATACAAAGGAACTATGCATGCTCTCTGCCAATCCCTAGGTACCTTACCCTCTTCCATACATTTATTAAATAATTGCACCAACCACTCCAAAACTATATCCCCACCTGCTTTTAACATTTCTATCTTTATCCCATCAATCCGGCTGCCTTACCCCTTTCATTTTACTACTGCCTCACGAACTTCCCCACACTCACAACTGGCTCTTCCTCACTCCTACAAGATGTTATTCCTCCTTGCCCTATACACGAAATCACAGCTTCCCTATCTTCATCAACATTTAACAATTCCTCAAAATATTCCCTCCATCTTCCCAATACCTCTAACTCTCCATTTAATAACTCTCCTCTCCTATTTTTAACTGACAAATCCATTTGTTCTCTAGGCTTTCTAACTTGTTAATCTCACTCCAAAACTTTTTCTTATTTTCAACAAAATTTGTTGATAACATCTCACCCACTCTCTCATTTGCTC
>NC_069425.1:25998137-26002171 GCF_026875155.1 Cherax quadricarinatus
CTTTGGTCTGCCATCCCCGCCCCAAGGGAACAAATGGGAATGACAGTCTTATGAGCTAAAGGCTCGGACTCAGGCACCTACCCTACCCTGGAAGGGTTAGGCATGGTGTCGATCTATATTTAATATTATTATTAAAGATTCGCCGGTATTCTCCCGGCCCGGGCCTTTTCCATGTGGTGGCCCGGCCTTGGCTCCCTCTTTAGGGAGTGTCTGAGACCTAAGTCTCCCATGGGAGGAGGCACAAGTACCTCCTCATCTTTGGGACCAACTGTCCCCAGGCCTAGCCACAAGCTAGGCCTCTCTGGTCTGCCATTCCCGCCCCAAGGAGGCTAATGGGAATGACAGTCTTATGAGCTAAAGGCTCGGACTCAGGCACCTACCCTACCCTGGAAGGGTTAGGCATGGTGTCGATCTATATTTAATAATCGTTTTTCACCTTTTAGTTTACATCTACTTTTACATACTAAGGGAAGCATAATTGTATAGTATATTCAGACACGATACCTAAATACTTACCTGTGTTGTATTACTGAGACAAAACCTATTTATAAAGTTTAACATTGAAACGACTAGCTCCTCGTTGTACTTGGAAATATTGCTTTATTGATATTAATGTAACTCAAGTTTATTAAATTATAATTGTCTACCCCTCAAGGGTAATAGCTCATGATACGAAGAATTATACCTGTCCTCCATTGTAATGAACCTGATTTTTCTGCAATTCACTTAAGAGCTGTATGACCCTTCACGGGTTTGGCATTTTCTTTGTCTATAATAATAGCATAACATTCATCTTCACAATAGAGAAGCGGTACTATATTACTGTGTCTCTTGGTCCTCACATCCACCGATTTCTACTCGAATATTTTGTAATCTATTTCTATGGCTTCCGAAAGTGCTCGCTTGGTATAGCTTGTTAAACTGGTATACACTTCTAAAACCAGTACTTTTCAAAATCTTTTCGCTTCTATTGAATTAATTTTACTAGCTATTTTCACCACGTGAAGAACATAAAATCATAAGAATGGAGAAGAATAACGGTTCGCTCTGGGTGGGTAACACCTCCATCTATTCTCTTTTTTTTTTTTTTTTTTTTTTTTTATTCGCCGGTATTCTCCCGGCCCGGGTCTTTTCCAAGTAGTGGTGATCCGGCCTTGGCTCCCTATCTGGGGAGTGTCTCGAGACTTAAGTCTCCCATGGGAGGAGGTACAAGTACCCCCTCATCTTTGGGACCAAGTGTCCCCAGGCCTAGCCACATTCCCCGCCCTCACGGGGCTCGTAGAGAGAAGCTAGGCCTCTGGTCTGCCATCTACCCCGCCTCGAAGGGGCTCGTGGGGATGGCAGCCTTATGAGCTGCAGATGGTAGCAAGCTCAAGCCTTCATCTATTCTCGTTTACGTACTTGTTAAGCATATTTTTAAACCTTTCCAATGTTCTCGTTAAGTTAGTAATGCCAGTTTGCTTCACTCATCTACATCTCAGGTGTCTAACGGGTGTTATTCTATTTTATTTCTAAATCTAAATTTATCATTATCCTATTTCACTTCTAAATCTAAATTCACCATTATCCTATTTCATTTCTAAATCTAAATTTATTATTATCCTATTAATTTCTAAATCTAATTTTACCTTTATCCTATTTCATTTCTAAATCTAAATTTATCAGTGTTTAATCCACTGCAGCGAATCCTATCTCCTTGAAGGAAAGTTCTTGTCGCCGGTGACGGGCTCTTGATTCATACAATTGCACCTGACCTCCCTTTCCTTGGAACGATTCTGATTTCCAGGTATCCCCACAGCGTTGTATAACTCCAACGGATTTAGGCTACTCCGCTTCACATTGTAATAACAGTAAAATTGTTATTTTTTTCCTTTAAACACTTCATTCTAATTGTTTGTTATGCTAGAAAGCAAAAGTTTAGTTATAAATCTGTCCAGGTAAAGTTTCCATATATCCTAAGTGATATATGGAATATATTACGCTCTAATATAACATTGAAAGTTTTATTACTTACATATGCAGCCAGGCAGTCGTTTTAAAAATTTTTGTGAAGATTACTAATTAATGCACAGTTTTTAGATATGCTACCCAAAACCCTCATTTAACTGCTGCTGCTGCCATTTTCTGACTTCAGCAACAACTTACATAAATGATCATAATTTTTAAAAGTTTTATGGGGTTATCTAAATAAAGGCCTAACTGAGTTTCATATAAATATAACGATACCGACAATAATTATATATAATCAATGTCGGTATCGTTATATTTATCTATTCTAATGTCTTCGTGGAAAGACTGAGTAAATTTTCAGGGTAGGATGACGCTTGATTCATTAAGTAATGTTCGTCATGATAATTTCGAGTTGCATCAGCAATTATTAATTCCATTAATTTGCCCACCGTTGAATCAGTAATTAAAATCTAAAGGCCTATTTCATTATCTACGAATATGTGTCTTTCAACCAGGTCGTTAGCGACTTTGATCTTGCATTATTCGTTTTTATTATGTCCTCGATAATTATTCATTTTGTGGAAAATTGCATTTATCTGAATGTAACTAATTATGTACATAACAGTAAATGATAACAAAGATAATTATTATTTATCAATGTTACATAGACAAGTAGGAATTTAGGACACCTAGGTCGCAAAAAATGTCCCTCTTCGATACCTACCACTGTCATATCCACAAGTTGCTCTGGACCTATTAATTAAATGAAATGTACATACATCAGGAATACTGGTAAATATATAAATTTGTGGACTGTATATTAAAAATAATAAATGGTTATATATATACACAATTACATAACAGAAAATATATCTTAATATCACTCACCAATTTGACTGCCCATATGCCATTCTGTAATTAGTGGCAATTCTGGATAGTTTAGTCTCCACGGAAGTCGTACCCAGTATTGTCCAGATTCAAATTTTACATCTTTCAGGTACTGCTCCTGAGTAAAAGAATCGTCTGGACTTTCTTCATTTATCATACTCAGAAAATCTCACTCTAACTAAATCTATGAAAATAATGCTGGCCAGAATTACACACAAATCTAGAGAGCTTATCTGAGGTTCCTGGAGTTGTCTTGTCCAGTCGTCTGATATCTCAAGTTATGCAGGAATGCACATCCACCAATTTCGCCCCCTATTTGAGAGGTGTCAACACAATTTTAACCTCTAGAGCACGAAAAATTCTTCCCATTACACCAACGTTTGTACAAAATTCAAAACAAAGATGGCGAGTCTCGTCTGCGCAGACGCAGGCTTTCCGTTTTCTATGACATAAATATTATTAAATACAGTATGGCCGTGTATTTACATATAAATACTGAATTTCTGGAAAATATATACAGTATTTTCCACACTGCAGCCGGCCGGAGTTCGTTGCTAAACGACTCAAATTACTCCTTCCTTTAGGAGACGATTCCAGCCAGTTCTGGCTTGAGTGGCTGTTCTCCTAGTAGGTCTTACTTCGATTTCATCTTCCGGCATCACTTGGTCTGCATTATCTTCCATATCACTCGTGTCACTTTCCCTCAGATTTTCATTTACGTTTAACTGAACACCTAATTCCAAGGGAATCAATTTAATAATTGTGCGTAAACTTTCCTGGCCACGACACAACACTTTGACATTCCTGACAACACCTTGTGCATCTGGGTACAATGTCAATACTTTGCCCAGAGGCCACAATGTTCGATGTTGTTCAGTGTCAATTAACACAATGTCACCTGGTTGAATGGTCTGTCAATTTACTGCCTCTGTCGCACCATAAAAGTGTTCACACATTAGACCAATGATCAATTACTTTATTTAACATTTTAAATTTATTACACAACACTGCCGCATCATTGTAATCTTCATCACTTTCTTCCGGATTATCTCTATAGACAGGGGCAGCTTCCAATTTCCTTCCACATACTAGGTGAGAAGGTGTTAATACATCTGCATCAAGTGTATCACTCATGTATGAGAGAGGCCTATTATTTATACGATTTTCTGCCTCCACTAACACTGCCGAATCCCAAT
>NC_069425.1:26002671-26037671 GCF_026875155.1 Cherax quadricarinatus
CGGGATAAAAACAAAAACATGATCGTGCGTTTGTGGACAAAGTGTCTCACAAAACACGATAAACACTTACAGAGAAGTGTGATCAACTTCTTAGTGATATTGTGTGAACAATTATTGATGAACAGTGTAACAACGAGTGTTGCGATCCAACAGAGTGTAGTGCGACATTCTTCAAAGAACACTATTCTTCAATCAACTCAACGGATATCCGGGCGTAATTACGGGTCAGATACATATACACTGTTCATCAATAATTGTTCACACAATATCACTAAGAAGTTGATCACACTTCTCTGTAAGTGTTTATCGTGTTTTGTGAGACACTTTGTCCGCACAGATCAGTGTTCTTTGTTGGTTATCCTGGCGTCAGTGTCACTCGTAGTAGAGTCAAAGTTAATCTGAAAGACACCACAGCGCTCCATGCCGTCACTGCCCCCAGCCCCAAAAAAAAGCTGACCTAGTACTCCTTGCTTCCTTGCCACTTCCTCGATGAAGCAAAGCAGAATGTTTGATTCTTGCTGTCTTAAGCATAGACAACAATGTCCACTATCTTTACTATGGTAATAAAGTGGGAGCAGGATTTTCCTTAATTGTCCTGCTAAAGTAAGAGATGCACTGTCTCTTATAAAAATACACTTTGCAACACTGGACTGCAAGGAGCAGAGGTCATTTGACCACGCATACGGCATCTGTGATCAATTACTCACTCTAGCAGTAAACAAGATACTCGCCCCTTCTGAGAGGGCTTGGCCCCTCAGGGCTGAAAGGGGCTGAAGGGGCTGAAGGGGGATGAAGGGGGCTGATACTCCCCTCCTGGAGAAAATTTCTCCACAAGTTCCTTGATAATGTGAGTAGTCACGAATGCGCTTGGAATTTCTCTATTCTTTCACAGTGGTTGTTTTGCACACATATATATATATATTATATATATATATATATATATATATAATATATATATATATATATATAAAATACAGCAATAAAACCACGAAATACGTTGTTTTGAATCATTTACCAAACTGCGGTAGGCCACGATTCGACCCACGACATAGTGTCCCGCCTCAAGAGGTCCACCACTTGTCCACCACTCATTCACAATTCTACACCACCCCTGCACACTTCTCCACCACCCTTCCACACTCCTCCACACTTCTACACCACAACTCCACACTCCTCCACAACCCCTGCACACTCCTACACCTCCCCTGCACACATGTAAACCTACCATCTGAGCCATAGCTCCTACAAACAACATGAGCCTAGCGCATTAAACTTGTTTGTAGTCCAGAGTTTTAAGAAATAGCTAATGATCTAAAATACCCAAGACACTTAATTGATAAATCCTTTAAAATACCTAGAAATACTTTTTACAATTCAAAAAAGGCGAACCAACCTTATTCAACTATAACTATGTTGGTTCTCTCTTACCATGAAAACTTTGCTGATATGCCTTGTCTGCTTAAGAATTTTAATATCAAAGTTGTATTTTAAAATCTTGACACAGTTAAACTACTTTTGATAAAAAAATTCCCACAAAATGCTGTCGGATGTCTCTGTAAGATTCCTTGTCAAACATGTGATAGTTTATTACGGTCAAACTTGTAAAAGTCTTGAATTTAGGTTAAAACAATATAATTACAGCATTGGAAGTGGACAAGATTCTAATGCTCTGTTTATTCATATCAGAGATTTTAACCATCCAATTGTTTTTATAAAGGTTAAGAAAATTATATCAGACGAGTCCATGGTCGACAGGAATATAATAGAATCATGTTTCATAAAAAGTAGTTTTGAAAATAATATGAATATTTTTTTTGGTTTATACAAATTGGATTCATTTATAATTAATAAAATTTTGGAAGAATTTCAGGTATATTAGAGAAAATTTTGGTAAAATATAAGCTGTGTTTCACAGATCACTTACTACCTACCTATATAATCATGAAAAGTTAGGTGCTGTTGTGGGCTGGCAGCGAGGTGTAGTCTTCTCCTTATATGCCTTCCTGTTAGCATTTTATTTTTATAGGTCCTTGATAATGTGAGAAGTCACGAATGCTCTTGGAAATTCGCCATTTTTCAATATATATATATATATATATATATATATAATATATATATATATATATATATATATAATATATATATATATATATATATATATGTCGTGCCGAATAGGCAGAACTTGCGATCTTGGCTTAAATAGCAACGCTCATCTTGCCATATAGGACAAGTGAAAATTTGTGTATGCAATAATTTCGCCAAAATCATTCTGAACTTAACGAAAAAAATATATTTGATTGTGTTTGTTTAGTGTTAAATTGCTGTAAACAAATCTAAAATATATTTAGTTGGGTTAGGCTAAAATAAATTGTTCTTGTTATAATAAGGTTAGGTAAGTTTTCTAAGATTCTTTTGGAGCAAAATTAAAATTTTTCACGTTAACGTTAATGAAAAATATATATCTTAAAACGTATAAGAGAAAATTTTAGAAAGAACTTAATTTTAAATGAGTTCTTGCTAATTGACCAGTTTTACATATTCGGCACGACATTATATATATAATATAATATATATATATATATATATATATATATATATATATATATATATATATATATATATATATATATATAATATATATATATATAATATATAATATATATATATATATATATATATATATATATATATATATATTATATATATATATATATTTATATATATATATATATATAATATAATGTCGTGCCGAATAGGCAGAACTTGCGATCTTGGCTTAAATAGCAACGCTCATCTTGCCATATAGGACAAGCGAAAATTTGTGTATGCAATAATTTCGCCAAAATCATTCTGAACCTAACGAAAAAAATACATTTCACTGTGTTTGTTTAGTATTAAATTATTGTAAACAAACCTAAAATATATTTAGTTGGGTTAGGCTAAAATAAACTGTTCTTGTTATAATAAGGTTAGGTAAGTTTTCTAAGATTCTTTTAGAGCAAAATTAAAAAAAATTACATTAACATTAATGAAACAAATATATATTTAAACGTATAAGAGAAAATTTTAGAAAGGACTTAATTTTAAATGAGTTCTTGCTAATTGACCAGTTTTACATATTCGGCACGACATTATATATATACATGTCTTGCCGAATATGTAAAACTGGTCAATTAGCAAGAACTCATTTAAAATTAAGTCATTTCTAAAATTTTCTCTTATATGTTTAAAGATATATTTTTTTCATTAATGTTGATGTAAAAATTTATAATTTTGCACCAAAAAGAACTTATAAAACTTACCTAACCTTATTATAACAAGAACAATTTATTTTAGCCTAACCCAACTAAATATATTTTAGATTTGTTTACAATAATTTAATACTAAACTAACACAGTGAAATATATTTTTTTCGTTAGGTTCAGAATGATTTTAGCGAAATTTTTGCATACACAAATTTTCACTTGTGCTATATTGCAAGATGAGCGTTGCTATTTAAGCCAAGATTGCAAGTTCTGCCTATTCGGCACGATATATATATATATATATATATATATAAATATATATATATATTATATATATATATATATATATATATATATATATATATATATGTCGTGCCGAATATGTAAAACTGGTTCAATTAGCAAGAATCATTTAAAATTAAGTCCTTTCTAAAATTTTCTCTTATACGTTTAAAAATATATATTTTTCATTAATGTTGATGTAAAAAATTTATTTTTGCACCAAAAGGAACTTATAAAACTTACCTAACCTTATTATAACATAACAATTTAATTTAGCCTAACCAACTAAATATATTTTAGATATGTTAATAAATTAATGTAAACATACACAGTGAAATATATTTTTTAGTTAGGTTCAAATGATTTTGGAATTATGCATACACAAATTTCACGTCCATATGCAAGATGAGCGTTGCTATTTAAGCAAGATCGATTCTGCCTATTCGACACGACATATATATATATATATATATATATATATATATATAATATATATATATATATAAATATATAAATATATATATATATATATATATATAAATATATATAAATAAATATATATATATATAAAATATATATATATATATTATATAAATATATATATAATATATATATATATATATATATATATATAATATATATATATATATATATCCTGATTAAATTAAGTTCTTACTAAAATTCCAGAATATTTTATATCTGGATTTTCTGTATTTTTTTTGAAGAATTAATAGTAATTTTTTCATTTCATTAAAAATTACATTTTCCAACTAAATAGAACTTACTAACCCTACCTAACTTATTGTAAATTTTTAATCATTTAAATTATTCTATACTTAAAATCAATTAAAATATAATTTTTTCTTTTTCTCAGGCGATTTCACATATATTGCACTTCAAATTTATAATGGAATGATGGATGTATCTAAAGTGGATGTATACTAGGGTGGAAGAGACCAATGTAGAGTACGTGGTGAACATATTACCAGGGTCACTATGTGGGCTGAGTGGTACATATTACCAGGTCACTATGTGGGCTGGAGTGGTACATATTACCAGGTCATATGTGGGCTGAGTGGTACATATTACCAGGGTCACTATGTGGGCTGAAGTGGTACATAATCACAGGGTCACTATGTGGGCTGAAGTGGTACATATTACCAGGTCACTATGTGGGCTGAAGTGGTAATATTACCAGGGTCACTATGTGGGCTGGAGTGGTACATATTACCAGGTCACTATGTGGCTGAAGTGGTACATATTACCAGGGTCACTATGTGGCTGAAGTGGTACATATTACCAGGTCACTATGTGGCTGGAGTGGTACATATTACCAGAGTCACTATGTGGACTGGAGAGGTACATATTACCAGGGTCACTATGTGGACTGAAGTGGTACATATTACCAGGGTCACTATGTGGACTGAGAGGTACATATTACCAGGGTCACTATGTGGACTGAGAGGTACATATACCAGGGTCACTATGTGGACTGGAGAGGTACATATTTACCAGGGTCACTATGTGGACTGGAGAGTACATATTACCAGGGTCACTATGTGGGCTGGAGTGGTACATATTACCAGGGTCACTATGTGGACTGGAGAGGTACATATTACCAGGGTCACTATGTGGGCTGGAGTGGTACATATTACCAGGGTCACTATGTGGACTGGAGAGGTACATATTACCAGGTCACTATGTGGACTGGAGAGGTACATATTACCAGGGTCACTATGTGGACTGGAGAGGTACATATTACCAGGGTCACTATGTGGACTGGAGAGGTACATATTACCAGGGTCACTATGTGGACTGGAGAGGTACATATTACCAGGGTCACTATGTGGTGCTGAGTGTACATATTACCAGGGTCACTATGTGGACTGGAGAGGTACATATTACCAGGGTCACTATGTGGCTGGAGTGGTACATATTACCAGGTCACTATGTGGACTGGAGAGGTACATATTACCAGGCACTATGTGGACTGGAGAGGTACATAATTACCAGGGTCCTATGTGGACTGGAGTGGTACATATTACCAGGGTCACTATGTGGACTGGAGAGGTACATATTACCAGGGTCACTATGTGGACTGGAGAGGTACATATTACCAGGGTCACTATGTGGACTGGAGAGGTACATATTACAGGGTCACTATGTGGGCTGGAGTGGTACTATTACCAGGTCACTATTGGACTGGAGAGGTACATATTACCAGGGTCACTATGTGGGCTGGAGTGGTACATATTACCAGGGTCACCATGTGGGCTGAAGTGGTACATATTACCAGGGTCACTATGTGGGCTGAAGTGGTACATATTACCAGGGTCACTATGTGGGCTGGAGTGGTACATATTACCAGGGTCACTATGTGGACTGGAGTGGTACATATTACCAGGGTCACTATGGGCTGGAGTGGTACATATTACCAGGGTCACTATGTGGGCTGGAGTGGTACATATTACCAGGGTCACTATGTGGGCTGGAGTGGTACATATTACCAGGGTCACTATGTGGACTGGAGAGGTACATATTACCAGGGTCACTATGTGGGCTGGAGTGGTACATATTACCAGGGTCACTATGTGGACTGGAGTGGTACATATTATCAGGGTCACTATGTGGGCTGGAGTGGTACATATTACCAGGGTCACTATGTGGACTGGAGAGGTACATATTACCAGGGTCACTATGTGGACTGGAGTGGTACATATTACCAGGGTCACTATGTGGACTGGAGTGGTACATATTACCAGGGTCACTATGTGGACTGGAGAGGTACATATTACCAGGGTCACTATGTGGGCTGGAGTGGTACATATTACCAGGGTCACTATGTGGGCTGGAGTGGTACATATTACCAGGGTCACTATGTGGACTGGAGAGGTACATATTACCAGGGTCACTATGTGGGCTGGAGTGGTACATATTACCAGGGTCACTATGTGGACTGGAGTGGTACATATTATCAGGGTCACTATGTGGGCTGGAGTGGTACATATTACCAGGGTCACTATGTGGACTGGAGAGGTACATATTACCAGGGTCACTATGTGGCTGGAGTGGTACATAATTACCAGGGTCACTATGTGGACTGAGTGGTACATATTACCAGGGTCACTATGTGGACTGGAGAGGTAACATATTACCAGGTCACTATGTGGGCTGGAGTGGTACATATTACCAGGGTCACTATGTGGGCTGGAGTGGTACATATTACCAGGGTCACTATGTGGACTGGAGATTCGGAAGTAGAGGAAAGGGGTTAGACTTGGAAGGGAAGGGGATGAGACATTGGAGAGAAATTTCATAAAGGAAAAATGGGTACATAGCATGCTGTCCCATTCTCAATATGACAGATGTATGGTGGGAAGCAAAGCGGGCTACTATCCGTGTCATATTCGAACACTCAGGATAATTTCCTTTTATCATGTTATATAATCTGTCAATTCGAGCAGGGGGACTTGAGAAGGCAATAAGCATATCGCCAAGGAATCCATTATGAGATCAGTTGCTACGGGAGCCTTAAGTGTTTCGTTTTAGCTGAGCTGGACATTAGAATCTGGAGAGCCGGAGAAAGGCGCGAGGCAGGTAAGGATAGAGTGCGGTGTGCTAAATTCTTTATTGACCCATTATACATGTTAAATGTTGTAGAGGGGAGGAGAGAGGCGTTGTAATGAGTGAGAGTGTAGTAAGGTACGTAGGAGAATGACACAGTGAGTGGTAATGCATAAGAAGGAAGGGAGTTGTGATGAAAGATGGAGGAATGATATGAGGATTGACAGGGAAGGAGGGAGAGGACCGCTTGAAATCAGAAATACTGAGACAAAGCATTAAGATGCCAACCATGAAGAAAAATAAGATAATCAAATTAACTGAGACGAAGGGAGACAAGATGAGAGAGCCCAGCCAAGAGGTCAACATAGTTATGAAAAACAGGACAACAGAAAGGAGGGTAATGTAACTAAAGAGTCAATTCGAAAAAAGTATAGCCAAGTTAAATGGGGTGAGGGACGGTAACTAGAGCCATAGAGAACAGCAAAGTGAGGGACGGTAACCAGAGCCATAGAGAACAGCAAAGTGAGGGACGGTAACCAGAGCCATAGAGAACAGCAAAGTGAGGACGGTAACCAGAGCCATAGAGAACAGCAAAGTGAGGGACGGTAACCAAGCCATAGAGAACAGCAAAGTGAGGGACGGTAACCAGAGCCATAGAGAACAGCAAAGTGAGGGACGGTAACCAGAGCCATAGAGAACAGCAAAGTGAGGGACGGTAACCAGAGCCATAGAGAACAGCAAGTGAGGGACGGTAACCAGAGCCATAGAGAACAGCAAAGTGAGGGACGGTAACCAGAGCCATAGAGAACAGCAAAGTGAGGGACGGTAACCAGAGCCATAGAGAACAGCAAAGTGAGGGACGGTAACCAGAGCCATAGAGAACAGCAAAGGTAATATAATCGGGAGAGAAAATCATGTAGTAAACATGAGAAATGAAAAAAAATAAGAATATGAGAATAGTATGTTTTCTGGCCCATACTTGACAAGTTCACTAACACCCGTCTACACTATCTCGTATACCTGTCAAAGCTATTTTATAGCTACCCAGATTATTAATATTTCTGTTGGGGAGCGCTAAACCCGTAGGGATAACACAGCGCATGAGGATGGGGTGATGGCGGAAGGGAATCAGTCTTGATTCAGGGAATTGGATCACAGATCCGTTTTCCTAGATCAAGAGCCCCTCACCAGCGTCAAGGAATCTCCCTTGAGGGGATAGCTGCCCAGAGATCTTGTTTCAATGACACTACTAATATGTGGGAGTTTGTTTTACTCATTCACATCTACACTGCCAACCAGTGTCTTCCTACATCCCATCTAAATTTGAATGTCTAGCATGAATCTATTGCTGCTATTTCCGTTTTTTGTTAGACATTTTTTTATGCTACTTTTATCCCATATATTTATTCCAGTATCCAATCTGAGCACCTAACTTAGATTTTCCTTAAATCTATACCTTCAGAGAGAATGCAGATTCAGTTCCTTCAACTGAATTCTGAAACAGAAAAACAACCCATTCTGAATGTTTGACAGCTCAATTATATCTTCTTTGCACAAAAATAACCAGAAAATAGGAAAAAAGAAACTTGCGACAAGTTTCAGTTCGACCTGAATATTTAATTAAACAGTGACTCACCTCAAGGGAAGAGAGCAAGCCATGCCGTATTACAACCCCTAGGGAAGACAGCAAGCCATGCCATATTACAACCCCTAGGGAAGAGAGAAAGCCATGCTATATTACCACCCTAGGGAAGACAGCAAGCCATGCCATATTACCACCCCTAGGGAAGAGAGCAAGTCATGCCATATTACCACCTCAAGGGACGAGAGCTTGTTATGCCGTATTACCACCCCAATGGAAGAGAGCAAGCCATGCCGTATTACCACCCCAATGGAAGAGAGCAAGCCATGCCGTATTACCACCCCAAGGAAAGAGAGCAAGCCATGCCGTATTACCACCCCAAGGGAAGACAGCAAGTCATGGCGTATTACCAGCTCAAGGGACGAGAGCTTTTCATGCCGTATTACCACCCCAAGGGAGGAGAACAAGCCATGCCGTATTACCACCTCAATGGAAGAGAGCAAGTCATCCTGTATTGCCAACTCAGTGGAAGAGAGCAAATCACGTCGAATTACCACCCCAAGGGAAGAGAGCAAATCATTCCGTATTACCACCCCAAGGGAAGAGAGCAAATCATGCCGTATTACCACCTCTATGAAAGAGAGCAATTCATGCCGTATTACCACCCCAAGGGAAGAGAGCAAACCATGCCATATTACCACTCTAAGGGAAGAGAGCCTGTCATGCCGAATTACCACCCCAAGAAACGAGAGCTCGTCATACCGCATTACTACCCCAAAGGAAGAAAGCAAGTCATGCCGTATTAACTTCTCAAGGGACGAGAGCTTTTCATGCCGTATTACCATCCCAAGGGAAGAAAGCAAGCCATGCCATATTACCACACCAAGGAAAGAGAGCAAGCCATGCCGTATTACCACCTCAATGGAAGAGAGCAAGTCATCCCTTATTACTAACTCAATGGAAGAGAGCAACCCACGTCGTATTACCACCCTAATGGAAGAGAGCAAGTCATGCCGTATTTCTACCCAAAGGGAAGAGAGCAAGTCTTTCCGTATTACCACCCCAAGGGAAGAGAGCAAGCCATGCCGTATTACCACCCCATTTAAGAGACCTTGTCATGCCGTATTACCACCGCAATGGAAGAGAGCTTGTTATACCATATTACCACCCCAAGGGAAGATAGCAAGCCAAGCCGTATTACCACCTCAGTGGAACAGAGCAAGCCATGCTGTATTATCACGTCAAGGGAAGACAGCAAGTCATGTCGTATTACCACTCCAAGGGAAGAGAGCAAGTCATGCAGTATTACCTCTGAGCCATCAAATGACGGCGACAATTACATCCTTCCCCGAGGTATTGTGCGTTTTGATAGACTCGATTGAAACAAAGAGTTATTCAGAATTATTGTGAAGATTTTATTGAATATATACATGATGGACAAAACAGAGCTAATGTGTTTAATAAGTGTATCCGACCTCCCAGCACAGAGCACAGAGACAATCATGGCCTGATGGCCTCAGCTCACTTTAGTACATAAAATGTTTTTCCATAGAACGTACAGGGAACACAAGACCCTGATCACGGCCAAAAAAAACAGCTGAATTAGTTCGACATCTTCTCGATAGGTAAAGACGCAATAGCTGCCAACCTCAGATTCTCGACATCCTCGGAATGGTCTTCTTAGAATTAATTAACCCGTGTCATGACTCAGTTCCTGACGAATCAGTCAATCAACCATCGTTTCGTGATTTCAATGCTATATAGACCGCTTGTTGAGGCGGGTTTTCAAACAGGAGGAGGCTGAAATTAATCCTTGAGATATCATTGCCACAAGTGTCCTCGGATCACGAGAAAAACATCTAGCTCTGCTTTGAAGCGTGATCTTTGTAGGATCGCTGGCTCAGTGGTAAGGTGGCATGGTGTGTTGTGTTGCCTCTTGAGGCGGGTTATTGTGTCGTGGGGTCGAGCCCTGGCCTGCCGCAGTTTGGTATATATATATATATATATATATACATACATAATATATATATATATTTTATATTATATTATATATATATATATATATATATATATATATATATATATATATATATATATATATATTAAAAGTGGTCGTCTCCCATATATATATATATATATATATATATATAAATATATATATATATATATATATATATATATATATATATATACATATATGTATATGTATGTGCAAAAAACCACTCTGAAAGAATAGAGAAATTCCAAGCGCTTTCGTGACTACTCACATTATCAAGGAACTATGAAAATAAAGCATCCAAGGAAAGTATATAAAGGGTCTGGCCAACACCTCACTATCAGATCCCACAACGGTTAAATACCTGACGCGCGCCGGCCCAACTGGACAGGTCCTTTGCACAACCCACCAACAAACTATTCTACCCAAGAAAATTTTAAAAATTATTATTTGTCCAGTGTATTATTAAATTCTTCCCAAATTCTATTAATTATAAATGGCTCTAATTTATATAAATCAAAGGAAATATTCATATTATTGTCAAAACTGCTTTTTATGAAACAAGATTCAATTATATTCCTGTCGACCAGCCTTGTTTCGATAGATTTGCTGAAGATTGTTGTTTGCGACACACAATGGAAATAAGTCACTCTGCCTGACTTTTTTGGGTTATCCAAGGTTCTCTACGCATATGCTGCTATGTATGCTAATCTATGTAACTGTATTTGTGTATACCTGAATAAACTTACTTACTGCCTCTGCTCCCTCTCTCAGGACCCACGGAGAGATGTCCGGTTCCACCGCCTTACCTGGAGTTTACCTGGAGAGAGTTCCGGGGGTCAACGCCCCCGCGGTCCGGTCTGTGACCAGGCCTCCTTAGGTCAGTGTCCCAGGATGCGACCCACACCAGTCGACTAACACCCAGGTACCCATTTTACTGATGGGGAACATAGACAACAGGTGGAAAGAAACACGTCCAATGTTTCTACTCTGGCTGGGAATCGAACCCAGGCCCTCGCCGTGTGAAGCGAGAGCGTTAACCACCAGGCCACCAGAGCCTTCGAGGTATCTAGTTCACGTAGCAGTTTCTTCACTTCCTCCTTGCTTGTGTGAAGTGCATCCGGCAATTGCTGGTGTACTATAGCGCCTATGTTTACTGAAAGCGTTTCTCTCTTCTCTGAGAATACCTCCCTAAGTCTCATGCTGAGCTCTTCGCATACTTCCTGGTCATTTATTGTGATCTCCCCTCCTTTTTTCATCTGCCTGATTACGTTCTCCTTGACTGTTCTTTTTCTCCTAATGTGGCTGTTTTAACAACGTTGGTTCAGAGTTAGGTTGCAATGCTATGTGATTCTGAAACTGCGGCTGAGTCTCCTCCTTATCCAAGCACATTCGTTTCTAGCTCTTGGGTTCACCTTGTTTACATTAGTTCTTTGCCTCTGATACGTTTTGCATGCTCTAGAAACTTGGCTTTGGCCTCTCTACACCTCCGGGTAAACCATGGGTTCCCTCTGGTCTTCCCATTGTTTCTGTTGTTCCTGGGTTCAAGTTTGTCTTCTGCCTCCCTGCACATTGTGGCGACGTGTTCCAAAATTTCATTTACAGTCTTTCCCTTTAGTTCTCTTCCCCACTGCCCCTCATACAGGAATTGCCTCATGCCTGAGTTATCCACTCTTTTGAAGTTTGGCTTCTAACCTCCTCGTACTGCTTAGACTCTTCACTGTTAATTCGACAAGTAATTCGCAACTCAGGACCATGTGATCACTAGTAGCAAGGGGCCTTACAAATAAAATATCCCCAATGTTGGAACTGCTCATTCCTCCTCTTCTCTCTTTGGTTGTGTCCTTAACATGATAGTGCATGAAGTTTTACAGTACCAATTCCAGCATCTTAGGCCTCCACGTTTCTGGTCCCCCACGATTATTCCCGGTCAGTCTCCTTGTGGTTGAAATCCCCTGTGATGAATAACTTTGTCCTGCACATGTGGACCCTTCTCATCCACCGTTGTTCTGTTGCTCTCATCGTTCACTTGCTATTCAGTTGTGGATTTTATATCCCTGCTATCACCACCTTAGGACCCCCACTCTAAAGTGTTCCTGTCTTCCCTTGCTTCCCCTTTGTTCATTCCTCCCATCTCCTCAAAACTTCACTGGTTTTTGAAGAGAAAACCAACTCCTTCTCCCGTCCTCTCTTACCTCCGTCTTTCCTCATGATCCGATAGCCAGTAGGAAAGATCGGAAAGATCGCATCTGTTATCGTCCCTGTGAATATTTATATATAGCTATGACTCAACCCCTGCAACCACAATTAGGTGAGTACTCACCTAGTTTTGGGTTGCAAGTATCGAATCATAGCTCTTGGCCCCTCCTCTGCTAGGTCCACGCTCTTCCTCATCCATGAGCTTTATCATACCTCTTCTGAAAGCTATATATGGTACCTGCCTCCACTACCCCACTTTCCCGACTATTCCACTTCCTGATATCTCTATGACTGAAGAAATACTTCCTAACATCTCTGTGATTCATCTAAGCCTTCAATTTCCAATTGTGACCCCTTGTTGCTGTGTCCCATCTCTGGAACACCCTGTCTCAGCACACCTTGTGGATTCCTCTCAGTATTTTATATGTCGTTATCATGTTCCCTCTGTCTCTCCTGTCTTCCAGTGTCGTCAGGTCGAGTTCCCTTAACCATTCCTCGCAGGACGTGCCTCTTAGCTGCGGGACTAGTATCGTTGCAAACTTTTAAACTTTCTCTATTTTCCTGACATGATTGGCCAGTTATGAGTTCCAAACTAGAGCTGCATACTTCTACATGGGACTGACGTACACGGTGTACAGGGTTCGCAACGACACCTTACTGAGATGTCGGAATGCTGTTCTTAGGTTCGATAGTCGCCCATATGCTGCTGCAGTTATTTGGTTGATGTGTGCCTCAGATGTGCTCGGTATTATACACTCTCCAGGATCCTTATCCTTGAGTGAGGTTTGCAGTCTTTGGTTCCTTAGACTCTGTGTGTCTGTGTGTACTCACCTATTTGTACTCACCTATTTGTGGTTGCAGGGGTCGAGTCCTAGCTCCTGGCCCCGCCTCTTCACCGGTTGCTACTAGGCCCTCTCTCTCCCCGCTCCATGAGCTTTATCAAACCTCGTCTTAAAACTGTGTATGGTTCCTGCCTCCACTACGTCATTTTCTAGGCTATTCCACTGCCTTACAACTCTATGACTGAAGAAATACTTCCTACTATCTCTCTGACTCATTTGTGTCTTCAACTTCCAATTGTGGCCTCTTGTTTCTGTGTCCCCTCCCTGGAACATCCTGTCTTTGTCCACCTTGTCTATTCCACGCAGTATTTTATATGTCGTTGTCATGTCTCCCCTGACCCTCCTGTCCTCCAGTGTCGTCAGGCCGATTTCCCTTAATCTTTCTTCATAGGACATTCCCCTTAGCTCTGGAACTAACCTTGTCGCAAACCTTTGTACTTTCTCTAGTTTCTTGACGTGCTTTAATCAAGTGCGGGGTTTCCAAACAGGTGCTGCATACTCCAGTATGGGCCTGACATACACGGTGTACAGTGTCTTGAATGATTCTTGAATCTTCCTTACTAAGGTATCGGAATGCTGTTCTCAGGTTTGCCAGGCGCCCATATGCTGCAGCAGTTATCTGATTGATGTGTGCTTCCGGAGACATACTCGGTGTTATACTCACCCCAAGATCTTTCTCCTTGAGTGAGGTTTGCAGTCTTTGGCCACCTAGCCTATACTCTGTCTGTGGTCTTCTGTGCCCTTCCCCTATCTTCATGACTTTGCATTTGGCAGGATTAAATTCGAGAAGCCATTTGCTGGACCAGGTGTCCAGTCTGTCCAGGTCTCTTTGAAGTCCTGCCTGGTCCTCATCAGATTTAATTCTCCTCATTAACTTCACATCATCTGCAAACAGGGACACTTCTGAGTCTAACCCTTCCGTCATGTCGTTCACATATACCAAAAATAGCACTGGTCCTAGGACCGACCCTGTGGGACCCGCTCGTCACAGGTGCCCACTGTGATACATCATTACGTACCATGACTCGTTGTTGCCTCCCTGTCAGGTATTCTCTGATCCATTGCAGTGCCCTTCCTGTTATATGCGCCTGATGCTCTAGCTTCTGCACAATCTCTTGTGAGGAACTGTGTCAAAGGCCTTCTTACAGTCCAAGAAGATGCAATCAACCCACCCCTCTCTCTCTCGTGTCTTATTTTTGTTATTTTATCATAAAACTCCAGAAGGTTTGTGACACAGGATTTGCCTTCCGTGAATCCGTGCTGGTTGGCATTTATACTCCTGTTCCATTCCAGGTGCTCCACCACTCTCCTCCTGATAATCTTCTCCATAATTTTGCATACTATACACGTCAATGACACAGGTCTATAGTTTAGTGCCTCTTTTCTGTCTCCTTTTTTAAAAATGGGAACTACATTTGCCGTCTTCCATACCTCAGGTAGTTGCCCAGTTTCCAGGGATGTGTTGAAGATTGTGGTAAGTGGCACGCACAACATATCTGCTCCCTCTCTAAGGACCCAGGGGAGATGTTGTCCGGTCCATTGCCTTTGAGGTATCGATGTCCCTTAGCAGTTTCTTCACCTCCTCCTCATCTGTATGTATGTCGTCCAACAATTGTTGGTTTATTCCTTGCTGGTGTCCCCATCTGGTCTGTCCCCCCAGAGTCCTTCCTGTCTCTATTGTAAATACTTCCTTAAATCTCGTGTTGAGCTCCTCACATACCTCTTGATCGTTTCTTGTGAGTTCTCCACCTTCTTTCCTCAGCCTTATCACCTGGTCCTTGACTGTTGTCTTCCACCTAATGTGGCTACACAGCAGTTTCGGGTCAGATTTGACTTTCGATGCTATGTCGTTTTCATACTGTCGCTGGGCCTCCCTCCTTATCTGTGCATACTCGTTTCTGGCTCTTCTACTAATCTCCTTGTTTTCCTGGGTCCTATGCCTCCTGTACCCTTTCCATTCTCTGTTGCACTTAGTTTTTGCCTCCCTACACCTTCGGGTAAACCTCGACTCGTTTTGGTCTTCCTATTATTTCTGTTTCCCTTGGGAACAAAACTTTCCTCTGCCTCCTTGCACTTTGTTGCCACATATTCCATCATCTCGTTTACTGATTTTCCTACCATTTCTCTGTCCCACTGAACCTCCTGCAGGAAGTTTCTCATACCTGTGTAGTCCCCCCTTTTATAGTTTGGCCTGTCCCCTTCAGTTCCTGTTACCTTCTCCACTTGTAACTCTACTATATAGTCAAAACTCAGAAGCACATGATCGCTAGCTCCAAGGGGCCTCTCGTAAGTGATGTCCTCAATGTCCTGAACTGCTCAGGGTGAACACAAGATCCAGTCTTGCTGGCTCATCCTCCCCTCTCTCTCTGGTTGTGTCCCTGACATGTTGATGCATGAGGTTTTTCAAGTACCACATCCATCATCTTGGCTCTCCATGTTTCGGGACCCCCCATGTGGCTCCAGGTTTTCCCCAGTCGATCTCCCTGTGGTTGAAATCGCCCATTACCAGTAACTTTGCTCTGCTCGAGTGAGCTCTTCTTGCCACCTCAGCCAGTGTGTCCACCATCACCCTGTTGTTTTCTTCGTACTCCTCTCTTGGCCTCCTGCAGTTCTGTGGTGGGTTATACATCACTCCAATGACTACTTTGTTCTCCGGACTGAATTGTACCTACAATGTAGTCTCTTTCTCCAATCAGTCCATGCCTTCCATTTCCTCAAATCCCCATCGGTGTTTTATGAGCATGCAACCCCTCCCCCCCCTCTACTTCTTCTATCTTTCCTCAGGATCTGATATCCTGTTGGGGAAGATTGTGTCTGTTATTGTCTCAGCGAGTTTTGTTTCTGTGACTGCTATGATGTCTGGGGATTTTTCACTGATTCTTTCGTTCCACTCCTCATGTTTATTCGTTATTCCATCCGCGTTTGTGTACCAAACCTTCAGTTTCTTTTCTATCATTGTGGTCATGCAAGAATATTGGGGTTGGGGAGCGAGAGCCTTGGTGGGGCCTATATGGGGCTGTGGTGTAGGTGGGTTTGTGTTGATGGGGTGGGGTCAGAATGCCCATATGGGACAGCTGTGGGTGAGGTTTGTGATATGGGGGTTGGTGGCGGAAGGAACAGTGAGTGGGTTGTAGTATAGGTTGCTCAGTTGCGTTGGGAATGTCGCGGTGGAGTCTTTGGTGGGAGATTCTGTGGGTGTGTTTTGCCCTTCCCTCCTGTGTCTGGTCCTGCTCATTTTCATTGCTTCTCGTTCCTCCTTGCGTCTCTGTACCCTCCTTTCAGTGTATCCTTTCTTCTTGTGTTCTGTCGCAGTCGAGGTATACTCTCTGGTACCCCTCTTTGTCCCTCAGTTTTGCTTTCTCTTGCTGTATGTGTGTGTGTGTGTGTGTGTGTGTGTGTGTGTGTGTGTTTTGTGTGTTTGTGTGTGTGTGTGTGTGTGTGTGTGTGTTGTGTGAGTTTGTGTATGAGTGTGTGTTAGTTACCATTTTTGTCCTAGGGACATGTCGATTAGACACTAGCCTGTTGTATATGAGCACGTGTGTGTGTGTGTGTGTGTGTGTGTACTCACCTAGTTGTACTCACCTAGTTTGGAGGTTGGGGGGGTCGAGTCGAGCTCTGGCCCCGCCTCTTCACTGATCGGGTTGGTGGTGGGGTGGGGTTTGTGTGTGGTGTGTTTTGTGTGTCTGCTGTGTGATGTGTTGTATTGAGTGTGTGTGTGTGTGTGTGTGTGTGTGTTAGTCGTAGTTGGTGGTGAGTAGTGTCTTGATGGTAGTGTGTGGGGTGTTTGTGGTAGTGTGTGTGTGTGTGTGTGGTGTGTGTGTGGTAGTGTGTGTGGTAGTGTGTTTGGTGTGTGTTTTGTATGTGTTTTGGTGTGTGTGTGAGTTTGTGTATGAGTGTGTGTGTGTGTGTGTGTGTGTGTGTGTGTGTGTGTGTAGTGTGTTGGTGGTGTGTGTGTGTGTGTGTGTGTGTTTTGTGTGCGTGTGTGTGTGTGTGTGTGTGTGTGTTTGTGTGTGTGTGTGTGTGTTGTGGTGTGTGTTGTGTGTGTGTGTGTGTGGTGTGAGTGTGGTGTGTTGTGTGTGGTGGTGTGTGGTAGTGTGTGTGGTAGTGTGTGTGGTAGTGTGTGTGGTAGTGTGTGTGTAGTGTGTGTGGTAGTGTGTGTGGGTAGTGTGTGTGGTAGTGTGTGTGGTGGGTAGTGTGTGTGTGTGTGTGGTGTGTGTGTGTGTGTGTGTGTGTGTGTGGGGTGTGTGGTTGTGTGTGTGTGTGTGTTGTGTGAGTGTGTGTGTGTGTGTGTGTGTGTGTGTGTGTGTGTGTGTGTGTGTGTGTAGTGTGGTGTGTGTGTGTGTATGTGTGTGTGTGTGTGTGTGTGTGTGTGGTGTGTGTGTGTGTGTGTGTATGTGTGTATGTGTGGGGTGTGTGGTGAATAATAGTCACATGATTAATTCATAATTATTTCTTTGCAGATTTTATCATGCACAAGAAACGTACATACCTGGATTCATATGCACAGTACGGCTTTGACTTCATTGTTGTGGATGGTGTGGAGAAGTCTCAGTGTCTGTTGTGCTCAGAAGTTCTTGGCAATGGGTCACTGAATCCTTCAATATTGAAACAGCATCAGGAAGCTACACATCCTGCAAATGCATCTGATAACCATGCTATATTTGAGGCAAAGACAGCTAGTTTTAAGACTGCAGGAGCACTGCGCAAACTTGGCTTCGTATCTGTGAAGAAACACAATTCATCGACGTATTATAGAAATGTCGCAAGATATTTGTCAACAAGTTATTGAACAGATCAAATCTAGCCCAGCAAAAATTTCTTTGCAACTTGATGAATCCTGTGATGTAGCCAAATTTTTACATCTTCTTTTTGTCCCTTATATATGTGGAAAAGAACTAAAAAGTGAACTTGTCTTTTGTGAACTTCTCGAGCAAACCACAAAGGCTACTGATATAGTGTAGAAAATACAAGACTTCTTTGAAAAGAACGATCTCACATGGGACATTGTTGGTTCACTCTGTACTGAGGGAGCTCCAGCCATGATGGGAGTGAGATCAGGCTTCACTGCACTTGTGAAGCAAAAGACACCCCGAGTGATAAGAACACATTGTGTTCTTCACAGACATGCATTAGCTGCAAAAACACTTCCTGAAAATCTGAAAATAGTTTTGCAGAAAGTTGTTGAGGCTGTTCACTTCATTCAGGCCCGAGCTTTGAATGACCGTTTGTTCAGAGCTTTCTGTGATAAGATGGGCTTTGAGCATTCCATTCTTTTTCTGCATACTGATGTGAGGTGGCTTTCTCGTGGACTTATTTTAAATCGTGTGTTTGAGCTCCGTACTGAGGTAGAGATTTGTCTTCGTGACCGGAATTCAAAGTTGTGTGAAGACTTTGCTGATCCGAAGTTCATCACCTGTTTGGGGTACCTCTCAGACATATTTACTCATCTTAACCAAGTCAACAAACAACTCCAGGGAACGCCGGTAGCCATTGTCGAAGCAAGTGAAAAGATGACAGCATTGCAGACAAAACTGGACTTATGGGCACTGAGAGTTCACCAAAGTAATTCTGCAAATTTTCCAAAATTGGAAGAGTTCATTAGTGAAAGATCTGCAGTGTTACCTGAATTATATGAAGACATCACTGGACATCTGAAAATCTTGAAGAATCACGTCACTGGCTACTTTTCAAAAGACACGATTCCAACAGAGAGATGGAGAATAAGGCCTTTTGCCACTGAACTGTCAGAAATGAAAGATGATGACCCAGCAATAGAGGAGCTGATTGATCTTCAATCCTCCGCTACTCGTAGAGAAGAATTTGAAAAGGTTGGTGTTCGTTTTTGGGTAAAACTCATAGATTCATTTCCACTCCTTACTCAGCGTGCCTTCCAAGTGCTTGTTCCTTGTGCCACTACATACTTATGTGAATCAGGGTTCTCAAGTTTATTAGCAATGAAGACAAAGGCCAGGAACCGATAGAAAGCCGATGACGATATGAGAGTAGTATTGTCATCAACAGCTTCTCGCATAAACAAAATGACTGGCTCAATGAATCAGCAGTGTTCCCTCTGATAATGTTTCTGGTGTTTCTGTTTGGTTTTATTCTATGTGATAAAACTGGAATGTACGAATGATACGAATGTACATTGCTTTTTTTGTGCAAAACCTGAATAATTTTTTTTTCTGACCTTCGTGTTTTTCTGTCCCTTTATGGTGGCGATAATTTTTTGTATGGAAGTAAGAGGAGTAAATGGAGAAATACATCAAGCCCAGGGGGTTAATGGTGGAGGAAAAGTTGAGAATCCCTGCAATACGGCAATAATTTTGCAACACAAAACTACTGGCTCAGTCAACTGCAAGAACAATCAGATGCACAACTGGAGCATCATGATAATATATGGATTAGAAAGCAACTTAGAGCAGAAGTTACCATGATAATAATTTGTATTTTGCAATTTCTCGGACTTCTCTGCATCAACTAGTCCAAATCATCCTGAAATTATTTGGTATCCTCCTGTGAATTTATTAATTAGCTTTTTGTGAGCCGTCAGGGAATTTTTCATTTCGCCTTTTATCCCTCGTTAAGGTCATTAAGATTGATTACAAACAAGGGACTGAAACTGACCAATGTAAAAGTCGTTTTATATGAACAATCAATCTGATTTCAACCTCATTTATGCAAATCTCTGCATCCTATTTGCCAGAAAAGTCTCGATTCATAAGCTAAATTTTCCTTCAGTGTTGTGTGTTGCCAATTTTTGACAAAAGTTATTACCTGCAAATTTCATATTCTTTACCTCGATCCACTGTTCTAAATGCCTAAGGAAGATAATTAAAAAAAAATATCTTAGTGATCCACTGGGAATCAAATGGTGGGGCCCTGTTTAACCAAATTATGCTCATCAAAGCAAACCTAATTATATCCACTTTCATTGAATCTAGAAATTTGCAGTCTATATTGCCCCTCACTCCTTCCATATTATATAACCCTTCATTCTTTCTTCGCTATATACTTCGTTTCTTCCCTCCACACACATGCACAAACACAACACACACACACACACATAAACACACCACACACACACACACACACACACACACACCACCCCACACACACACACACACACACAACCCATATACAGGATTTCACACCTTCCTGTGAAGTGATCCTTAACCCTTCCTTCCCCCCCCTCCCCGCCTCTCTCCCTCTCCTCTCCTCTCTCTTCCTCTCTTCTCTCTCTCTCTCCCCTCTCTTCTCTTCTCTCTCTCTCTCTCTCTCTCTCTCTCTCTCTCTCTCTCTCCCCTCTCTCTTCTCTCTCTCTCTCTTCTCTCTCTCTCCTTTTTTTCTCATCCTCTTTTCCTCTCCCTCTTCCTCTCTCTCTTCCCTCCCCTCTTCCTCTCACTCTCTCTCTTCCTCCTCTCTTCCTCTCTCTCCCCCCTTTCCCTCCCTCTCCCTCTCTCTCTCCCCCTCTCTCTTCCTCTCTTCTTCTCTCTCTTCCTATTCTCTCTCTCTCCCTCTCTTCCCTTGTCACTCCCCCTTTTCTCTTCCCTTTTTCCCTCTCTCTCTCACTTTCTCCCCTTTTCCCCTCCTTCTACCCTCCCCCTTCTCTCTTTTTCTCCCTCTCTCTCACTCTCTCCCCCTTTTTCTTTTTCATTTTCCCTCTTTTACTAAAAAAAAAAAAAAAAAAAAATAAAAAAAAAAAAAATGATTGGGACTCGCAGGAATCGGGGATCAGATGACAAGGGTACTGGTAGGGAGGAAGGGATGGAGGAGCAGTGAAAGGATAGAGAAAGAATGGGAGAGAAAATTAGGAGAGCTTTCTGAAAAAATGGGAGAAAGAACTCTCTGTGAAATGGAAAAGAGGTTGGAGGAGACGAAGAATTTGGGGGCACAAGTCGAAACTGCAGAAAGCCAGGGTAAAGGTCCTAGAATTTAGGTAAACAGGCTGAAGCAAGTCTCAGGGGTAGTGACCACAGAAGGAACACCATACGAAGCTGAGAGGCTGAACAGGAAGGAAGGAGATATGAAAAAAGCTAAGGTCCTATCACCCTGCAAAGAAGGGCCAGGGAGTGGAAGGGAAGAGCAGATGGGTGCAGATGGAGAGGGAGATAGGTCGAATGCTGAGGCACAACCATGCTACCAAGAGCCACTGGAAAAATCAAGGGAGAAAATGACCACATACAGACAGGAACCAGAGTCACAGAGGGAGAGGCAATGGGGAGGAGGAAAGGGCAAAATCAGTGTTTATCCATGGGCTTCGGGAGAGAGAGGAAAGGACACACACTGAAAGACGCAGGAAGAAAGAAAGGAATTGAGAAATCATCACGGAAATAGGGGAGAAGACATGGACGAGATTGTAAATTTTCAGAGAATAGGGGGTACTTGAAGGGGAGAAACCGCCCCGATCAAGCTGATTCTCAGGACAGAAACATGGGGAACAGGATCCTCCAAAAAAACCACGGTTGAAAGCTCGGAAGAGTACAAGAAGGTGTTTCTAGACAGAGACAGAACACAAAAAGAGAGACAGCAGCTGAGGGAGAGGACAAAAAGGCGAAAGGAGCTAGGAAAGGAGACAAGGATGGAACCAGCAGAGGTCAGTCAGAGCAGAACAGAGCAGCAAGAGCAAGCACACACACAACTATCCTCAGAACCCCACAACCTATCACACCACCCCAACACTCAATACAATCCATACCCACAGCTTCCCCCCCAACCCCAACCATAGAATCCCACAGTATGCTACCAGGTCTCCCACCCCCACAGGCCCCCAAACCACAGTGTTGGAAAGGAAACTGAAGGTATGTACACAAACGCTGATGGATAACAAACAAGTGGGAGGAGTGGCACGAAAGAGTCAAAGAGCATCACCAGACCTCATAGCAATCACAGAAACCAAGCTTACAGGTATGATAACAGATGCCATCTTCCAACGGGATACCAGATCCTGAGGAAGACAGAAGGAACAGGGGGGGGAAGATGGCATTGCTGATCAAAACACCCATGGAATTTTGATGAGCTGGAGAGAGGAGACAGCGGAGAAGAAAGTGATTGCATAGCGGGAACGCTTCACTCTGGAGGTCCCAAGGTGATAATTGCAGTGATGCATAACCCACCACAGAACAGCAGGAGGCCAAGGCGAGAGTATGACGAGAGCAAAAAGAGCGATGGTTGACACACGGCTGCAGTGGCCAGAAGAGCTCATACATGCAGGGCTAAGCTCCTGATCATGGACGACTTTAACCACAAGGAGATGGAATGGGAGAACTTGGAGCCACATGGGGGCCAAGATACATGGAGGGCTAAGATGATGGAGGTGGTACAGGAAAACTTCATGTACCAACACGTAAGGGACACTACAAGAGAGAGAGGAGAGGATGAACCAGCAAGACTGGACTTAGTATTCACCTTGAGTAGTGCTGATTGAGGACATCACATATGGGAAAAACCCTTGGGGCCAGCGATCATGTGGTTTTGAGCTTCGAATACACAGTAGAGCTACAAGTGGAGGGGGAAGCAGGAAGGCCAGGACGAATGAAACCAAACTAAAAGGAAAGGGGACTACACAGGAATGAGGAACTTCCTGAATGAGGTTCAGTGGGACAGAGAACTGGCAGGGAAACCAGTTAATGAGATTTAGGAATATGTAGTCACAATGCGCAAGGAGGCTGAGGAGAGGTTTTTTACCCAAGGGTAACAGGAATAATGAAAAAGCCAGGATGAGCCCATGGTTCACTCAAAGATTGCAAGGAGGCAAAAACCAAGTGTGCTAGGAATGGAAGAAATATAGAAGGCAAAGGACCCAGGAGAATAAGGAGAGCAGTCGTAGAGCCAGAAACGAATATGGACAGATAAGAAGGGAGGGCCCAAAATCAATATGAAAACAACATAGCAGCAAAAGCTATATTCTGACCCGAAGCTGTTATACAGCCACATCAGGAAGAAAACAACCGTCAAAGACCCGGTAATCAGGCTAAGGAAGGAAGGAGGAGAGACAACAAGAAATGACAGTGAATTATGTGAGGAACTCAACAAGAGATTCAAAGAAGTGTTCAACAGAGGAGAGAGGAAGGGGCTCCGAAAGGGCGGAGAGGTGGGGTACACCACCATGTGCTGGACACAGTACACACAACCAGGAAGAAGTGAAGAGGCTTCTGATGAACTAGATACCCCAAAGGCAATGGGGCCAATAACATTTCTCCATGGGTCCTGAGAGGAGGGAGCAGAGGCGCTATGTGTACCCCAACAACAATATTTAATACATCTATCGAAACAGGGAGATTGCCTGAGGCATGGAAGACAGCAAATGTGGTACCAATCTTTAAAAAAGGAGACAGACATGAAGCACTAAACTACAGACCAGTGTCACTGACATGTATAGGGATGCAAAATCATGGAAAAAATTGTCAGGAGAAGAATGGTTGGGGAAAATCTAGAAAGGAATGATCCATCACCAGCAGACAACATGGTTTCAGAGACAGAAATCCTGTGTCACAAACCTACTGGAGTTCTATGACATGGGGACAGCAGTAAAACAAGAGAGAGAGGGGTTGGGTGGATTGCATTTTCTTAGACTGCAAGAAGGCGTTTGACACAGTTACCACACAAGAGATTAGTGCAAAAACTGGAGGACCAAGCAGGAATAAAGGGAAGGGCACTGCAATGGATCAGGGAATACTTGTCAGGAAGACAGCAGCGAGTAATGGTACGGGGCGAGGTGTCAGAGTGGGCACCTGTGACCAGTGGGTCCCACAGGGGTCAGTCCTAGGACCAGTGCTGTTTCTGGTATTTGTGAACGACATGACGGAAGGAATAAACTCCGAGGTGTCCACTGTTTGCAGATGACGTGAAGTTGATGAGAAGAGTTTCATTCGATCGAAGACCAGGCAGAAATAAAAGGGATCTGGACAGGCTGCAGACCTGGCCCAGCAACTGGCCCCTGGAGTTCAATCCTACCAAGTGCAAAGCCATGAGGATTGGGGAAGGGCAAAGAAGACCGCAGATGGAGTACAGTCTAGGGGGTCAGAAGACTACTAACATCACTCAAGGAAAAAGATCTTGGGGTGAGTATAACACCAGGCACATCTCCTGAAGCACACATCAACCAAATAACTGCTGCAGCATATGGGCGCCTGGCAAACCTCGAACAGCATTCCGACATCTTAATAAGGAATCGTTCAGGCCCCTGTACACCGTGTACGTTGGGGCCCATATTGGAGTATGCGGCACCAGTTTGGAACCCACACCTAGCCAAGCATGTAAAGAAACTAGAAAAAGTGCAAAGGTTTGCAACAAGACTAGTCCCAGAGCTAAGAGGTATGTCCTAGAGGAGAGGTTAAGGGAAATCAACCTGACGACACGGGAGGACAGGAGAGATAGGGGGACATGATAACGACTTTACCCAAAATACTGAGAGGAATTGACAAGTGGACAAAGACAGGAGTTCCAGAGACTGGACACAGTACAAGGGGACACAGTTTTGGGAAATTGAAGACACAGATGAATCAAAGGGTTGTTAGGAAGTATTTCTTCAGCCACAGAGTAGTCAGGAAGTGGAATAGTTTGGGAAGTGATGTAGTGGAGTCAGGATCCATACATAGCTTTAAGCAGAGGTACGATAAAGCTCATGGTTCAGGGAGAGTGACCTAGTAGCGACCAGTGAAGGGGGCGGGGCAGGAGCTTGGACTCGACCCCTGCAACCTCAACTAGGTGAGTACAACTAGGTGAGTACACACACACACACACACAGACACACATACACACACACACACACACACACACACACACACACACACATACACACACACACACATACACATATCGTAAAGGGTTCTTTAATGGAGATATCGCAGGTTGAAAGTAGACACACTTGTAGGATGGTAACTATATTGTCAGACTGAGATGAGGGATGGAGCCCAGCTGCCTTGCCTGTCCGCTGAATGGTCTGCCGCCGAGTGAGGCCGGGGCAGGGGCATGAGCCCACACATCTGTATCCCGTGACGTCACACAAAGCCACAGGCCTACAAGGGATCTCGTATCTAAAGCACATGGATGATACTAATATGCTATGCTATATAATACAGGGAATACAGGGATCAGCAACTATGCTGACAGCTCGGTCATGTTACGTATGTCGTCCCGACATACACTACTATACTACAGACTGAACAGGCAGGCGGATCTGGGCTGATTCTATACAATAACAAATTCATATATAACTTAGAACTAATGGATGGTATCATAATGGATTTTACGTAATGGGTGTTAACGTATTCATTACAAACTATAAGAACAAATCATTGTACAATATGGATGGAATTGATCGATCGATCTGTATTCATGCACTCTACGGATTCTGAGGAAGAATAAATATATACAAAGAAGTGTTTAACAGAAAGGCAGATTCGGTGCACTCAAATCTAGACTGTTAATTCTCAGAATACGGAGGGAACGTGAACACGAAAATTTCTGACAAACTGATCAGCTAATAACAAAACACACAGTTGATAATTTCATTCATCTCGGACATCTAATTATACAGACTATGTACATTTAAACCCAATTCTGCGAGGGTAAGGTTTACATATGCAGAATGGTTATCATCTCTGGGAGGATCGAATTCCTCTGCAATGGCTAACACATGCCTTGACTGAGAGAGATCTGAAGGAGTATCTACAAAAGATACTTGCGGGTTTCTCATTACTTGTCGAGTACGCAAGGAGTAACGACATTCAGGTTGAGTATCTGACTGAGTATCTGAGGTAGAGAGTACAGGATCAGGAGGATTGTCAGAGTCTGTCACATTAGTCTGGGTAGCAATATCCTCAACATCGCATACTAATTTCATATGATCTAAATGCGATTCTTTGTATTTGCCAGTACTAATTTCTCTAACCTTATACTTATTTCCAGAGATATGTTCTACAACTCGATAAGGTCCGACAAACTTTTGATCAAGCTTTGGCATTGCAGACGTTTTGTTAAAGTTAATCAGCATAACTCTCGAACCTACTTTGATTTTGGATGGCTTTGCTCGAGTGTTTGCGACTCTTGTAAATTCTGCTGTTAATTTATGAAGTGTTTCACGGATTCTTCTAAAAACACTTTGAGCTAAGCTGGTACGAGTTGCTACGAAATCATCAGGGTTGTAATTAGTTTTCGGAGTAGAATATAACAACTCATAGGGTAAACGCTTGTCTACGCCATACAATGCATAATGTGGAGTATCACCTATGGAAGCATTGTATGCAGAATTCATGGCACACTGGACATCTGGTATAACTTCATCCCAAGTTTCACTATTGGGGTTGATAGTGGTTCGCAGGACATCAAGTACTTTCTTATTTGTTCTTTCGGCTAACCCATTGCTGGCAGGATGATGAGGAACAATGGTGGATTTAGAGATCTTGTATAAAGTACACAAATTTTCAAGAATCTCATTACAGAATTCACCTCCATTATCTGTTACTAAGGACTTTGGGGTGGTATGCCTGCAGATAATGCGTTCTTTAAACGCTTTAGCTACTGTCTCTGCAGTCTTATCTGCAATAGGAACTAACTCACAATATCTGGTGAAATGGTCTACCATAACACACAGATGTTTATTGCCTTGGAGGGAACATTTAAAATTGGTTAACAAATCAAGGGCAACTCTTTCCCACGGTTTGCTAGTGGTTGGGTACACTTGGATTGGGTTAGGACCATTGACATTTCCTTTATGCTGCATACAGACACTACATTTCTTAACATACTCGGAAATGTCAGTTGCCATACGTGGCCAAAAGTATTTCATTCTGGCTTGTTTCACAGAACGATCCATACCAGGGTGTGCAACACCTGGTGCATCATGAACTAGCTGTAGAGCTACGTTCACTAGTGACTGGAATTACTAACTGGTAAACTCTTCTGCTTGGAGTACCCAACTCGGCTGTTCGATACAGTAACTCTTGGCTCATTACAAAGTCACTAATGGGTGCTGGTGGCTTCACAGTAAGAATAAGATCTTCCTGGAGCAGGAATCGAATCACACCAGACCACATGGGATCTGTTCTTTGTGCAGTTTTGACATCCTCGACAGTAAATGGAGGATCTGCAGTAACTACACTAACGTGTCGCGATAAAGCATCAGCGACTACATTCGACTTGCCAGGTAAATGTTCAAAAGTGGGATTGAACTCTTGGATAGTCAAGGTCCATCTGGCTAACCTTCCAGTAGGCTGTTTGTTCTGGAATAAAGGTATCAGTGGCGCATGGTCTGTCAAGACATGAACAGGGTACTGGTAAATGATGTCTCGGAAGTGCTTTAAAGACCATACTATTGCTAAAGCTTCTTGCTCCGTTACTGTATAATTACGTTCAGCCTTCGTAAGGACTCGGCTAGCAAATGCAACTGCATTGTACTTGCTATCAGTCTTCTGAGCTAGTACGGCACCTATGCCAATTGAACTAGCATCAGTTGTCAGATAGAAGGGCTTAGAAAAATCTGGGAATTTCAAAATTGGAGTTTGGAGTTTGGAATGCTGTTTCTTGATGGAAGGTCCAAACAAAAAGGGCATCTTTCTTAAGCAACTCAGTTAGAGGAGCAGCTATGGAAGAAAAATTAGCAATGAAAGATCTATAAAAACCTGCTAAGCCCACAAAGGATCTTACAGCATTAGCAGTTTTGGGAGTTGGAAAATTTAATACTGCAGTTACTTTACTTTGGTCAGTCGTAACCCCTCTAGGAGTGACTACGTGACCAAGAAACTTAAATTCTGGTCTGAAAAATTGACATTTAGACAGTTTGATCTTTAAATTTGCTTCTTCAAGCTTGCCAAGTACTATATCAAGTCTTTTCAGGTGTGTGTCCACGTCTTCGGACATGACGATTACGTCGTCTAAGTACACCATAAGTGCTTTACCTATAAGACCTCTAAAGATGTTGGTCATGAGTCTAGAGAACGTGATAGGAGACGATCGTAATCCAAACGCCATACGGAGGAAGTGATAATGACCTGTGGGAGTTGAGAATGCAGTTAACTCTTGGCTGTCCTCGTGAAGAGGGACTTGCCAAAACCCTTGTAACAAGTCCAGGGTCGAGAAGACTTTGTTATCTCCGATATTGCGCAAAAGGTCACCTAGTACAGGAAGTGGGAAACGATCTGGAATGGTTTTCGCGTTTAACTTCCTAAAGTCAATCACCGGGCGCCAAGTGCCATCCTTCTTAGGCACTAGGATCAAGGGTGCATTCCAGGGTGAATTGCTATGTGCAATAACTCCATCATTGAGCATTTGATTGATCAGTTCCTCTGCGACAGCAACTTGTGCATGAGGCATTCTGTACGCAGGTATGTAGATAGGTCTAGTACCAGGTTCAAGTGGAATACGATGGGACAATAAGTTCGTTATACCCATCTTCTCACCTGGTAAAGCAATGGCTTTATGACGTTTGTTCAACAGAGTCAACAAACGCTTGACTTCGTCTGGGAAGTCAGTGGGAGCTAAGTCTTTCTCCTCAACTGGTGAAACAGATTGATCCGGTGAAGTGGATGAGGTCTCCCCGGTAGAAATAGCACCGACCCACTGGTCAGGTGACATGTCATCCTGTACTTGAACAGGGTAAGGATAGTGAACTAGGTCAACGAGGTTGGTATTTGCTCTGAGACGAACACTGTGACCCAAAGTGTTAGCAAGGAGTAAATGGATCTTACTGTCTCTTACAATATGTAAGGAAGGTTCAACAAATAAACCTTTGACCTTGCAGGAATCACTGTCAACTAGGACGTTATCACCATCTGGAACATTAGGAACAACGACAGACACTCTAGTGAGAGCACTAGCCGCAACAGAGACGTCTTTCTGCAAACGGCATGTGACATCAACAATAGATGGCATTACTAGTTTCAAGTAATCGTTTTCCGACAAGGCGTCCCTTTTGGAGAAACTACTACTTGGACTACGAGACATTGCAGGGATAGGCAGAGCGCTCAAAGTGGTCTGAGCGTTCTCGGACACTTGAGGCAATACACTATCTTGCATATCTGAAGGTGCAGGTGGAACACTGATGGGAGTGGCAGAATTACCAGTGCCTGACCGCTTGGGTACGCTACTGGAGAATGCACTGGCTTGTAAGGACTTAATCCGTACATCATACTCTGCAGCAGTATGACAGATTTCTGATACAAGCTGGTAACCCCAGAATGGAACGATTAAGTCGTCTATTTGGGCATGCCATCGGTACGGGTCAAGCACAATGCGTAAGTCTCGCATGGAAGCAAATCCCAGAAGAAGGTCACCAGGGAATGTAATCTTGTCGACAACAAGAAAAGCAGCAGTAAAGTCTCTGCCTTGGATAGTAAAGGTGAGTGAAGTCTGACCTCGGACTCGCAGAAGAGAACCTGCTACTCCACTAAGGGAGGTTACAGTAGTTGGTTCAACGAGGAGGATACGTCGTAACCGCTTCTCTTTAAACAAGCTAGACCTAATGATATTAACTTGTGCACCAGAGTCCATGAACACATGAACGGGCACATTATGGACAGAAGCTTGTAGTAATGGACCAATCGTTGCATTAGGAGTTATATGCAAACAGGAAGGTGAGTTGTCATCGGAGAAGGCATTTTCTACTTCATCCCCAAATTCCTCTACGTCAGAGACGTGTGAAGCCACATCATCAGCAGGATTGTCATTCTCGAGACTGCTTAAGGCTTCAAAGGAATTGTGAACGGGGATGGTGTACTCATTATCACCTACCATCACCATTGGACGGTTTGACTGGGGCGCTCTAATTCCCCTGAATTGGAAGAATGAGCCTGGTTCTGATTAGATTGTGAACCACGACGTCTGTTTCCTCTCCTGGCTCTGCGGTTGGAACGGCCACGGAAAGATCTAGAGTACTGCATATTGTAGAGAGCATTGCACTCAGATGTGTCATGTCCATGAATTCTATGATGAGTACAGTAGGGAAGACCTGACTGGTACTCATCATCAGTACGACGCTTCTTAGGGTGACTGTCATAACAATTACTAGCGATATGGCCACGGAAACCACAATTGTAGCAAATTCTTTGACTGTGGTTACTGTACGTACTATGGGTGCTACGGGAATGATGGCTCTTAACACTTGCTTTGGATGATGGGCGCGAGTGATTGCGGTTGGGAGGTTTGGTAGTAGCACAAACTAAAGGAGGTACAGGATTGGACAAGGTGTTTGGCATAGACCTACGATAAGGGAAGGATCCCTCGGGACACAAATTTCGTACATGGATTAGAGCTTTAAGCGGTCCCATAGTAGCATCTAGCGGACTTGAATTGTACACATATTTAGATGTCGGTGGCATTAGTTGTTTAATGACTCCAAATGCAGCTAATTTGGCAAACCCATCAAGGGCTGGTTTATCACTATCTTTAAGATATCTTGAATTTTGGCCTGCTTTAACAAATGAGGACATTAGGTTATTAATACGGAGAGCAAACTCCTCTAATGACTCTTCTGGTCTCGGAGCCGTGCCAACTAATTCTTTGAGAACAACGAACGGATCGGTTTCTCGCACCGGTTCAAGATAATTTCGAATTAACTCTTCATAATCTTGCCACCTGGTTAGATCTTGGAAGTCCTTCATAACGAATTATTTAAATACATTTGAGGCTGCTGGAGAACGGGCTAGACTCTCCTTTCCGATACTTATTAAAAGACTCTCAGATGGGGGACCATCAGCTGAAGCGTTAGCTCTGGCTCTAACTGCAGTAAACCAACCTTCAAGGTTGTCTGGGTCACCATTGAACAATGGCATAGCATCATACGGATCACGACTGAAATTTCGCAGGCTAGAAGTCTGAGTATGTCTATCGTTTGATAAGGAGTTACTCGAATTTTGGGCTGACAAATTAATGGTTGTACTAGCAGCATGTGCTGAGGCATCGCTTGAGTAAACTTGAGACATGTTTGCAAAATGTAAAACAAAAATTTAGAGAACAAAAGAAAATGATAACTGAGGAACACACAACACAGTGAACTTAAATGGAAGAAAATGCTTAACTATTCTGCATAAGTAATTAAAAATTGACAAGTTACACAATAAGCAAAGAACTCACACAAGAAGAATATGCAACTTAACAAACACTGAAAATCAAGAGAACTTGTACTTTGCTCAAATCTAATATGCTCAACTTTTACTTTAAATGGAATAAATGGCACAGTGAGTTGTCTTTACTTTCAATGCAACAAGGAAATACACAATAAAATGATAAAATGGACTCAATAAACTTGTGCAAAAATTGAAACAGACACAGACAGAATAAAATACTATGCACAGAACAGAGCATAAGAAACTGCACTGTAATAAACTGTAGCAATATATCAAATAATTGCTAATCAAAAAAGTATTGCACAACACTGCATAAAATTTTCTGCAAGAAAAAACTTTAATAGCAACACAATATTTGCACAAGAATTATTGCAAAATGAGTCAATGTGCAATAATAAAAATTATAACACACAAGAAAAGAAATATATCAAGGAATGAACACTTTAACTCTTAACTGCACTTAAACAACACTTAACAAGCAAAAGAACAATTTACTTTAAAAGGAGAACTTAAAAATTGCACTAAGAGTGAATTTGTTCAATAAAACATGAAAAATAATAGGTGCAAAAACACATAACAAAACAAGTTTTAAGACTTACAGTGATGCAGAACACAACACATCAATATAACACAATACTGGGATTTCTTGCAAGAAACTTGATGTGTGAAAAATTTTGTAAAAAATTATTTCTTGCTTGGACTTTAAAAATGGCACTATTGTCTGTGGAAATAAGACAAATTAAACACTGGCTAAATGGAAAGAATATGAACACAAGAATGTTCAACACACAGGGAACAAAATAAAAATACACAAATGCTGGGAAGAAAAAAAAATAACAGACAACACTGAGTTGTGATGCAGAATATGATGTGAAAAATTACTGAAATACTTCACTGGAATACTGAGAACACAAGGTGATTCTGAAGTGTTAACACAAGTTCTATACTGCTCATATGTTGCACACACAACAAAGGAAAAACTAAGTACTTACTTCAAGTGTATGAAAAGATACACAACACAACAGACATAAAATAATAGCACAAAAATTAACACTGAATTAAGGAGATTACAAGAAATTAATGAAATCAGTACATGATAAACACTGAGTCTGATCAAGAGTCACTGAATGTCACTAAGAGAAAAAATCACTGGGAACACAAAAGAAATGTCTCAACACTCGCAAATGTCTCTAAAAAAAAATATTATCGCTCTAACACTTGAAGAATGAGATTGATGGATTGTTTATATGGTCTTGCTGCTGTCCTCTGCACAGATGATCGTAGAATTGCGCTTACATCGAAGAATGACAACACACAGGAGGCTTTATAAAGGCGGCGCGAACACACTCTAGCTCTTGACCCCCTATGTGGTCCTTAAAATATGATGCTACTACCCTTAGCAGTGCACCAAAACACTGATGAGGTAGGTGAGTTTGTAATGGCTGACTGTAGTTGGGTTTGTGGGTTAACGGATCTGAGACCGGCAATGGTGCGACCCACGTGATCGTGAGTGGCTGGGCTTATGGGTTGAACGTCGTAAGCCTCACTGAGAACACCCACACTGCCGCGAAGATAATTCTAAGGCGGCTGGCTTAAAATAAACCCACGAAATACTACAACACCACAAGGATGAAAAAGAGCACTCAGAATGCTTGGAGCTTGAATCACAAGCGATGAAGACTACTCACGTGGCTTGCTCGAGTACTGGGGTAAGACACCTGGGTTAGTTGCTAGCTGGCTTATCTTAATCCTTCACACAGAATAGCTTGATAACTTCACACGATGAGCACAGCAGGGGTGGAAGCTGGCTTGGCAGGCAAAATAATTGGATGGAGTAGGCTAGGCTGGACTGGACTCGGTTGTTCTGACTCCCCACCACAGACTGGAAGCTGGCTTATTTTGCAAACTCAGGTCAACCCCTCGGGAGTGATGCAAATAAGCAGATAAACACTAATACAAAGAGATTGGCCAGTGAATAATGTAGAAGCTGGTAGAGAGTAGCTGGCTTGAGGTAGCTGACTTGAGGTAGCTGGATGGGGTGAATCTCGGTAGTCGGTAGGCCTACTGGTGACACGAAATGGCCGTCTTGCTGGTCGAAATTTTATCTCCAGAAATCGCTGTAATCGTCAGAATTACAGGCCCTCCGCTGGCACCATTTATCGTAAAGGGTTCTTTAATGGAGATATCGCAGGTTAAAAGTAGACACACTTGTAGGATGGTAACTATATTGTCAGACTGAGATGAGGGATGGAGCCCAGCTGCCTTGCCTGTCCGCTGAATGGTCTGCCGCCGAGTGAGGCCGGGGCAGGGGCATGAGCCCACACATCTGTATCCCGTGACGTCACACAAAGCCACAGGCCTACAAGGGATCTCGTATCTAAAGCACATGGATGATACTAATATGCTATGCTATATAATACAGGGAATACAGGGATCAGCAACTATGCTGACACACACACACACACACATATATACATATATATATATATATATATAATATATATATATATATATATATATATATATATATTATAGAAGAGGGTAATACTATTGGAGCTCTGAGGCTTATAACCAGTGAGGATACCCTCGCTCCTAAGGACATCAGTACGGCACAAGCCCTGAAGGACAAACATCCACCCAGGGCTATCAGTACAACATCGACCTTCCTGACATTGCAGCAGGCGAAGAACATTTGACCTTACAGGATGCTGATGTGTATAAAGCTCCTATGTCATTTCCACAGGGCTCAGCAGGAGGTTTTACCGGTTTAAGGCCTCAACACTTAAAACAAATACTCAATCCAGCACTTAGTAATGTTCAGAGAGGCTGCTGTCTTAACTCACTAAATTTTCCAACCTGTGCCTGGCTGGCAGTGTCCCACTAGACCCCTTTTCTTTGGTGCCTCATAAAAAGGCCTTGATCAAATTGGACTTTGCCAACGCTTTCAGCTCAGTCAGAAGGGATGCTGCTCTCCAAGCAGTTTATAGAAACTTCCTTTCCCTCTATCCCTTCACAGAATCGTGTTATAGTGTGACTTCCCAACTATTGTTTGGGGACCAAGAAATTGACTCGTGTGAGGGTGTGCAATAGGGGGACCCTCTTGTCTTCTTTCTATCCTGTTTGGTCATCAAGAAAGTCACAGAAGCACTCCCCAGTGAGCTCAGTATCTGGTTCTTGGATGATGGTACCCTGTCTGGCACTACAGAATCTCTCCTAGAGGACATC
>NC_069425.1:26042671-26085171 GCF_026875155.1 Cherax quadricarinatus
GGTCGAAGAGGTATGGGGTAGGTTTAAAAATGTAGTGTTAGAGTGTTCAGCAGAAGTTTATGGTTACAGGAAAGTGGGTGCGGGAGGGAAGAGGAGCAATTGGTGGAATGATGATGTAAAGAGAGTAGTAAGGGAGAAAAAGTTAGCATATGAGAAGTTTTTACAAAGTAGAAGTGATGCAAGGAGGGAAGAGTATATGGAGAAAAAGAGAGAGGTTAAGAGAGTGGTGAATCAATGTAAAAAGAGAGCAAATGAGAGAGTGGGTGAGATACTATCAACAAATTTTGTTGAAAATAAGAAAAAGTTTTGGAGTGAGATTAACAAGTTAAGGAAGCCTAGAGAACAAATGGATTTGTCAGTTAAAAATAGGAGAGGAGAGTTATTAAATGGAGAGTTAGAGGTATTGGGAAGATGGAGGGAATATTTTGAGGAATTGTTAAATGTTGATGAAGATAGGGAAGCTGTGATTTCGTGTATAGGGCAAGGAGGAATAACATCTTGTAGGAGTGAGGAAGAGCCATTTGTTAGTGTGGGGGAAGTTCGTGAGGCAGTAGGTAAAATGAAAGGGGGTAAGGCAGCCGGGATTGATGGGATAAAGATAGAAATGTTAAAAGCACGTGGGGATACAGTTTTGTAGTGGTTGGTGCAATTATTTAATAAATGTATGGAAGAGGGTAAGGTACCTAGGGATTGGCAGAGAGCATGCATAGTTCCTTTGTATAAAGGCAAAGGGGACAAAAGAGAGTGCAAAAATTATAGGGGGATAAGTCTGTTGAGTATACCTGGTAAAGTGTATGGTAGAGTTATTATTGAAAGAATTAAGAGTAAGACAGAGAATAGGATAGCAGATGAACAAGGAGGCTTTAGGAAAGGTAGGGGGTGTGTGGACCAGGTGTTTACAGTGAAACATATAAGTGAACAGTATTTAGATAAGGCTAAAGAGGTCTTTGTGGCATTTATGGATTTGGAAAAGGCGTATGACAGGGTGGATAGGCGGCAATGTGGCAGATGTTGCAGGTGTATGGTGTAGGAGGTAGGTTACTGAAAGCAGTAAAGAGTTTTTACGAGGATAGTGAGGCTCAAGTTAGAGAATGTAGGAAAGAGGGAAATTATTTCCCAGTAAAAGTAGGCCTTAAACAAGGATGTGTGATGTCACCGTGGTTGTTAAATATATTTATAGATGGGGTTGTAAAAGAAGTAAATGCGAGGGTCTTGGAAAGAGGCGTGGAGTTAAAAGGTATAGAATCACACATAAAGTGGGAGTTGTCACAGTTGCTCTTTGCTGATGACACTGTGCTCTTGGGAGATTCTGAAGAGAAGTTGCAGAGATTGGTGGATGAATTTGGTAGGGTGTGCAAAAGAAGAAAATTAAAAGTGAATACAGGAAAGAGTAAGGTTATGAGGATAACAAAAAGATTAGGTGATGAAAGATTGGATATCAGATTGGAGGGAGAGAGTATGGAGGAGGTGAATGTATTCAGATATTTGGGAGTGGACGTGTCAGCGGACGGGTCTATGAAAGATGAGGTGAATCATAGAATTGATGAGGAGAAAAGGGTGAGTGGTGCACTTAGGAGTCTGTAGAGACAAAGAACTTTGTCCTTGGAGGCAAAGAGGGGAATGTATGAGAGTATAGTTTTACCAACGTTCTTATATGGGTGTGAAGCATGGGTGATGAATGTTGCAGCGAGGAGAAGACTGGAGGCAGTGGAGATGTCATGTCTGAGGGCAATGTGTGGTGTGAATATAATGCAGAGAATTCGTAGTTTGGAAGTTAGGAGGAGGTGCGGGATTACCAAAACTGTTGTCCAGAGGGCTGAGGAAGGGTTGTTGAGGTGGTTCGGACATGTAGAGAGGATGGAGCGAAACAGAGTGACTTCAAGAGTGTATCAGCCTGTAGTGGAAAGAAGGCGGGGTAGGGGTCGGCCTAGGAAAGGTTGGAGGAAGGGGGTAAAGGAGGTTTTGTGTTCGAGGGGCTTGGACTTCCAGCAGGCATGCGTGAGCGTGTTTGATAGGAATGAATGGAGACAAATGGTTTTTAATAATTGACGTGCTGTTGGAGTGTGAGCAAAGTAACATTTATGAAGGGGTTCAGGGAAACCGGCAGGCCGGACTTGAGTCCTGGAGATGGGAAGTACAGTGCCTGCACTGTAGTGTAAAGCACCCTTCTGGCAAGACAGTGCTGGAGTGAATGATGGTGAAAGTTTTTCTTTTTCGGGCCACCCTGCCTTGGTGGGAATCGGCCAGTGTGATAATAAAAAAAAATAATATATATATATATAATATATATATATAATATATATATATATATATATATATATATATATATATATATATATATATATATATATATGTATATATATATATATATATATATAAATATATATATATATATATATATATATATATATAATATTATATATATATATATATATATATATATATATATATATATATACATATATATATATATATATGCAATAAGATCACAGTAAACAGGTGACATCAGAATATTCAAAATAACCACTGTGAAAGGATAGTGAAGTTCCAAGCGCTTTCGCAACTTTTCACGTTATCAAGGAACTAGATAGTTCCTGGATATATAAATATATATAAATATATATATAAAATATATATATATATATATATATATATATATATATATATATATATATATAATATATATATATATACATATAAATATATATATATATATATATATATATATATATATATATATATGTGTGTTGTGTGTGTGTGTGTGTGTGTGTGTGTGTGTGTGTGTGTGTGTGTGTGTGTGTGTGTGTGTGTGTGTGTGTAATTCTTCTAAAAGGTCAGTGAAGTCAACTGCTAATGGGTTTGTTTTGATACATTAGTGCAGGGCTGCCATTAAAAATTAACTTTAAAAGAGTTTCAAAGTATTGTGAGTTTTTGACTGGCATCTCTGAAAGAACAATGGTTTGCAAAAATGAATTAGACGGGTCGTGTGGTGTTTATCCAGAGACGTGTCTCAGTTGCTGTCCTGGTTTTGTGTGCAAAAGTTGTTTTCAATTTCTTATTGACTGTGATAATTCCATTTGTAAATATTTTCTGTGTCATTGATTGCTACTGAAAGTGCCTTTTTGCTCTTTAAAGCAGTTTAATGGTTAGAAAGAAAGTCAGCAGAAATGTGTTAAATTAGCGATCTGACTCTTCGCAAAGTGTGTGAGATAAACGTTTTATTGAGTGATACCTCACTGAAACCGAAAGAAATTGCAATAAAACTTGGTGTTTCAACTCAAACAGTTATTAAAATTAAGAAGAAATTGAATTACAGTCAAGATTTAAACTCAAAAAGAATGGAAAGTTGTGGTAGAAAAGCAACACGGAGATTATACAGTTGCATGTTGCAGGCAGATTTCCTCTGACTTAGCAGCAGCAGCAGGTGTTAGGTGTTACCTAAAGGACAGATAATAAGTGAGAGGCTTTTGGAGAATGGGCTGAAAACATTTCGTCCCCGAAAGAAGCCGCGACTTACTGAACCCATTATACGGAAACATTTATCCTGGAGTGGACTTCTTAACAATGGCAGCAGGTAAAAATTACATTTAGCTAATAAGTTCATTTGATGTTCATAAAAGAACATTATATATTAGTAAAACCACAATTCTATTTGAGAAACTTAAGATTACCATTCAGCTTGTCTGGTTGTTCCACTGCTTCTGTTGTCTTTTTTTTCTTCATGTGATGGTCTCTGATGAATCAACTATTGCAGGGCTGGATGACCGTATGCTGACTGTAAGAAAGCGTCAGATGAAGACTTTATGACCGAATGTCTGAAGAAGACGGTCAGATCTCTTCAGAAAATAATGATGTGGGGAGCCATTTTCGTTCATGGAGCAAGCTGATGGTACCATGAACCAGGTTAATTATATAGAAGTACTACAACTCCAATTACTGCCTCAGTTGAGGGATTGGGATGGTGATGGACGTTGGACGTAATACACGAAGTTACTATTACCTCCAAAGTGTAACTGACAGAACGCCTTATTAAGTCTTGGTTTCATTCTGCCAGAATCAAGGAATTATGCAAAACACTGATCGTTGGCATGACCACCCGTAGTAAAACACTTACGGATACTGCTAGGGATAGTCAAACCAAATATTAATCAATGTAAAATAAGTGAGTTGTACTGGTGTATCAAAATAAATCCTTGGCAGTCAGTGAAATTGGTTCAGCTGACCTTAAAGTAGAAAAATATCGAATTTTTAAACAATCCATAATAATAATGCCAGTACTGTACACACACATACACACACATACACACACACACACACACACACACACACACACACACACACACACACACACACACACACACACACACACACACACACACACACACACACAAAACACACACACACACACACACACACACACACACACACACACACACACACACACACACACACACACACACACACACACACAAACACACACACACACACGGATGAGGATCAGACAAGACTACAAAGGGATCCGGACAGGCTGCAAACCTGGTCCAGCAACAGGCTTCTCGAATTTAACCCCGCCAAATGTAGTCATGAATTTCGGAGAAGGGCAAAGAAGACCGCAGACAAAGTATAGGCTAGGAGACAAAAGACTGCAAACCTCGCTCTAGGAAAAGGATCTTGCGGTGTGTATAATACCGCGCACATTTCGTAAGGCTCACTTCAACCAGATAACTGCTGCAGCATATGGGTGCCTGACAAACCTAAGAATAGCGCTCCGATACCTCAGTAAGGAATCGTTCAAGACTCTGTACACCATGTACGTCAGGCTCATACTGGAGTATGCAGCACCAGTTTGGAACCCACACCTGGTCAAGCACGTCAAGAAATTAGAGAAAGTGCAAAGGTTTTGAACAAAACTAGTCCCAGAGCAAGGGAAATGTCTTACGAAGAAATGTTAAGGGAAATCGGACTGACGACACTGGCGGACAGGAGGGTTAGGGAAGACATGATAACAACATATAAAATACTGCGAGGAACTGATATTGTGGATAGAGACAGGATGCTTCAGAGATGGGACACAGAAACAAGGGGTCACAATTAGAAGTTGAAGACTCAGATGAGTCAGAGGGATGTTAGGAAGTATTCAGTCACAAAGTTGTCAGGAAGTGGAATAGTCTAGAAAGTGACGTAGTGGAGGTAGGAACCATACATTGTATTAAGACGAGGTTTGATAAAGCACATGGAGAAGGGAGAGAAAGGACCTAGTAGCCATCAATGAAAAGGTTTGCCAGGAGCTATAACTCGACCCCTGCAACCACAAATAGGTGAGTACACACACACACACACACATATATATATATATACATATATATATATATATATATATATATATATATATATATATATATATATATATATATATTATATATATATATATATATACATATATATATATATATATATATATATATATATATATATATATATATATATATATATATATATATATATATATATATATATATATATATATAGATTGGATGTGAAAAGTGGGTTATAGTAAGCGTCTATGCACCTGGAGAAGAGAGAAGTGTAGAGGAGAGAGAGAGTTTCTGGGAAATGTGAGTGAATGCGTGGGGAGTTTTGAATCAAGTGTGAGAGTAATGGTGGTTGGGGATTTCAAAGCTAAAGTGGGTAAAAATGTTATGGAGGGAGTAGGGGTTTAAATTTGGGGGTGCCAGGGTAAATGTAAATGGGGAGCCTTTTAAATTTAGTATGTGTAGAAAGAAATTTGGTAATAAGTAAAACATATTTTATGAAAAAGAGGAAAATTTAAATATTTTCAAGGTATGATGTAGCACGTAATGAAAGTAGTTTGTTAGATTATGTATTGGTGGATAAAGATTGATGGTAGGCTCCAGGATGTACATGTTTATAGAGGGGCAACTGATATCGGATCATTATTTAGTTGTAACTACAGTTAGAGTAAGAGGTAGATGGGAAAAGAGGAAGGTGGCAACAACAAGTAAGAGGGAGGTGAAAGTGATAAATAAGGGAGAAGGATGTTCGGGCGAGATATAAGCGACTATTGGCAGAAAGGTGGGCTAGTGCAAATATTTGTAGTGGGGGGGGGGGGTTGAAGAGGGTTGGAATACTTTAAAAATGCAGTATTAGAATGTGGGGCAGAAGTTTGTGGTTATAGGAGGGTGGGGGCAGGAGGAAAGAGGAGTAATTAAGAACATAAGAACATAAGAACGAAGGAACACTGCAGAAGGCCTACTGGCCCACGCGAGGCAGGTCCAAGTCTCCTACCGGCTTAAGCCAATGCACCCAACCTAGTCAGGTCAGGTCACATTGACTTAAGGGAGGAACACGGCAACCGACCTGTTAGCACAAGCTATCAGGTCTAACTCACACCCACCCACATCTACTCATGTATTTATCCAACCTATTTTTAAAGCTACACAACGTTCTGGCCTCTATAACGGTACTTGGGAGTTTGTTCCACCCCTCCACAACCTTTTCCCAACCGTATTTTCCTTTCCCCCTTCCTAAATCTAAATTTTTTTCCCACTTAAAACCATTGCTGCGAGTCCTGTTGGCTAATTTTTTCGCACAATTTACACCCCCTTTATTTATTCCGTTTTCCCATTTAACCCCTAATCATACCCCCCCTAATTCTACGTCTTTCTGAGAGTGCATTTTCAGGGCCCCCTTAAAGTCTATCCTCTGGGGGAATTTTTCTAACTGGGATATCTTTGTCATCCCCCTTTGACATTTTCCAGAGAATTTATATCCATTCTGAAATTACGGTGCCAAAAGTGCAGATAATCTAAATGGGCCCTAACCAAGGATGTATGATTTGAAGAACAACCTGAGGACTCCTTTTTTTTTTTGCTTCTTGATATAAAGCCAAGGATTCTTTGCTTTATTGCGAACACTTTTGCACTTTTTTTTTTGGGTTTCGATTACTGCTAACCAAAAACTCAAAATCTTTTTCGCAATCCGTAATTTTAAAGATCTACTTATTTAGTTTATATGTGGATGGTTTTTGCCCTGTCCAACATTTAAAAACTTTGCTTTTCTATATTAAACTGCATCTCCCACTTCTCCGCCCACTGCATCAGTCTATTCAATCTTTGGGTGCTCAAATTCCTCGTCAGAATGAATTCGAGGGCCCCTTTTTTGGTGTCATCGGCAAACTTCCGATGTCGCTCTTTATGCCCTCATCTAGTGTTTTGTAGTTTGTGAACAGAGGGGGCCCCAAAACTGACCCCGTGGGAAAACCGCTCGTGACGCTTCCCCCCTCTGATTTCCCCCATTTATGCAAATCTTGCTGCCATTTGTAAAAATGCCTCTTCCCGGAAAAAATTTTCCTCCCTTTTCCTGTGCTTTAATTTTTTCAATAGTCTCTGATGTGGGACCCCGTAAAAAACCTTTTGAAAAGTCCATATACCAATTCATATTCATTACCCTGATTACCTCCTCAAATACCTTAGTGAAAAAAGTTAAAAAATTCGTAAGGGAGGAACGCCCCTTTTTTAAACCATGCTGAGATTTGTTGATTAATTTATGCTTTTCAAGGTGGCTCGAAATGCCTCGGCAATTATTTATTCCCTAAATTTTCCCACTTGGGGGTTAGGCTTATTGGTCTATGTTCGAAGCTAAGGCCTGTCCCTGTTTTTTAAAAGGTATCACATTTGCCCTTTTTCCACTTTTCTGGCACCCTGCATTCGTAGTGATATGTTGAAAAATTTTGCCAAGGGGTTGCTAAGTCCCTTTACATTCCCTTTTGAACCCTTGCTCAGTTATAGGGGCCCGGGGATTTTTGGGTTTAATTTATCTATTTGCCCAAGGACCATGTACTTGTGACCCATAGTGCACATTTATTTTGTCCTGTTTTAATAATTTATCATTTCTGGTATTCGTGGTATCCTCCTGTGTAAAAAATGAGAGGGAAATATGTGTTAAAAATTCTAACATTTCCCTTTCACTGTCAGTGAGCGACCCGGGAACTTTTGAGGGGACTTCTTGTCCCGATCTTACTTCTGTATACCTGAAAGAATCCTTTTGGGTTAGTCTTCGTTCTCTTGCAACTTTAACCTCATAATCTCTTTTCGCTTTTCTAATTCCCTTTTTTATTTCTCTCTTTAACTGAATATATCGATTTCTTAATTGGGCCCTCTCTCTTTTGATTTGCCTTATAGCCTCTCTTTTGACCAATCAGATATTTTAATCTATTGTTCATCCATTTAGGATCATTTTTTGTTTGATCTGTTTTCCCCTTTTTGGGAAAACATAATTTGACTGAGCAGCTAGAACTATGCCTGGGAAAGCATCATATCGGCAACCATCACCCCCCTACCTGACCCTTAGTCAGGTCATTCCAGTTCAGCCCACCAAAGTAATTTTTCAGTCCTATGAAATCAGCCAGCAAAAAGTCAGGGACGGAGACTTGATTCCCAAATTATTAGGGGAATTCCATGATATATTAAAACTGAGTGATTTGTGATCACTCTCCCAAGTCATCTTTAAACCTCAAGATTATTAATTAGTGTTTCCCAACTGGCAAAAAACCAATTTAAAGGAGGTTATTTCCCCTAGTTGGCTCTGTCACAAACTGTTTTAAAAAACAATCCGGGAAATCGTATCAAGAAAGTAAACCCGACTCTAAATTTCCTGTCAAATTGCTCCAGTCAATCTGTCTATAGTTGAAATCCCCAAATTAGCACAACATTTTCGTATGTAGATGCCTTACGAATTTCGTCCCATAGAAGTTTACTGCACTCCCTATTCAAGATTTGGGGCCTGTAAATAAACCCAAAATTAGTTTTTCTCGGCCCTCGAGAAGCTGTAACCAAACAGATTCAGTGGCTGACGCTTCTAATTTAATATCTTGTCTACACAACAATTTAAATTGTCTCTGACATACATCGCTACTCCACCACCTTTCCTGTTGACCCTGTCAGTGTGGAATAATTTATAGCCTTGTATGGACATTCAGAGGGCATCTCTCTATCTTTCAGTTTGAGCCAGGTCTCTGTTATAGCAATAATATCTATGTTTCCTGCACTTGCAATTAATCTTAGCTCTTTCTATCTTATTTCTAACACTCCTGCTATTAGTATAGTAAACCTTAAGGGAGTAGCCCCTTGCTGCCTCTGCTGCCCCCCTTTGTTAGCTGACCTGTTCTATTGTCTTTATTTATAACTTCATGCTGAATCCCTTTTTTATACTTTACTGTTTCCAACTAGTGTTGCAACCTGCTTGTTTCCCCACACACCCATACCTTATCTTCCATCAGTTTAAAATCATAGGCATTTCACCCAAAGGCCTTCTCAATCGAGTCTGCAAGTGCTACCACCCCTGCCCCAGAGAGATTTACCCCATCCCTTGCATACATTCATGTTTGCCATAAAAGTTGTTCCAGTTGTCAAAGAATGGGATTGCAAGTTCCTTGCAGTATCTGTCTAGCCAGCAATTTACACCCAAATTTCCCTAGACAACCATTCATTTCCTACTCCCCCTTTTAGGCAAGATGCTACATATGATTGGGATCCCTCCCTTAGACTTAATGAAATCTATAGCTGACCTGTAAATTATCTAGCAGCTCTTCTCTCCTACCCTTCCCAATATCATTTCCACCAGCACTGAGACAGATAATGGGCTTGTTCCCATTACCTGACATGATATTATCCAGCCTGTTGACAATGTCCCCAACACCAGCTCCGGGAAGCACACCTATCTCTCATCTTCTTATTCCTATTACAAAAAGCACGGTCAATATATCTTACCCGAGAGTCACCAACCACAAGCATGCGCTTACCTTCATTAGCAGGGGCAGTTAGTACCTTACCTTTACTGGCCACTGAAGTACATTCAACTGGAGAACAGAGAAGCGATTTCCTACCTTCAGATCTTCACTCTTAACTTTCCTTACTCTGATGCGCCTCCCATTACTGTGAACAATCGCCACTTGCAGCAGGTGCTGGGCTGCACCTCACTGCTGGTAGCTGTTGCTACCTCCCCAACTACAGCCTCCTCACAGCGAGAGACAGACTGCACCTCACTGCTAGAAGTCTCATTCCCCACAACTCCAGCCACCTCACACTCTCTCCCAGACCCATTGAGGTGGACCTTCAGCCTCCTAATCTCCTCCTGGAGAAGCAAGACCTCCTCCTTCAACTCTCCAACCTCAGTTTTTAAAACACTGCAGAAGCAAGCCATGCTTTGTAACCGTCCACGCTAATCCCCAAAGCAGCTCAGGGTCTGTGACCTCACGTGACGACTGACCACTGACGAAGGGGAAGGGGTACAAAAGAGTGAAGTAAAGGGTGTGATAAAAGAGAAAAAGGTAGCTTACGAGAGGTTTTTACAAAGCAGAAGTGTTATAAGAAGAGCAGAGTATATGGAGAGTAAAAGAAAGGTGAAGAGAGTGGTGAGAGAGTGCAAAAGGAGAGCAGATGAAAGAGTGGGAGAGGCACTGTGAAGAAATTTTAATGAAAATAAGAAAAATTTTTGGAGTGAGTTAAACAAGTTAAGAAAGCCTAGGGAAAGTATGGATTTGTCCGTTAAAAACAGAGTAGGGGAGTTAGTAGATGGGGAGAGGGAGGTATTAGGTAGATGGCGAGAATATTTTGAGGGAACTTTTAAATGTTGAGGAAGAAAGGGAGGCGGTAATTTCATGCACTGGGCCCGGGAGGTATACATCTTTTAGGAGTGAAGAAGAGCAGAATGTAAGTGTGGTGGAGGTACGTGAGGCATTACGTAGAATGAAAGGGGGTTAAAGCAGCTGGAACTGATGGAATCATGACAGAAATGTTAAAAGCAGGGGGGGATATAGTTTTGGAGTGGTTGATACTTTTGTTTAATAAATGTATGAAAGAGGGGAAGGTACCTAGGGGTTGGCGGAGAGCAGTATAGTCCGTTTATAAAAAGGGAAGGGGTACAAAAGAGATTGTAAAAAATTATAGAGGAATAAGTTTACTGAGTATACCAGGAAAAGTATAGGGGTTAGGGTTATAATTGAAAGAATTAGAGGTAAGACAGAATGTAGGATTGCGGATGAGCAAGGAGGCTTCAGAGTGGGTTTAGGGGTTTGTGTAGTTTCAAGTGTTTACATTAAAAGCATATATGTGAACAGTATTTAGATAAAGGTAGGGGAAGTTTTTATTGCATTTATGGATTTAGAAAAGGCATATGATAGAGTGGATAGAGGAGCAATGTGGTAGATGTTGCAAGTATATGGAATATGTGGTAAGTTTACTAAATGCGGGGAAAAGAGCTTTTATTGAGGATAGTAAGGCTTAGGTTAGAGTGTGTAGAAGAGAGCGAGACTACTTCCCGGTAAAAGTAAGTCTTAGACAGGGATGTGTAATGTCACCATGGTTGTTTAATATATTTTAGAGTGGGGTTGTAAAAGAAGTAAATGCTATTGTGTTCGGGAGAGGGTGGGATTAAATTATGGGGAATCAAATTCAAAATGGGAATTGACACAGTTACTTTTTGCTGATGATACTGTGCTTATGGGAGATTCTAAAGAAAAATTGAAAAGGTTAGTGGATGAGTTTGAAAATTGTGTAAAGGAGAAAGTTGAAATTGAACATAGAAAGAGAAAGTGATGAGGGTTTTCAAATGGTTTAGTTTAAAGAAAAATTGGATATCAAATTGGGGAGGAGGAGTATGGAAGAAGTGAATGTTTTCAGATACTTGGGAGTTGACGTGTCGGCGGATGGATTTATGAAGGATGAGGTTTAATCATAGAATTGATGAGGGAAAAAAGGTGAGTGTGCGTTGAGGGATATGTGGGGTCAAAAAACGTTATCTATGGAGGCAAAGAAGGGAATGTATGTACCAACACTCTTATATGGATGTGAAGTTTGGGTGGTAAATGCAGCAGCGAGGAGACGGTTGGAGGCAGTGGAGATGTCCTGTCTAAGGGCAATGTGTGGTGTAAATATTATGCAGAAAATTCGGAGTGTGGAAATTAGGAGAAGGTGTGGAGTTAATAAAAACATTAGTCAGAGGGCAGAAGAGGGGTTGTTGAGGTGGTTTGGTCATTTAGAGAGAATGGATCAAAGTAGAATGACATGGAAAGCATACAAATCTATAGGGGAAGGAAAGAGGGGTAGGGGTTCGTCCTCGAAAGGGTTGGAAAAGGGGGTAAAGGAGTTTTTTGGGGGAGGGGCTTGGACTTCCACAAGGTGCATGAGGTGTTAGATAGGAGTGAATGGGACGAATGTACTGGACCTGACGATCGTTGGAGTGGGAGGGTAAATTTAGTGAAGGGATTTGGGGGGAAAAAGGTTTTCTTCAATAGTCGGGCTTGGTCCTGGAAAGGGAAGACAATCCTGCAATTTAAAGGGGGGGTTTGGGGGTATTGGCAGTTTGGGAAAGGAAAGTTGTGTACTTTATACGATATGTTCTAAACGTTGATTGGAGCACCCCTGCAAAAGCAGTTTATAATGTGTGAGTGTGGTGAAAAAGTTGAATGTGATGAAAGTATTTTTTTTGGGGATTTTTTTCTTTTGTATGCCTCTTTGAGAGGCACCTTGGAAAAAGAATTATAATTTTAAGATAATATATTATTTTATTTTAAATTTAATATATAATATTTTTTTTTATATTTTTTTTTTATTTGGCCCCCCCTCTTTAATATTTTAAAAATATTATATATATATATATATATATAATATATATATATATATATATATAATATATATATATATATTATATTTATATATTTTATATAAACACGCTAAGATAACAGGGATATCTTGCTACTCCTACTTACACTTTGGTCACACTTCACAGACACGCACATGCATATATATATATCCCATACAATCTAGGTTTTTCTCCTTTTTCTAAATAGCTCTTGCTCTTTTTTTATTTCTCTATTGTCCTTTGGGGAAAGTAAAAAGAATCTTTCCTCCGTAAGCCATGCGTGTCGTATGAGGCGACTAAATGCCGGGAGCAATGGGCTAGTAACCCCTTCTCCTGTATACAATTACTAAAAAAGAGAAGAAGAAAAACTTTTTTAAAACGGGGTTGCTTAAATTGCGTGGATGTAGTGCGGATGACAAGAAACAGATGATTGCTGATGTTATGAATGAAAAAAAGTTGGATGTCCTGGCCCAAAAGCGAAACAAAGTGAAGGGGGTAGGAGAGTTTCAGTGGGGGGAAATAAATGGGATTAAATCTGGAGTATCTGAGAGAGTTAGAGCAAAGGAAGGGGTAGCAGTAATGTTAAATGATCAGTTATGGAAGGAGGAAAAAAAGAATATGAATGTGTAAATTCAAGAATTATGTGGATTAAAGTAAAGGTTGGATGCGAGAAGTGGGTCATAATAAGCGTGTATGCACCTGGAGAAGAGAGGAATGCAGAGGAGAGAGAGAGATTTTGGGAGATGTTAAGTGAATGATAGGAGCCTTTGAACCAAGTGAGAGAGTAAATTTTGGTAGGGGACTTGAATGCTAAAGTAGGAGAAAAATTTTAGAGAGGGTGTGGTAGGTAAGTTTGGGGTGCCAGGTGTAAATGATAATGGGAGCCCTTTGTAGACAAGGATGTGTGATGTCACCGTATTTATAGATGGGGTTGTAAGAGAAGTAAATGCGAGGGTCTTGGCAAGAGGCGTGGAGTTAAAAGATAAAGAATCACACACAAAGTGGGAGTTGTCACAGCTGCTCTTTGCTGATGACACTGTGCTCTTGGGAGATTCTGAAGAGAAGTTGCAGAGATTGGTGGATGAATTTGGTAGGGTGTGCAAAAGAAGAAAATTAAAGGTGAATACAGGAAAGAGTAAGGTTATGAGGATAACAAAAAGATTAGGTGATGAAAGATTGAATATCAGATTGGAGGGAGAGAGTATGGAGGAGGTGAACGTATTCAGATATTTGGGAGTGGACGTGTCAGCGGATGGGGTTATGAAAGATGAGGTGAATCATAGAATTGATGAGGGAAAAAAGAGTGAGTGGTGCCACTTAGGAGTCTGTGGAGACAAAGAACTTTGTCCTTGGAGGCAAAGAGGGGAATGTATGAGAGTATAGGGTTTTTCCAAAGCTCTTATATGGGTGTGAAAACGTGGGTGATGAATGTTGCAGCGAGGAGAAGGCTGGAGGCAGTGGAGATGTCATGTCTGAGGGCAATGTGTGGTGTGAATATTAAAGCAGAGAATTCGTAGTTTGGAAGTTAGGAGGAGGTGCGGGATTACCAAAACGTTGTCCAGAGGGCTGAGGAAGGGTTGTTGAGGTGGGTTCGGACATGTAGAGAGAATGGAGCGAAACAGAATGACTTCAAGAGTGTACAGTCTGTAGTGGAAGGAAGGCGGGGTAGGGTCGGCCTAGGAAGGGTTGGAGGGAGGGGGTAAAGGAGGTTTTGTGTGCGAGGGGCTTGGACTTCCAGAGCATGCGTGAGCGTGTTTGATAGGAGTGAATGGAGACAAATGGTTTTTAATACTTGACGTGCTGTTGGAGTGTGAGAAAAAGTAACATTTATGAAGGGATTCAGGGAAAACCGGCAGGCCGGACTTGAGTTTCTGGAGATGGGAAGTACGTGCCTGCACTTGAAGGAGGGGTGTTAATGTTGCAGTTTAAAAACTGTAGTGTAAAGCCCCCTTCTGGCAAGACAGTGATGGAGTGAATGATGGTGAAAGTTTTTCTTTTTCGGGCCACCCTGCCTTGGTGGGAATGGGCCCGGGTGTGATAATAAAAAAAAAAAAAAAATATATATATATATATATATATTCTTTCTTTCTTTTGTTATTAGCACATCGACCGATTCCCACAAAGGCTGGGTGGCGCGAAAAAGTGAAAATTTCATCATTCACTCCATCACTGTCTTGTCAGAAGGGTGGGTTTACACTACCGTTATAAACTGCAACATTAACACCCCCCCTTCAGAGTGCAGGCACTGTTTCTTTCCATCTCCAGGACTCAAATCCGGCCTGACGGTATTTCCCCGAAACCCTTCATAAATGTTTTCATTGCTCACACTCCAACAGCACGTCAAATATTTATACACTCTCGAAAACATTCTACTTTTTTCCAACCTCTCTACATGTCTGAACCACCTCAACAGCCTCTCCTCAGCCCTGTGGATAATAATTTTGGTAATCCCACACCTCCTTCTAATTTCCACCACACATTCCCCTCAGAGATGACATCTCCACTGCCTCCACCCTTCTCCTTGTTGCAACAGTCACCACCCATGCTTTCACACCCATATATGACTGTTGGTAGACTAAACTCTCATACATTCCCCCTCTTTGATTCCACGGACAAAGTTCTTTGTCTTCACAGACTCCTAAGTGCACCACTCACCCTTTTCCCTCATCAATTCTATGATCACCTCATCCTTCATAGAACCATCTGTTGACACGTCCACTCCAAATATCTGAACACATTCACCTCCTCCATACTCTCTCTCCCTCCAATCTGATATCCAATCTTCCATCACCTAATCTTTTTGTTATCCTCGTCACCTTACTCTTCCCTATATTCACATTTAAATTCCTTCTTTTACGTTCCCTACCAAACTCATCCCCCAACCTCTTCAAACTACTCTTCTGAATCTCCCAGAAGCACTCATCGGGCAAAAAGCAGCTGTGACAACTCCCACTTTGTGTTAGTTCTTTATCTTTTAACCCCACCCCTTTTGCCAAGATCCGCGCATTACTTCTTTTACAATCCCATTTTTAAAAATTAATTGAACATTAATGGTGACAACACAATCCTTGTCTAAGACCTACTTTTACTGGGAAATAATCTCCCTCTCTCCAAACATACTCTAACCTGAGCCTCACTATCTTTGTTAAAACTCTTCACTGCTTTCAGTAACCTACCTCCTATTCCATACACCTGCAACATCTGCCACATTGCCCCCCTATCTACCCTGTCATACGTCTTTTCCAAATTCATAAATGCCACAAAACTTCTTTAGCCTTATCTGAATACTGTTTAAGCTATATGTTTCACTGGGAAACACTTTGTTTACACACCCCCTTTCCTTTCCTAAAGCCTCCTTGTTCATCTGCTATCTACTCTCCCTTCACTCTTAAGTTTTCAATAACAACTCTACCATACACTTTACCAGGTATACTCAACAGACTTATTCCCCTATAATTTTTTCACTCTCTTTTGTCCCTTTTGCCTTTATACAAGGAATATGCATGCTCTCTGCCAATCCCTAGGTAACCTTACCCTCTTCCATACATTTATTAATATAAGCACCAGCCGCTCCAAAACCATATCCCCCCATGCTTTTAACATTTCTATCTCATCCCGTCAATACCAGATGCTTTACCCCCTTTCATTCTACCCACTACATCATGAACCTCCCCCACACTCACAAGTGGTTCTTCCTCACTCCTAAATGATGTTATTCCTCCTTGCCCTATACACCAAATTACAGCTTCCCTATCTTCACCAACATTTAACAATTCCTCAAAATATTCCCTCCATCTTCCCGATACCTCTAACTCTCCATTTAATAGCTCTCCTCTCCTATTTTTACTGGCAAATCCATTCATTCCCTAGGCTTCTTCAACTTATTAATCTCACTCCAAAACATTTTCTTATTTTCAACAAAATTCGTTGATAACATCTAATCCACTCTCTCCTTTGCTCTCTTTTTACACTGCTTCATCACTTTCTTAATTTCTCTCTTTCTCTCCATATATGCTTCCCTCCTTGTATCACTTCTACTTTGTAAAATCCTCTATATGCTAGCTTTTTCTCCCTTATACTCTCTTTGCATCATCATTCCACCAATCGCTCTTTTTCCCTCCCGCACTCACTTTCCTGTAAGCACAAACTTCTGCTGAACACTCTAACACCTACCCCAAAAATCTTCAACCCCCATTTATCCTCCAATAGCTGTTTATGGCTTCCTCCTCTTTTAGTTTATAAAACTTCTCCTCTCTCTCTTGCTTGTTGTTTCTATTTTCCTTGTATCCCATCTACCTTTTACTCTCACTGTAGCTTCAACTAAAAGTGATCTGATATATCTGTGGCCCCTCTCTTTACATGTACATCCTGAAATCTACTCAACCGTCTTTTATCAACCAATACGTAGTCCAACAGACTACTCTCATTACGCCCTACATCATATCGTATTTATCCTTTTTCTTAAAATATGTATTACCTATAACAAAATCCCTTTCTATACAAAGTTCAATCAAAGGGTTCCCATTATCATTTACACCTGGCAACCCAAACTTACCTACCACACCTTCTCTAAATGTTTCTCCTACTTTTAAGTCCCCTACCACAATTAGTTTCTCATTTAGTTCAAAAGTTCCTATACATTCGCTTAAGGTCTCCCAAAATCTTTCTCTCTCCTCTACACTCCTCTCTTCTTCAGGTGCATATACGCTTATTATGACTCACTTTTCGCATCTGACCCTTATTTTAATCCACATAATCCTTGAATTTATACATTAATATTCCCTCTTCTCCTTCCTTAACTGATTTTTCAACATGATTGCTACCCCTTCCTTAGCTCTAACTCTCTCAGATACTCCTGACTTAATCTCATTTATTTCTTCCCACTGAAACTCCCCTACCCCCTTCAGCTTTGTTTTGCTTAGGGCCAGGGCATCCAACTTCTTTTCATTCATAACATTAGCAGTCATTTCTTTCTAATCATCTGCACTACATCCAAGCACATTCAAACATCCCAGTTTTATAAAGTTTTCCTTCTTCTCTTTTTTAGTAATGTATACAGCAGAAAGGGTTACTAGCCCATTGCTCCCGGCATTTTAGTCACTTCATACAACGTGCATGAATTATGAAGGAAGGATTCTTTTCTACTTCCCCATGGAGAATAGAGGAAATAAAGAAGAACAAGAGCTATTAAGAAAGAGAAGAAAAACCTAGATGTGTGTATGTATATATATGTATGTGCGTACCTGTGTAGTGTGACCTAAATGTAAGAAGAAGTCGCAAGGTATACCTATTATCCAGCGTGTTTATGAGACAGAGAAATGGGTGGTTGCTGCCTACCAGCCTACTACCTATACATACACTATATATAATATATATATGTATATATATATATATATATATATATATATATATATATATATATATATATATATATATATATATATTATATATATATATATATATATATATATATATATATATATATGTCGTGCCGAATAGGCAGAACTTGCGATCTTGGCTTAAATAGCAACGCTCATCTTGCCATATAGGACAAGTGAAAATTTGTGTATGCAATAATTTCGCCAAAATCATTCTGAACCTAACGAAAAAAATATATTTGACTGTGTTTGTTTAGTATTAAATTACTGTAAACAAATCTAAAATATATTTAGTTGGGTTAGGCTAAAATAAATTGCTCTTGTTATAATAAGGTTAGGTAAGTTTTCTAAGATTCTTTTGGTGCAAAATTAATTTTTTTTTACATTAACACTAATGAAAAAATGTATCTTTAAACGTATAAGAGAAAATTTTAGAAAGGACTTAATTTTAAATGAGTTCTTGCTAATTGACCAGTTTTACATATTCGGCACGACATATATATATATATATATATATATATATATATAATATATATATATATATATATATTATATATATATATATATATATATAATATATATATATATATATATATATATATATATATATATATATATATATATATATTATATATATATATATATATATATATATATATACATATATATGTCGTGACGAATAGGCAGAACTTGCGATCTTGGCTTAAATAGCAACGCTCATCTTGCCATATAGGACAAGTGAAAATTTGTGTTTGCAATAATTTCGCCAAAATCATTCTGAACCTAACGAAAAAAATATACTTCACTGTATTTGTTTAGTTTTAAATTATTGTAAACAAATCTAAAATGTATTTAGTTGGGTTAAGCTAAAATAAATTGTTCTTGTTATAATAAGGTTAGGTAAGTTTTCTAAGATTCTTTTGGAGCCAGAGCAACCATCACCACTCCAACACCACCTACTACACTCTGGCTCCTACGTCGAGATAGGTCGTCGGGATAAAATATCTCTTGGTGATATACGGATGAATAAGAAAGGATGTTTTAGGGATGATGAGGGTGAGAAATGAGATATGTAACATAGATGAGAAATGATAAATGTGGTATGAATATTCAGTTTGAGAAAAAAATGTGTAAAACAATTTTATGTTTTGACATAAATTTGGTGGGTAAATTGTATTAATATTTTTTGATGATGAATAGTTAACATGAACTTAGTAAAGTGATTGTGTATTAGTTGGAGGTGTGTGACTTAGTTCTGGTAATGTCTCATGACATGCTAAATTTTTTTGTGCTTATGTCTTATATTTATTGTCAATATGACAATTATAGGTTTTGGTGTATGTCTTAGTTATGATGTGTATGTCTTAGTTGGAGGTGAATGTCTTAGATTTGGTGTGTATGTCTCATGTCTTAAATTTGCGATTGAAATGTATAAGTTGTGGGTGTCTGTGTATTATTTTTATTTTTGGTGGTGAAGATATGTTATAGTGCTCATGTCATGTTATAGATGTTGGTGGAAGTGTTGTGGTATTTTTGTGTATGTCTTATTTTTGTGCGAATGTTTAAAAAATAAGTGTTTTCAGTGATCATAGTAGTTTTGAGATGAATGATCTTAGATTTTTGGTGATCTTGGTGAAGAGTGTTGATAGATGATGGTAAACATGATATGGAATTGGTGATCGTGATTTTTGTGTGAATGTTTATAAAAAAAATGAGTGATTTCTGTGATCTTAGTGGTGGGGTCATAAAATCTGATAATCGTCTTGGTTATAGTGTTCTTAGATATTGTGGGTACAACAGGTTGAAACAAGGTGGGTTGGGTGTGATGTGACCACCAAGTAAACTCAGATGGGAGTGTGACGTCACTGGAGGTGACCTCGCCGGTCCTGTGGGGTGTGACATCGTGTGTTGGTGGTAGTGAGGTGAGTGCGCTTAGATATTGTCAAATATGATTATTTTTGTGTGAATGTTTATAAGAAATGAGTGTTTTCTGAGGTATTAGTGGTTTATGAGGTAAGAAAATATGGGCGTTTGTTGATGGTGGTTGTCTTAGATTTATGTGTGTACAAGATATATTTTCAGTTGATGGTGATCATGTACTAGGTGTTTGTGTATTAGGTTTGTGTTTATGCTTTTTTTTTATGCGCCCATGGAGAGGGAGTTCTTGGTTATAGTGATTTGAGGGGATTTCTATAAAAAGGATGTTAGATGGTGATGTTAAACTTAGTTTCTGGTAGTATTCAGTGGTGATTTGGTAGTAATCAGTAGTGTTTTGGGAGTATTCGGAGGTGTTTTTGAAGGTGTTCAAATGACGTGCAGAGTATTTTTTGAAGATGTTCAGTGGTGTTTTGGTGTTGTTCAGAGTTGGTTCAAAGCTACTCAGTGTGTTAGTTATGGCAATGTCTCATGTTATAAGTGTATGAGTTAGTTTTTTTTGTGTGTGCTAATGTTGTAAAGTCTGGAGAATGAGGGAGGAGTTTGGTGGATGAGATGTAATTTCGGTTAATGAAATGTGTAAGTGTGAATGAGAATGTAAATTGGTGGGTGAATTAGAGAAGACAAAATGTTATGTGATCTTAGTAAAAGTATAGATAGTTTTAGTGATCTTCGTTATGATGATGTTTTAAGAGAATGTGTACAAAAAAATGTGTGATCTTAGTGGTGGGGTTATAAAATTTGGTAAACGTCTTGATTGTGGTGATCTTAGATATTGGAGATATAACAGGTTGAAACAAGTAGCTTCCTCTAAATAAGTTAAATGAAGTAAAAGTAGGGTGTGACGTCATTAAGTAAACGCAGGATGGAGTGTGATGTCATGGGAGGTATCCCTGTCTGTGCTGGTATGTGTTGGTGGTAGTGAGAGGAGTGTATTAGATATTGTATGGAGTTGGTGATTGTGAATTTTTGTGTGAATGTTTATAAAAATGAGTGGTCATTGATGATAGTTGATGGATGTCTTAGTTTTTTTTGTGTGTGTGTGTACATGTTATGTTTTCAGTTGGTGGTGATCCTGCTGTAAGTGTTTCGGTGTTGTTTGGAAATGTTCAAAGGTGTTTTTTTTTGTGAGTATTCAAATGTTTTATGAGAATGCTTTTTTTTTTTGCATTCATGTTATATAATAGTCTGAGGTGAGTGGGATCGTCTTGGTTATAGTGATTTGAGAGGATTTCTATAAAATGGGTGTTAGTTGGTGGTGTTGATCTTAGTTTCTGGTGATTTTTAGTAGAGTTCGGGCAGTATTCAGTGGTGTTTTGGTAGTATTCAAAGGAGTTTGATGATGTTTTTGGAATATTCATATATAAATGTTGATCTTAGTTTATGGTGATTTTGGTGGTGTTTTGACTGAATTCAGTGGTGTATTTGGGAGTATTCAAATGGGTTTGATGATGTTTTTGATGGTGTTCAAATCATGTGCAAGAGTATTTTTGAAGGTGTTCTGGGAGTATTCAGTGATGATTTGGGGGGGTGTTCAAATGATGTCTTTGGAGTATTCAATGGTAATTGATGGTGTTTTTGGTAGTGTTCAAAGTAAAGTGAGTTGTCTGTATGTGTTAGGTGGTCATAGAATTTTGTGAATAACTTGGTTACAGTGATTTTAGTGGATTTGAGATGGGTGATGAGATGCATTTGTGGATGTGAAATGTGATTTTTGTGTTTGTTTTAAAGATAGGACTGGTGGGAGACTGGTGAGTGGATGTGAAGAAATGTGGGTGAGATGGAGAGGGGTTTGAGGAGGGTTGTATTAGAAATTTAATGAAAAATGGGGGGGGGGATCTTACTGAAAATAAAGGTAATGTGTGAATATTTTAAAATAAATTATAGAAGTGAAAAGTTATGATGCATTGGAAAAGAATGGAGGGTGTTGAAACATGTCGCAGTAGTTGGGTAGTGAGATGATTAGTTGTTGTGAGTATATTATCAATTTATGTGGATACAAGGAGATGGGTATGGAGAGGATTTTATTAGAATTTTAGTAATGTAGGGAGGAATGTGTATTACATTTTAAGATTCAATTAAAAGAAGGGGAAAAATTTGTAACGAAAGAGGAAAAATTGTGAATAAATTGGTAAGTGATGAGAGTTGTGGGTATTGTTGTCGAACTAGACATATCGAAAAAAGATGTTATAAGTGGGTTGTTGTTGTGGGTGTTGTGGGGTGTTGTGGGTTGTGGGTGTTGTGGGGTGTTGTGGGTTGTAGGTGTTGTGGGGTGTTGTGGGTTGTAGGTGTTGTGGGTGTTGTTGTCGAACTAGAGATACCGAAAAGATGTTATAAGTGGGTTGTTGTTGTGACTTTTTCTGATGAAATTAGTTAAAACGAGAAAAAATTGTGGTTTGTGGATGATGTGGGTTGTGGGTGTTGTGGGTTGTGGGTGTTGTTGTCGAACTAGAGATATCAAAAAAGTTGTTATAAGTGGGTTGTTGTTGTGGGTGTTATGGTTGTGGGTGTTGTTGTCGAACTAGAGATATCAAAAAAGTTGTTATAAGTGGGTTGTTGTTGTGGGTGTTGTGGGTTGTGAGTGTTGTGGGTTGTGGGTGTTGTTGTCGAACTAGAGATGCTGAAAAGTGGTTATAAGTTGTGGGTTATTGTTGTGGGTGTTGTGGGGTGTGGGTGATGTGGGTTGTGGGTGTTGTGGGTTGTGGGTGTTGTTGGTTGTGGGTGTTGTTGTCGAAATAGAGATACTGAAAAGTGGTTATAAGTTGTGGGTTGTTGTTGTGGGGTGTGGGTGATGTGAGTTGTGGGTGTTGTGGGATGTGGGTGTTGTGGGTTGTGGGCGTTGTTGTCGAACTAGAGATACCGAAAAAGAGATGTTATAAGTGGGTTGTTGTTGTGGGTGTTGTAGGTTGTGAGTGATCGTGTGTGTTTGGATTGTGTTCATGTTTTTTGCACTCATGTTATATCTTAGTTGGAGGTGAGTGGGATCGTCTTGGTTATAGTGATTTGAGAGGATTTGTGTGAAAATGGGTGTTAGTCTGTGATGTTGATCTTAGTTTATGGTGATTTTCGTGGTGTTTTGACTGAATTCAGTGGTGTATTAGTAGTACTCAAATGGTGTATGAGACTAGTCAAAGGTGTTTTTGAAGGTGTTCAAATGATGTGCAAGAGTATTTATGAAGGTGTTCAAATGATGTGCAAGAGTATTTATGAAGGTGTTCTGGGAGTATTCAGTGGTGATTTGGGGGTATTCGAATGATGTTTTTGGAGTATTCAAAGGTAATTGATGGTGTTTTTGGTGTTGTTCAAAGTAAAGTGTCTGAGTTAGTTTTTGTGATACTGTTGTAAAAATCTGGAGAATGAGGGAGGAGTTTGGAGGATGAGTTGTAATTTAATGAAATATGTAAGCGTAGATAAATTAGAGCTGTCAAATCTTATTTGGGAGTATTCAAAATGTTGTCTTGGAAGTGTTTCAGTGTTGTTTGGAAATGTTCAAAGGTATTTTTGTGAGTATTTCAATGATTTTATGAGAGTTTTTGAAGGTGTTCAAAGTAAAGTGAGGTGTGTGTGTGTGTGTGTGTGTGTGTGTGTGTGTGTGTGTGTGTGTTGGTGTGTGTGTGTGTGTGTGTGTGTTTGTGTGTGTTTGTGTGTATCTGCGTATTAACTTCGTAATATGTAAAATTGTGACTAGTGAATTTATCGAAAAGTGGTTGTAAGAGTTGTGGTGACTTTTTCTGATGAAATAGTTAAAACGAGAAAAATGTCTGGACTTGTGTTGTATTTTGTAAAGAAATTTGTGGATTGCTGTGGGTATTAACGAAAAAAATGTGAAATTATTTGGGTTATCCTGGGTTAAGAGTGAAAATGTTTTCCCTATGATGTATATGAAATGCATTGGTTGTATAATAAACAGTGTCATCCTGCATTTTAAGTTAATGTCTGCTCGACAAGATTCAGCCTGTGTGTGCGGTCATCACGTGACGTCACTGACATAGGGGGAAGTCGACAAGATTCAGCCTGTATGTGTGTGAGGTCATCACGTGACGTCACTGACCACCGAGTAAACACAGGTGGGGTGACGTCACACTTGTTTAGGTCTGTAGTAAGAGAAAGTACCATGCCCCATAGGAGGTTTTCATTTGAATGCTTACCCCCAGAGGGGAGAATCCAAAAACTTGATCCAAGGAGATGGAGTCTTGGTATTATCGAGAAAACTTGATCCAAGGAGATGGAGACTTGGTAATATCGAGAAAACCTTGATCCAAGGAATTGGAGCAGGGAATTTGGGATGCAAGTGGGAGTCCATTTTGAATGCTTACCCCCAGAGAGGGGAATCCAAAAAACTTGATCCGAGGAGATCATAAGAAAATGAAATTCAACAAAAACAAATTGGGATGGGGGTGAAAGTGGGAGGGGGAACCTCAAAAATTTGATCCGAGGAGATCATAAGAAAATGAAATTAAAAAAAAAATTAAAAAAAAAATCGGAAAAAAATTCGGGCGTGGGCGGGCACGAGGACGCGGCGGGCGGGCGCGAGGGTGGGGGCGGCTGGGGGGCGTGGGTGGGGAGGGGCGTGGGTGGGTTCGTGGGTGGGGTGGTCTCGAGGGCGAGGTCAAGGTCATTAGCATATAGGTGTGAAAAGGAGTCTGCTCAGGAAAGGGAGCCCCTCAGGAAAAGGAGCCACTCAGCCACAGCCCTTTTCAGGAGGAGCCACTCAGGAAGAGACCGCTCTGTAGAAGGAGCCACTGAGCCGCCTTCAGCACTACTTATTTATATTATATATATATATATATATATATATATATATATATATATATATATATATATATATATATATGTATATAAATATATATATATTTATATATATATATATATATATATATATATATATATATATATATATATATATATATATATATATGTATATATATATTTATCACACTGGCCGATTCCCACCAAGGCAGGGTGGCCCGAAAAAGAAAAACTTTCATATACATATATATATATATACATATATATATATATATATATATATATATATATATATATATATATATATATATATATATATATATATATATATATATTATATATATATACATACATATATATATATATATATATATATATATATATATATATATATATATATATATATATATATATATATATATATATATATATATATATATATATATATTATATATATATATGTCGTGCCGAATAGGCAGAACTTGCGATCTTGGCTTAAATAGCAACGTTCATCTTGCCATATAGGACAAGTGAAAATTTGTGTATGCAATAATTTCGCCAAAATCATTCTGAACCTAACTAAAAATATATTTGACTGTTAAAGTTGGAAGTAGGGAAGACAGTTTTAGCAGAAGACCAGTCAATAGGATGGCTGTGATCTCTGACGTGACAGAAAAGAGCATTGTTGGTGTCGGCAAGTCTAACACTATTTTTGTGCTCCCTAAGTCTGTCAGAAAGAGATCGACCAGTTTCTCCAAAGTATTGAAGAGGACAGGAGGAACAAGAAATAGAGTAGACACCAGGTCCTTGATTTTCTCAGAGAGAAGGCCAATGAAGGGTTACTTCATCTCCCTATACCTACCGATGTCTTACTTGATCTTATCTGCCTCTGTCTGGACTTTAATTCCTTTTCCTTCCAAGGTAAGTATTATTCTCAAACTTTCGGTGTCGCTATGGGCTCTCCTCTCTCTCCTGTCCTTGCCAATCTTTACATGGAATACTTCGAGACTGTTCTTCTTCCTACGATCGATGTGCGCCCTTCACTCTGGCTCCGCTATGTGGATGACATCTTTGCTCTGTGGTCTCATGACTCTCGTCTCTTCCAACCTTTTCTTGAAGCTCTTAATAATCTTGCCCCTTCCATTAATTTTAAAACTTAATGGGAATCTAACTCCTTGCTTCCTTTTCTTGATGTTCATGTCCACTGCTCAGATACAGGTTTTGCCTTCTCCGTTTACCGCAAACCTATGCACAGTGGCATGTACATTCACTACTTTTCTTATCATGCTTCCTCTGTCAAGAAAAGTGTTCTTATCTCTCTCTTTCTTCGTGCTCTCTGCATCTGTGATCCTCAGTTCCTTCAGTTTGAAATTTTCACTTTTCATAATTCATTTTCCCGTCTTGGCTACTCTCTACTCCTGGGAACTCTTCTGTCCTCTGTCTTCCCTACATTTCCGGTCTTTCGATTCTCAACAACTCTCTCCTTTCCTTGGACATCAAACTTACTTTCCGCCAGACTAACACTCTTTGCACTAATCTCGTTCATACCTCTCCTCCCTCTACAGATGCTCCTGGTGTCTACTCTATTTCTTGTTCCTCCTGTCCTCTTCATAAATAGTGTTAGGCTTGCCGACACCAACAATGCTCTTTTCTGTCACGTCAGAGATCACAGCCATCCTATTGACTGGTAATCTGCTAAAACTCTCTTCCCTACTTCCAACTTTAACAGTCGCCGTCTGGGTGAATCCTTTCTAATACACAATTTTCCTTGTATGAATCTTAGTCCTGGCTTCGTCTCTGTAGATGCCTTCCTCTCCCACTACATTGCAAAATGCTCCAAACTTCAGAACACTCGTGACCTAACCTGATTCCTCCTTTTTTCTTCTTCTCCCTCTTCCCCTTTCCTCTTTCCTTTTTCTCCTTTGCGTTGTCTTTCTTCTGCCTATGTAGTTGTTCTTTCTTTCTTTCTTTATTACCCCCCTCCACCCCTAGATGTTCTTGCTCTTACCCTCTATGGGCACCTAGCTCCCTTGCAGTGCTCCTTTTTCTTAGTATTTGACTGGCCCCTCCTACTCTTACTACCTCCCCACTTCTACTTCCTTCCCTCCACTACTACCACCTCCTGCCTATATATACCCATCCTTTTTGTTAGTGTGACTTTGTAAATGGTCCCTGTTGGATCGAAACGTAATTTGTGTTCAGTTTACTTATATTATATGAAAACTCAGTTTAAGTCGTATTGACAACTGTTAATGAATAAACAGTGAAGTGAACAAGGGTTCGAATCGTGGTCCCGAGATTAACAGGTCTATCGCTTTACCACTGCGCTATGGAGCTTCGAGCAGGAAAGTTTCACAGAAGGCACTGCTGTGCCCTGTCTGCATCAGAGGCCACGTCTAGGACCCAACTGTCCTTTCCCACAGACTCATCAAACTTTACAGTAAATCTATTCTCACCTCCTCAAAACCACAGTCTATGAGCACGAGTCAAGTAAATGTAAACGTTCTTTTGTTTACTTTTAATTTCGTTCTTTTACATACCCACCCAAATCGTCCACCAAATTTTCAACTTCTCTTCAGAATCTCCCGAAAGCACAGTGTCTTCAGCAAAAGGCATCTGTGACAACTCCCACTTAGTATTAGATTCTCTGTATTTGAATCCTACACCTCTCCCGAACACCCCAGCATTCACTTATTTAGCAACCCCATATGTTAAACAACCATTGTGACATCATATATCTCTGTCTAAGGCCTACTTTCTATGGAAATAATCTCTCTTCTGCATACCCTAACTTGCTCTTCACTGTCCTTCACTGTTTTCATCAGTTTACCACCTATTCCATACACTTGCATTGTCTGCCACATTGCTCCCCTATTCATCCTATAATATGTCTTTTTTAAATCCATAAATCGTTCACATTTGGTCTAAACATTCCGTAACCTTCCTAAAGCCTCCTCGTCCATTAACGATTCTGATCTCCACCGTATCCTTAATTCTTTCAATAATAACTCTACCCTACACTTTACTTGATAATAGACTAATTTCCCTATAATTTTACACTCTCTACCGCCTCCCTTTACTTTATACAAAAGAACTATGCATGCTCTCTACACATCCCTAGGTGCCTGAGCCTCTTTCATACATTTATTGAACCTAAATACCAACCACTTGAAAACATTTCTATGTTAATCCCTTCAGTCCCAGCTGCTTTATCTTTTTCCACTTAACGCACTGCCTCATGCACCTCCACCACATTTCCATCTGACTCATCCTCACTCCTAAAAGTTGTTATACCTCCCTAGCCAATGCATAAAAACCACTGCCTCCTTTTCTTCATCAGTATTTAAGAGCTTCTCAAAATATTTTCACTACCTCCTCATTACCTCCAATCTCCCATCTAATAGATGAATGGTTCAGAGAACCGACATGTTGTTAAATTAGACACATGTGCAACTCTTGGCTATCTTTATTGAGGAAACGTTTCTCCACACAGTGGCTTCATCAGTTCATACAAAGGAGAAACTTGAAGAACAGGAGGAGAATGAGGTAATCAGTCCCTCAACCTTGCGTTGATGTGGTCAGTCCATCAATCTTGAATAGAATACGGCATATGAGCGGAGAAGCAGCTTATAAACTGTAGGCAGGAGAGGTGCAGCAGTGGTAGGTAGTGTCACATTTGTCCAATGTGGAAGAAGGTCGTGCCCAAGGGTTAGGCAAGCGAAGAATTCCCAAGTATTAAGATCCACCTACGACTGCTGCACCTCTCCTGCCTACGGTTTATAAGCTGCTTCTCGGCTCATATGCCGTATTCTATTCAAGATTGATGGACTGACTACATCGACTCAAGGTTGAGGGACTGATTACCTCATTCTCCTCCTGTTCTTCAAGTTTCTCCTTTGTATGGACTGATGAAGCCACTGTGTGGCGAAACGTTTCCTCAATAAAGATAGCCAAGAGTTGCACATGTGTCTAATTTAACAACTCCCATCTAATAACTCTCCTCATTTCTTTTCAACCATTAAATCCATTCATTCTCTAGGTTTTTTCAACTTCTTATTCTGTCTAAAAAATTTTTATTCTCGGGAAAATTTGCTGACAGTATCTCACCTATTCTCACGCTTGCTCTTCTTTTCATTGCATCACCACTCCATTTACCACTTTTTTTGCTCTCCATATACACCACCGTTTTTATATCACTTCTGTTTTGTAAAAAAAACACCCCTCTCATATGGTAACTTTTTCTCCCTTACCCTTGCAACAGACCTGACCCATGAGGAGCAGGTCCATGTCCCCCCTCCGGAAAAGCCCAATGACCCCCCCAATAAGCCAAATGATCCCCCCCCGGATTAGCCCAATGGCCCACCCAGTCTGGTCACCTCCACTCAAGGAAGGAGCACGGCACCAGACCCAGCAGCACAAGCTAGTCAGGTCCAACTCACTCCCACCCACACTCACTCATGTATTTATCTAACCTATTTTTAAAACTACACAATGTTTTCGCCTCAATAACTGTACTCGGGAGTTTGTTCCACTCATCCAAGCCAGTGCTTTCCTATATCCTTCCTGAATCTGAATTTTTCCAACTTGAAATCATTGCTGCGAGTCCAGTCTTGGCTGGAAATTTTCAGCACGCTGTTTACATCCCTTGTATTTATTCCTGTTTTCCATTTATACACCTCGATCATACCCCCCCTCCCCTAATTCTACGCCTTTCGAGAGAGAGCAGATTCAGGGCCTTCAGTCTATCCTCATAGGGAAGATTTCTGATACATGGGATCATCTTTGTCATCCTCCTTTGTACGTTTTCCAGAGCATTTATATCCATTCTGTAACACGGTGACCAGAACTGAGCAGCATAGTCTAAATGAGGCCTAACCAAGGATATATAAAGTTGAAGAACAACCTGAAGACTTCTATTATTTATACTTCTAGATATGAAGCCAAGAATTCTGTTAGCTTTATTGCAGACACTAATGCACTGTTGTCTTGGTTTTAGATTCCTGCTAACCAGAACTCCTAAATTCTTATCGCAATCAGTAGTATTAAGATCTACATTATTTAGTTTATATGTGGCATGGTTATTTACCTGTCCAACATTTAGAACTTTGCATTTGTCAATATTAAACTGCATCTGCCATTTCTCCGACCATTGCATCAGTCTATTCAAATCATCCGGGAGTGCTCTAGTGTCCTCATTAGAATGAATTGGATGGACTATTTTGGTGTCATCAGCAAATTTGCTTATGTTGCTATTTATTCCCTCATCTATGTCGTTTATGTAAATTGTGAACAACATCGGGCCCAACACTCACCCCTGAGGAACACCGCTTGTGACGTGCCCCCATTCTGATTTCTCCTCAAATTATGCAAACTCTCTGCTGCCTATTTGTCAACCATGCCTCTACCCAGGAAAAAATTTCTTCTATTCCGTGTGGCTTAAGTTTTCTCAATAGCCTCTGGTGAAAGATCTATTTATTATTATATTTTTTTATGTGTAAAAATAAAAACAACTGGTAGAAATACATGTAAAGTACAATTTTTTTTTATTTTTAATATAATAAGTAAGTGGTTATGGTAATAATAAGTTCCTCGTAAGGTTATTAATAAGTTGCTTCGTTTTTTGTGTGTTGGTTGCCTTGACGCAAGAAGCTAGCCACTCCAATGTTTCACTCACTCGCTTCCTCTGTACTTCCTACCTCTCTCCCTCCCTCCCTCTAATTTAAACTTTCCTCATTCCCTCTCTTCCTTCAATTTATTCTTCCTTTATTCTTTTCCTCCACTATTAATACTTCCCTTTCTTCGCTCTATGTCTTCCTCTCTACTTTCTATCCCTCCCTCTATCACATTAACCTGTTCTCTCTACTTCCTTATCTGCCTCCATCCAATTCAATACTTTTCTACTCAGTATCTTCCCAATCTTTCCCATTCTACTCTATATTTCCCTCCCTCCCTTCCTTCCATCTACCTTGCTCTCACTCTCCCTTCCTTACACTCTACCTTTGCTTTCACTCTCCCTTCCTTACACTCTACCTTGCTCTCACTCTCCCTTTCACTCCACCTTACTCTCACTCTCCCTTCCACTCTACCTTGCTCTCACTCTCCCTTCCTTCCACTCTATCTTGCTCTCACTCTCCCTTCCTTCCACTCTACCTTGCTCTCACTCTTCCCTTCCACTCTACCTTGCTCTCACTCTCCCTTCCACTCTACCTTGCTCTCACTCTCCCTTCCACTCTACCTTGCTCTCACTCTCCCTTCCTTCCACTCTACCTTGCTCTCACTCTCCCTTCCTTCCACTCTATCTTGCTCTCACTCTCCCTTCCTTCCACTCTACCTTGCTCTCACTCTCCCTTCCACTCTACCTTGCTCTCACTCTCCCTTCTTTCCACTCTACCTTGCTCTCACTCTCCCTTCCACTCTACCTTGCTCTCACTCTCCCTTTCACTCTACCTTGCTCTCACTCTCCCTTCCACTCTACCTTTCTCTCACTCTCCCTTTCACTCTACCTGCTCTCACTCTCCCTTCCACTCTACCTTGCTCTCACTCTCCCTTTCACTCTACCTTGCTCTCACTCCCCTTCCTTCCGCTCTACCTTGCTCTCACTCTCCCTTCCTTCCACTCTACCTTGCTCTCACTCTCCCTTCCTTCCACTCTACCTTGCTCTCACTCTCCCTTCCTTCAACTCTACCTTGCTCTCACTCTCCCTTTCACTCTACCTTGCTCTCACTCTCTCTTCCTTCCGCTCTACCTTGCTCTCACTCTCCCTTCCTTCCACTCTACCTTGCTCTCACTCTCCCTTCCTCCACTCTACCTCGCCCTCACTCTCCCTTCCTTTCACTCTTCCTCGCCCTCACTCTCCCTTCCTTCCACTCTGCCTCGCCCTCACTCTCCCTTCCTTTCACTCTACCTCGCCCTCACTCTCCCTTCCTTCCACTCTACCTCGCCCTCACTCTCCCTTCCTTTCACTCTACCTCGCCCTCACTCTCCCTTCCTTCCACTCTACCTTGCTCTCACTCTCCCTTCCTTCCACTCTACCTCGCCCTCACTCTCCCTTCCTTCACTCTACCTCGCCCTCACTCTCCCTTCCTTCCACTCTACCTTGCTCTCACTCTCCCTTCCTTCCACTCTACCTCGCCCTCACTCTCCCTTCCTTTCACTCTACCTCGCCCTCACTCTCCCTTCCTTCCACTCTACCTTGCTCTCACTCTCCCTTCTTCCACTCTACCTCGCCCTCACTCTCCCTTCCTTTCACTCTACCTCGCCCTCACTCTCCTTCCTTCCACTCTACCTTGCTCTCATTCTCCCTTCCTTCCAGCCTCCCTTCTTCAATAATTTCCGCCCTCTCTCCCAACACTTTTAATCCCTCACCCACTTGGCTCTTTACTTTCATTCCTCCACTATAATTTTGTTCCTCCTTCCCTGTATTCATTAATTCCCTCTACACGGACGATATTTTCCTCCCACCACTATTCTTACCTCCCTCCTCTGCAATTTACTTCATCACTCAGCAGGACTAAGACGTCGTAACTGTTATGCCTGGGGCGCCCCAGACGCTTGTGTCCAGCCGTCACCTTCCTACACAATACCGGCTCCCGGGTGCCTGTCTTGCTCCCTTGTTTTGATTTTTTACCCTGACAGGTGCCGCGCGGGGCTGTCCAGGTGTCCACCTCCCCAACACATTGCTGGGGGAGAAGTCATTAGTCGCCCACACTCGTTACGCCCCTCAGAGAAATCGTTCTCGACTTAAGATGTGGATGAATGCGTGGAACATGTGGGTAGATATATGGAGCATGTGTATAGCAGAGTGGAGATAGATCCGTAGAGAGGGTGAACATGAATGGGAGAAGCAAGCGGAGAATTAAGTGGAAAGGGTGGAAAGATTAGATGGAAATGCAGACAGATGTGGATAACACATTAACAGATGAACGGAGAGTGCAGAAAGATGCGTGGATTGTGTCCATATATACATGGATGTGCTGAGATGGGAGAACCATGTAGATAGTGGGATTGATCCATGGATAAATGTTTGGAGGGTGTGGATGGATGAGTGGAGGGAATGACTGGAATGATAGAGGGAGTAAATAGATGATTGCATGGGGCATGTGATATGTGTGTGAAAAGTACTAACAGATGGAGGGATACTCTGATTAGACAATTATAGGAGGATGGGCAAGTAAAAAATATGTGACAACTTGTAAATAAACAATGATGAGACTGAATACATAGAGAGAGTGAAGATATGTGGGGCGTATGGATGAATGTGTGCAAGGTGAGAAGAAAAAGATAGAAAAAAATATAGGTAAATGAGTATGCATATATATAATATATACATATATATATAATATATATATATATATATATATATATATATATATATATATATATATATATATATATATTTATATATATATATTATATATAATATATTCTTTCTTTCAACACACCGGCCGTATCCCACCGAGGCGGGGTGGCCACAAAGGAAAAACGAAAGTTTCTCCTTTTACATTTAGTAATATATACAGGAGAAGGGTTACTAGCTCCTTGCTCCCGGCATTTTAGTCGCCTCTTACAACACGCATGGCTTACGGAGGAAGAATTCTGTTCCAACTTCTCCCATGAGTAAGAGAAATAAACAAGAACAAGAACTAGAAAGAAAATAAAGAAACCCAAAGGGGTGTGATATAATGCTTGTACATGTAGTGTAGTGTGACCTAGTGTAAGTAGAAGTAGCAAGACATACCTGAAATCTGCATGTGTATGAGACAGATAAAAAAAGACACCAGCAATCTTACCATCGTGTAAAACAATTACAGGCTTCAGTTTACACCCACTTGGCAGGACGGTAGTACCTCCCCTGGGCGGTTGCTGCCTTCCAACCTACTGCCTGGATATATATATATATTATATATATATAATATATATATATATATAATATATATATATATATATATATATATATATATATATATTATATATATATATAATATATATATATATATATATATATAAATATATATATATTTTATATATTTTCATTTTTCTATCTTTCAACACACCGGCCGTATCCCACCGAGGCAGGGTGGCCCAAAAAAGAAAAACGAAAGTTTCTCTTTTAAAATTTAGTAATTTATACAGGAGAAGGGGTTACTAGCCCCTTGCTCCCGGCATTATAGTCGCCTCTTACAACACGCATGGCTTACGGAGGAAGAATTCTGTTCCACTTCCACATAGAGATAAGAGGAAATAAACAAGAACAAGAACTAGAAAGAAAATAGAAGAAAACCCAGAGGGGTGTGTATATATATGTTTGAACATGTATGTGCAGTGTGACCTAAGTGTAAGTAGAAGTAGCAAGACATACCTGAAATCTTGCATGTTTATGAGACAGAAAAAAGACACAAGCAATCCTACCATCATGTAAAACAATTACAGGATTCCGTTTTACGCTCACTTGGCAGGACGGTAGTACCTCCCTGGGCGGTTGCTGCCTTCCAACCTACTGCCTAGGATTTATATATTATATATATATAATATATATATAAAATATATATATATATATATATATATATAATATATATATATATATATATATAAATTCTTTCAACGCACCAACCGTATCCCACCGAGGTAGGATTGTCCCCGAACGCTTGAGAGACGCGGTAGAAGCTCAAGACCCCAGGTTCACGGAAGCAGACTCCTCCAGTAGACCAGTTCCTCCCAAACTGCACAAACAGTCCCACTGGGACAAACCGATCACGGAAAAAATCGCCAACACAATGCTCACCAACGCCTCAGCAAAGGACAAAGCTCGTCTCCTAGCAGTGATGGCGCCACACTCAGGATATTTCCCTCTAGCTGTTCCCAATTCCTCCCTGGGCACTCGACTCGACCCACTGACCCACAAATATGAAGACCTTTCCCTTGCTACAACTTCATCTCAATAGGGTCGGAGACCCTTGGAGCATGGGACAGGTGTGCTCTAAAGTTCCTCAAAGAGCTGGGTGAAAAACTCATCATAGAAACTAAGGACCACAGGGCGGCCACCTTCCTCTTTGAGAGACTCAGTGTTGTTATCCAGAGGAGAAATGCCTGCAGCATTCTGGGCACGCGGCCTACCACCTGCGAGCTGGCTCTTCTTGCCGAATAAGGCAAACGAAAATTTATGTATGCAATAATTTCGCAAAAATCTTTCTGAACTTAACGAAAAACATATTTCATTGTGTTTGTTTATTATTAAATTATTGTAAACTTATCTAAAATATATTTAGTTGGATTAGACTAAGTTAGGTAAGTTTTCTAACTAAAGTTATTTTGGTACAAAATTATTAATATTTTCATTAATATAAACGAAAAAAATATATATCTTTAAACGTATTAGAGAAATTATTGTATGAACTTAATTTTAAATGAGTTCTTGCTAATTAAGCAGTTTTACCTATTCGGAACGATATATATATATATATATATATATATATATATATATATATATATATATATATATATATATATATATAAAATATATATAATATATATATATATTATGTATATATATATATATATAATATATATATATATATATATATATATATATATATATATAAATATATATATATATATATATATATATATATATATATCAATAACAACATTGCACTAGCCAAGGACTCGAACCCATGCTGCTTTGGCCTGTCTCATGGTGGGGCGAAAACGCATGAAGCCCTAATCCACTGGACCATACGATCCTTAAAAGTAGGGCATCCAGCTGTACTGGATGTTGTACTCCCTATGCCCTAGTTTTGAAGATCGTATGGTCCAGTGGATTAGGGCGTCATGCGTTGTCGCCCACCATGAGGCAGACCAAAGCAGCATGGGTTCGAGTCCTTGGCTAGTGCAGTGTTGTTATTGATCAATACCAGTCGTTCGTGGTCGAAAATTATCGGAGTAAATCTGGACTTATGTCTACAGTCCACTTATTTGTTGAAACAAAATTTAGGAAATTTGATTAATATGTTTGGTGTCTTATTTTCATTACTAAAATATCTTGATATATCACATAGATTATTATACAGTCTGTATCTATATCCCTCAATAAGTGGACAATTAAGCACAAAATGTGTTCGAGACACAGACCATGAGGCTGGCCACATACTTAGCATTTAGCTTGATCATCACCTGTGAGTCTGTCAGACTGACAGAAGTACTTACAACCAAGCCTAAGTCTGGCTGCTACAACATCTATCTGTCTGTTCACATTGCCAGTTACTCCTTGAACGTACGTTCATGTTATCATAGTTCATGTTATCGAGTTATATTCTTCACTTTCCTTCAGGGTACTTTTTTCTCTTACAAACTTTATCAAAAAGGAGCAATCGAATATGTGAAGGAATCCTCAACAAGTACATTAATTCCCTTTTCCAGGATTTTTGAGCTTCTCCGATGAGCATGTTGTTAGAATTATTTTGTGAGTCAAAAGTCTTCAGTGATGAACTCCTCATGATTTATTCCTGTTTTCCATTTATACATCTCAATCATATCCCCCTTAATTCTACGCCTTTCTAGAGAGTGCATATTCAGTGCCTTCAGTGCCTGGTCACAGACCGGGCCGCGGGGGCGTTGACCCCCGGAACTCTCTCCAGGTAAACTCTCCAGGTATCCTCGTAGAAAATATTTGGATACATGGGATCAACTGTGACATCCTTCTCTGTACGTTTTCCAGCACATTTATATCCATTCTGTATTACAGAATGGATATAAATGAGAATGAGACCTAACCAACGATATATTGAGTAGAAGAATAACCTGAGGACTCTTGTTATTTATACTTCTTTATTCGCTTCAGTGTGGAAACTTATGCACTGTTGTCTTGGTTTTAGATTACTATTAACCAGAGCTCGTAAATATTTTCCGTATTCAGAGTGATTAAGATCTATATTACTTAGTTTATAAGCGTAATATCTGTATTTAACTGCATCTGTCACTTCTCCGACCATTGTATCAGACTGTTCTTCCTGTAGCCCTCTAAAGTGCTTGGCAGAATTAATCAGACTGCCTATTTTGGTGTCATCGGCAAACTTGCTTACGTTGCTATTTATTGTCTCATCTGTGTCATTTATGCATATTATGAACTACAAAGGGTCCAACATTGACCCCTGTGGAACTCCACCTGTGATGCGTCACCACTGATCTTTTGCTCATTTATGCAAGCCTCTGTCCAGGAAAAAAAAATGCTCCTCCTATTCCGTTTGCCTCTACTTTCTTCAACAATCTCCAGTGTGAAATTTAATCAAAAGTCTTACTGAAGTCCATATACACAATATCATATTCATTACCATGATCTACCTCCTCCGATACCTTAGTGAATAAAAAGTTAGTAAATTTGTAAGGCAGGAACCCCGGTTTGTAAAACAGTGCTGAGATTCATTGATCAATTTGTAATAATTCAATGTGGCTTCGAAAAGAGTCGGAAATTACTGATTCCATCAATTTTCCCACAGTGGAGGTTAGGCTAATTGGTCTATAATTCGAAGTTAGTAATTTGTATCACATATGCCATTTTCCACTTATTTGGTACTATGAGAGTTTGCAGTGATATCTTGAAAACACTATCCAGTGGTATGTAATGTTCCTTCTTACATTCCTTTATAACGTGTGAGAACAGTTCTTCAAGGCCAGAGCAACTGTTAGGTTTTAATCTATCTGGCTGTCTGGGAACCATGTCCCTAGTGCACAACTTATTTTAGTCCTCATCTACATGAAGTTATATTTCTGGAATTTCTCTAGTATCTTCGTAAAATCTAAGAGGAAATGTGTGTTGCAGATTGTACACATTTCTTTGTCACTGTCAATGATCTGAGAAACTTTTAAGGGGGGTCTATCTTGTCTGTAATCTTTCTCTTATATACCTGTAGGAAACCTTTGGGAATATTCCACGAATCAGCTGCGATTTTAACTTCATAATCACTTTTGGCTTTTCTTTTACTTCTTTATTTATCTCTTTAATTGAACATATTGATTTCTTAAATGCCCTGCCTTTGTGATTCGCCTGTAAATGACAGTCTTTTGACCTATGAGATGTTATATTGTTTATCAATTTAGGGTAATATTTGCTTGATTTAATTTCCCTATTTGGAACATGGGTAGTCTGGGCGGTTCATATTGGCAACCATCACTACCTACGTGACCCACAGTTTAATGACCAGTCAGATCTCACCAGTTTATGCCATCAAGATAAATTCTCAGTCTTATGAAATAAGTCAAGCCGAAGTCAGGGATATTTACTTGATTGTAGTTATTTAGGTAATTCCATGATATATTGAAACAGTGATCAGTGATCATTTTCCCCAAGCTCATCATTAACCTCAAGATTATTAATTTGTGGTTCCACGTTGCAAGAACCAAACCAAGTAGGTTATTTCCTCTAGTTGGTTATATCACAAACCGTTTTAAAAACAATCCTGGATTGTATCAAGAAAGTCAATAGACTAAAGATTTCTTATCAAATTACTCCAATCTGTCTAAAGTTAAAATCTCCCTTTAACAAAATATTTTCGTATCTAGATGTCTTATGAATTCGTCCCATAGAAGTTTACTGCGTTCCCACAACATAATTGAGCTACAGACATATATGCGCAGGTCTCCTGACCAGCAAAATGTGATCAGTTATGAGGGTGTCTTCACAAAATTCAACTTCAGTAACAAAAACATGCAATAGGAACAAGTCAGTCATGCCTTAAATGAAAAAAAGCTGGGAAGATATCCTAAACAACGTGGATCCGAACCTTTGCCTAGAAAAAACTAACTCTTTGGAACTTGAGATCTGCTCAAGGCACATTCCATTAAGAAAGAGAAAGAGAAGATGTAAACTAGAAAGAGAGAGACGCTCCCAATACAGGAAAAGGCGAAAAATCACAGAGCTGCTGAAAGGGGCCAGAATATCTGAAATACGGAGCGAGGCACTGGTCAGAGAAATAACAAATATCGAACTTAAGCTTAAGGGATCTTACAGGAGACAAGAGTCTCAGGAAGAACTTAAAGCCATAAAGGAAATTGAAAGGAACCCAAATTACGACTTCTCTTATGCCAAATCTAAGGGGAAGACAACATCCAGTATTAGACCCCTGCTTAGGCGAGATGGAACCTACACCGATGTCACGTGGTGACTGATGCCCACGCTCTTCATAATATGGATGGAGAAATGGAATTCGTCGGTACAGCTAAATTTGTCTCCTAATTTGAGTTGCTTAAGGAATATTATGACGTATCATAATTGACAGAGCTAAAGAAATCTTAAATTTTGAATTCCCAGTGGATCATTACCAGGACACAGAAGCATTTTTATTTTTGACAAGTTCAATGCTTCTTCTACACAACATGCAGGCATACTCTAATGACTTAGTAGTTGTTTCTGACACTTAGAACAAGCACCTCTCCATTATCAGGAAATTCCGCGAAAGGCATAGGAAATAACAGTTAACAGTTAAGCTTACTAAATCATTTAGTAAGAAAAAAGTTCTAAAAAATTACTTATACTTTAGCTATGTGGTATCACCAGGTTCTTCATGGCAAGAAGTCACTTCAATGGTTCCTGAGCATAATGGCTAAGACATGTGGGCTCATTTAATCATCATTATCTGTAGGAGATCCCTGCTTGTTTATTCAGCTAGATGTCAGGAAGGGCGACGCAAATCAGTATCCATCAGATACTGATGGACTCCAGCTGTAACAGTATTCTCTGGGATGGGGACTGGGATGAGGTTGTTGGCGTTAGTTGAGTACATTACTTTCATTCAGTGTCCATCACACGCAACTGTACATCCTGCAGACATAATAACTTCATTTGTAAGAGTCAACCAATTAATAAGAGGGCGAGCCCCAGGCTAACTTACCTTGTAACGAGAGACAGCCATGGAGATCAGTTTCTCGACCGCTTTCAGCTGATTAACACATACAAGTATACTGTCCTCTGTGTGGGTGTACAAGCTAATGCTAATGAGAGTACTAATTCTTACTCTTTCATGGTTGCCTACTCATATTATGGTATCTTTCAAACTGATTGTCAATAGTGTACACATTGTTGGAGGAGGGAGTACATGGGTACTCAGAAAAAACCTTCTGATATATTCTTTACTCCTTAAAATTTGGAGACTGTTTTAGTGATTTCTCCCTTGCTGGTATTCCACCTTCATGACCACATTCAACACGACATTCAACAATACCTGTGTTCATAATATTAGTTATTTTTGTGAGCTCTCCTCTTTCCATCTTCAGGCTTGTTACTTGGTTCATTATTATTGGGTTCCTTCAGTATTGTTTGCATAACCCACATCAAGAGGATTTTGTTTTCCATGCAATGTCATTCTCAAATTGTTGCTGAGCCTTTCTTTTTACCCCTGCATACTTCTTCCTGGCTCTTCTGCTTCCTTCCTTTTTTCCTGCATTCTTTGCTTCCTATATCTTCTCATGTTCTAGCACTTTTAGCTTTTACCTCTGCATCCCAGCACTTTCCACCTACATATTTTATCATCTTATTCATTGTCTTCACTTCCAGTTCTCTTTCCCACTGCAGCTGACTCTGAAATTACCTCTTACTAGTGTAGTTTCCTCTTCAAAACTCGGTATTGTGTAGCCACTGGCACCGAGTGCTCTCATAAGACTGGGTGAAACATAAATGTTCGATATGTTCGATCTGCTACTGAGATAAATGTAGGTTTAATTATGTATTATGAACATTCTGATTCCAGTTTGAAAACGAAATTGAGATATTATATCAGGCTTTTTAGTTTTTGGAAAATGTGTAATAAAAAGAATTGTGTAATAAAAAGAATTGTTTCATCAAAATTTACAGGACATGTAATATAAAGAGTCATTAAAACTTATTTCAGTAAGGAACATATTCTTAATGGAAGTTAAAAACAATATTTAAAAATGTTTTAAGAAATTTTATTTACACTTATTCTTGGAAGTCCAAGATGAAACCAACAATAGTTCCCCGTCAGGTTGGGACTGAAACGCCCCTGGTAGCGTACCTCCTTTGTACAGATATATATCAGTATAAAGGATATATCCTGACAGGATATATCCTGACTAAACTCTACACCAGCATCATCACTAGCAGCATCAAGACTGGATGGGAAGAAGTTCAGGGGTGAGTGAAGAAAGTACATTTTCATAAACATGTTGCACTAATTCGGCATAATGTCTTCTCTGCAGAAAAGAAAATTGAAGGTTTACAACGTAAAGAGACTTTAAATATTTCCGAACTGGTTGGATGAACGATACAATGGCATGGCACGTCCAGGACAGGAGAAATGTACGTCATCACTGCTAGTGTAAATGTACGTCATCACTGCTAGCGTAAATGTACGTCATCACTGCTAGTGTAAATGTACGTCATCACTGCTAGCGTAAATATACGTCATCACTGCTAGCGTAAATGTACGTCATCACTGCTAGCGTAAATGTACGTCATCACTGCTAGTGTAAATGTACATCATCACTGCTAGTGTAAATGTACGTCATCACTGCTAGTGTAAATGTACGTCATCACTGCTAGCGTAAATGTACGTCATCACTGCTAGCGTAAATGTACGTCATCACTGCTAGTGTAAATGTACATCATCACTGCTAGTGTAAATGTACGTCATCACTGCTAGCGTAAATGTACGTCATCACTGCTAGTGTAAATGTACGTCATCACTGCTAGCGTAAATGTACGTCATCACTGCTAGCGTAAATGTACGTCATCACTGCTAGTGTAAATGTACATCATCACTGCTAGCGTAAATGTACGTCATCACTGCTAGCGTAAATGTACGTCATCACTGCTAGCGTAAATGTACATCAACACTGCTAGTGTAAATGTACGTCATCAATGCTAGTGTAAATGTACATTATCACTGCTAGTGTAAATGTACGTCATCACTGCTAGCGTAAATGTACGTCATCACTGCTAGCGTAAATGTACGTCATCACTGCTAGTGTAAATGTATGTCATCACTGCTAGTGTAAATGTACGTCATCACTGCTAGTGTAAATGTACGTCATCACTGCTAGCGTAAATGTACGTCATCACTGCTAGTGTAAATGTACGTCATCACTGCTAGCGTAAATGTACGTCATCACTGCTAGTGTAAATGTACGTCATCACTGCTAGCGTAAATGTACGTCATCACTGCTAGCGTAAATGTACGTCATCACTGCTAGTGTAAATGTACATCATCACTGCTAGCGTAAATGTACGTCATCACTGCTAGCGTAAATGTACGTCATCACTGCTAGCGTAAATGTACATCAACACTGCTAGTGTAAATGTACGTCATCAATGCTAGTGTAAATGTACATCATCACTGCTAGTGTAAATGTACGTCATCACTGCTAGCGTAAATGTACGTCATCACTGCTAGCGTAAATGTACGTCATCACTGCTAGTGTAAATGTATGTCATCACTGCTAGTGTAAATGTACGTCATCACTGCTAGTGTAAATGTACGTCATCACTGCTAGCGTAAATGTACGTCATCACTGCTAGTGTAAATGTACGTCATCACTGCTAGCATAAATGTACGTAATCACTGCTAGCGTAAATGTACGTCATCACTGCTAGCATAAATGTACGTCATCACTGCTAGTGTAAATGTACATCATCACTGCTAGTGTAAATGTACGTCATCACTGCTAGCGTAAATGTACGTCATCACTGCTAGTGTAAATGTACGTCATCACTGCTAGCGTAAATATACGTCATCACTGCTAGCATAAATGTACGTCATCACTGCTAGCATA
>NC_069425.1:26090171-26097671 GCF_026875155.1 Cherax quadricarinatus
ATCTATATAACAATAATAAATCACTTATCAAAGGTTCCTGCAACTTTCTAACAGATACGTCGTCCTGAGTGTAACTCTTACACGACTCTCAGTGTCGGTGGAAGTAAAGTTATTAATTCCCACATATTTGCCTTCATTTTCTTCTTTTCCTACTTAAATTTCTTGGGCAATCTGTTCACTTTATATGACAGCCAGGGTGTGTGTGTGCGTGTGTGTGTGCGTGTGTGTGTGTGTGTGTGTGTGTATGTGTGTGTGTGTGTGTGTATGTGTGTGTGTGTGTGTGTGTGTGTGTGTATGTGTGTGTGTGTTCGTGTGTGTTTGTGTGTGCGTGTGTGTGTGTGTGTGTGTGTATGTGTGTGTGTGTGTGTGTATGTGTGTGTGTGTGTGTGTGTGTGTGTGTTATGTGTGTGTGTGTGTTCGTGTGTGTTTGTGTGTGAGTGTGTGTGTGTGTGTGTGTGTGTGTGTGTGTGTGTGTGTGTGCATGTGTATTTGTGTGTGTGTGTGTGTACTCACCTATTTGTACTCACCTATTTGTGGTTGCAGGGGTCGAGTCACAGCTCCTGGCCCCGCCTCTTCGCTGATTGCTACTAGGTCCTCTCTCTCCCTGCCCCATGAGCTCTATCATACCTAGCCTTAAAACTATGTATGGTTCCCGCCTCCACTACGTCACTTTCTAGGCTATTCCACGCCCTGACTACTCTATGAAATGAAGAAATACTTCCTAACATCCCTTTGATTCATCTGAGTCTTCAACTTCCAATTGTGACCTCTTGTGTCTGTGTCCCATCTCTGGAACATCCCGTCTTTGTCCACCTTGTCTATTCCGCGCAGTATTTTATATGTCGTTATCATGTCTCCCCTGACCCTCCTGTCCTCCAGTGTCGTCAGGCCGATTTCCTCAACCTTTCTTCGTAGGACAATCCCCGTAGCTCTGGGACTAGTCTTGTTGCAAACCTTTGCACTTTCTCTAATTTCTTGACGTGCTTGACTAGGTGTGGATTCCAAACTGGTGCTGCATACTCCAGTATGGGCCTGACATAAATGGTATACAGAGTCTTAAACGAATCCTTACTGAGGTATCGGAACGCTATCCGTAGGTTTGCCAGGCGCCCGTATGCTGCAGCAGTTATCTGATTGATGTGCGCCTCAGGAGATATGCTCGGTGTTATACTCACACCCCAGGTCTTTTTCCTTGAGTGAGGTTTTCAGTCTTTGGCCATCTAAACTATATTGTGTCTGCGGTCTTCTTTGCCCTTCCCCAATCTTCATGACTTTGCATTTGGCAGGATTAAATTCAAGGAGCCAGTTGCTGGACCAGGCTTGTAGCCTGTCCAGGTCTCTTTGTAGTCCTGCCTGATCCTCATCCGATTTGATTCTTCTCATTAACTTCGCATCATCTGCAAACAAGGACACCTCTGAGTCTATCCCTTCCGTTATGTCGTTCACATATACCAAGAACAGCACAGGTCCTAGGACTGATCCCTGTGGAACCCCGCTTGTCACAGGCGCCCACTCTGACACCTCGCCGCGTACCATGACTCGTTGTTGCCTCCCTGACAGGTATTCTCTGATCCATTGCAGTGCCTTTCCTGTTATGTGTGCCTTTCCTTAGTTTTTTGCAAAAACCTCTTGTGAGGAACTGTGTGAAGGCCTTCTTGCAGTCCAAAAATATGCAGTCGACCCCCCTCTCTCTCTTTCTTACTTCTGCCCCCTTGTCATAAAACTCAGTATTGTGCACAGGATTTTCCTTCCCCTAAAACCGTGCTGGTTGTAAATTATACACTTGTTTTTCCAGGTCCCCCACCACTTCCTCCGATGATCTTCTCCATGCCCTGATAATCCCTTTAGTGATACGGGTCTGTGTTTGTCCCTCATGTCTGCCCTCCCTTTTTAAAAAATTTTGGGAACATTTGCCATTTTCCTACCCGGGGAGTTGCCCATTTTCAAGTGATGTATTGAAAAATCTTTGTTAAGGCTACACAAAATTTGCTCCTTTTTAAGGACCCATGGAGAGTGTTTGTCGGGGTCCCCCCGCCTTTGAGGGTCAAGTTGCATAGCAGCTTCTTCCCTCCTCCTTGGGTTTAATGTCCACCCGCACTTGCGGGGGGCCCCCCCCTGTTCGTTTTTCCCTGGGTCCTACGGGTTCCACTTAAATACCTTTTTAAATCTTGTTTTTGAGCTCCTGACATACCTCCTTGGGCTTTTTTTGGAATTCCCATCCCCCTTTCCTCAGTTGATTCCCTGGTTTGACTGTTTTTTTCCCCCGATTGGCTGTACAACACTTCGGTCGTCTTTACTTTTGATGCTATGTCATTTTAAATTTTGTCTGAGCCCCCCCTTCTATTTTGCTATTCGTTTCTTGCCTTCGGCTGTTTTTTTTATTTCCTATTCCTGTCTTCTGTACCTTTTTCCTTTTCTTAGTACACCTATTTTTTTTGCCTCCCTACACCTTTGGGGTAAACCAAGGATCGTTCTGTTTTTCCCCATTATTTCTTTTTCCCCCTTGGGACAAACCTTTCCCCTTTCCCCCCCCCTTGCATTTAGTTGTACATGTCCAATTTCTTGTACGGTTTTTTCCTGTCACCCCCTCCCCCTAAATGCTTGAAGGAATTTCCCCATCCCTGAGTAACCCCCCTTTTGTTTTGGTTTTTCCCAGCCTATTCCTGCTCCTCTCCACTTGGAGCTCAACTATTAGTCGAAGCACAGAACCAATGATCACTGCCCCAGGGGGGCCTTTTCTACATAAACCCTCGATGTCCGAACTGCTCATGGTGAATACAAGGTCCATTTTTGCGGCATCCTTCCTCCCCTTTGGTATGTCTTAACATTTTAGCATGAGGTTTTCCATACCACATCCATCATCTTGGCTTTTCCCCATGTTTCGGGACCCCCATGGTCCGGTTTTTCCCAGAAATCTCCTTGTGATTAAAACCCCCTAACTAGTAACTTTGCTCCTCCCTGTGTGCTCTCCGGGCCCCCTGGGCTTTTTCGATCTTGCCTGTTGTCTCACAATTTTTCTCTTGGCCCTCCTGAGTTCTGTGGGGGGTTTTACATTACTGAAATTTATACCTTATGTCCCTCAGACTGGATTTTCTACAAAGTAGTCCCTTTCCCCCCATGCCACCATTCCTTCCCATTTTCTCAAAATCCCACGGGTTTTTTAAGGGCAGTGCAACTCCCCCCCCCCTCCTCCCTCTTCTTTCCTGAGGTTGGTATCCGGGATGGAAAATTGAATCTGTTTTTATTCGGGTGATTTTGTTTCTGTGGTGCTTTATGTCTGGGGATGTCTCTTTGATTCTTTCTTCCCCTCCTAACTTTTTTATTTTTCCCATCTGCATTTGTATAAACACCTTAATTTTTTTCTAAGACTGGGGTCGGGAGGTATATTGGGGTTGGGGAAGTGGGGCCCGGGAAAGGAAAACTATGGGTTGTTGCTGTAGGGGGGAGTTTGTAATTATGGGGGGGGGCGTTGAATGTGGCATGGGTTTTTTGGGTTTTTAGAGGTTTGGGTTGACTGGGGTTCCCTGGTTGGGGGGCTTTATGGAAATTTTGAGGGAGGCTGTATTGATCTTCTTTGGGTCTGGGATCTCCTGTCTGTCTTCTCCATCCCCTCTCTTTCCTCCTTTCGCCTTTTTAAAAATCCTCTCATTTTTGCCCTTTTTCTTGTGATCTGCGCGGTCGAGATACACCTTCCTTATGCCGGGATTCCCCCTTAATCGTGCTTTCTCCTGCAGGTCCTGGGCCGAGTCGCTTCTGCCTTGAAGGCACTTTTCCTGCCGGGTTTTTTTTTTACAAACCCCCCTATTTCTCCGAAAATTTTCCCCTGGTCATGTCGTCTTCTTATTGTTTCATGATTCTTTTTTAATTGGCTTTTTTTCCCCCTTTTTTCTTTCTTCATAGTTTCCCCTTCAGCTTCCTGGGCCCATAAACAAAGATGACCTCACCCCTTTTATTCTCCCCGTTTTCCCTGTGTATCGCCCCATTTAATTTGGTTCCGCACTGCAGTGTCCTTTTTTCAGTTTCACTGGGTAATGTATTGGGGCATTTTCCTTCATTTTTAATTCCTTTTGGCTTTCCCGGGGTTGTTGTTGTCTGTTTGGGCCCCACATAAAGCTTAGCTCTTTTTATTACTACTCTCCCCTATAGGCCTCCCCATGCTTGTGCCCTTCTTTCCTCAGTCCCCCTTTTTTTGGCTGGGTAGCATCTCTGTTGTCAATCCCCAAAATGTTCTTTAGTTCTTTAGGCGTTTCAGATTTTTTAGTTCCTCTTCAAAATCTGTATCCTAGCCCTTGCTTTTTAATCGCTCCCACTTCCTGCTTTCCCTATCTATCCTCTCTTTATTTTTCGCTAAGTTTTTAGTTTTTTTTTCCCATTCTGATCTCTTTTTATAGCTTGCTGCCCCAATCTTCCCCTTCGCTTCCCTCCGCCCCTTTGGTTTTTTCTTTTTGCTCTCTGACAACCCCTTTTTGTTTTATCCTGATTTCCTCGATGGGAAAAAAATGTATCTGTATGTTAGGGTTGTAGTGTGTATGTCAGAGTGGGGGGGGGGGAGGTATGGAGGAAAATTGGCTATGTGGGGGAGGAGGGGAGGGGTCAGGAGGGTCGGGTGAACTGGGGGGGGAGGGTGAAAAGAGGGGGGGGGAGGGGCAGGGGGAAAAAGTGAGTTGTCGGTGGAGGGGGGGGGGGTGTATGTGTGAGTTGGGGTATGTGTGTGTGTTGTGTGTGTGGTGTGTTGTGTGGTGTGTGTGTGTGTGTGTGTGTGGTGTGTGTGTGTGTGTGTTAATTTTTGTGGAATTTTTTGTGGGTTTATTTGTACTAAGGGAGGTGGCTTTTGGGTTTAGTGTAGTCTCAGTGGGGGCCCCTTTCTGCCCACAATTCTTTGCCCGACCCCCCCAAACCCCTGGGGTTTGACCGGCACTCTTTCAGGTGTGTGTGTGGTGTGTGTGGTGTGTGTGTTGTGTGTGTGTTGTGTTTTTGGTGTGTTGTGTGTGTATGTGTGTGTTGTGTAAGGGGTTTTGTGCGGGGGGGGGGGGGATGCAGGGAAACGTTTAAACATACCAGTAAAATTGGGGTTTTAAAAAGCGATAAAATTGTACTAGGGGCTAAAGCTTTAATGGTGTCGCCCCTTTTGTGTGGTTTTGTGTGTTTAGGGGGGGATGGTTAGGGGGGGGGGTAGATCCGTTATACCTCTCTGTTCTGTCTTTCCTAGAAATGCTACACTCTTCGCTTATTGTCCTTTCTGGATTTAAGTATCAATTATTGCTGTTATTATCCTATTCCTTGTTCACGTTTAGAGAGGACTTCCTAGCTTCCTAAGTGTTCTTAATACTAATAACTACTGTAATAGCTTGCAGGAGTGAGTGACCAGTATCTAACAGCGATGCAAGACCAAGCCAAGCGAAAAATGCGACATGCAAACCACAACATAGGTGATACTTGCGCTGGCAACGGTTGTGCCAAGTTGCCAGATGCTGATGACGAAGTCTTCACGTAGCCTAAATCCTTATTTTGGAGATCCTTCACCCGTGTTGATTATAGCCACATGTGCTCATACATCCCTCGTTCCTCACGCGATTTCACTTTTCACTTATGATATTATACACTTCACATTATATACACTTCACTTTATATGTATAATGGCACACAACTTGTCGTGACGTCACTGCTTCAGGCCTACCGCTGCCTAGTAGACCAAAACGTTTGGATAATTTTGGATAATGGATAATTTCAGGCTTTCTCACGACTTTTTCTAACTAATAACTTTAGCTATCACTCGTATTATTGCTCACTGACGATGTCACTACCACTGATTACTGTTAGCAGTCACTGCACCCTTAAAAAACACTAGGATTCTCGGAGCCTTGTGTGCCCACGTCTGCACCCACGGACCCACGCGTTGTGTATGTGTGTGTGTGTGTGTGCATGAGTGTGTGTGTGTGTGTGCGCTCGCGCGCGCGCGCGTGTGTGTGTGTGTGTGTGTGTTGTGTGTGTGTGTGTGTGTGTGTGTGTGTGTGTGTATGTGTGGAAAAATAAACACATATGCAGTATAATGTGATCCTTTATTGACAACGTTTCACCCACACAGTGGGTTTTTTCAAGTCACACACAGATCTACCTGGGGTGGAAGATACGGGAGTATTTATAGTCATGTTCAGAATGTTGAGGTCAGGTGGAGAATGCTGCATCTGATGATCTACCGGGTGGGGTTATATAGTCTTGGGTAGCTTGGCAGGGTATTGGACAAGTTGTGAGTAGACCTTCTGCAGTGTTCTATGTTCTTATGTGGGTAGGGATGAAGAAGTTTCTTGGCGAGTGGTTCAGCTATGTTATAGAAGCCGTTGTTCTGGTTGAAATTGTTGGTTATAGAGATAAGCGATGATTCCAGGATTCTTCTGTATTGAGTGTTGTCTTCCGTGGCGGTAAGTCTTGAGTTTCTGTAGTTAATTAAATGGTTGTGTGAATTGCGATGTTGTACACAGGCATTCCTTGTATCGTCAGTCCTGCTTGCATATTGGTGTTCTGAAATACGTGTTTGGAGGTCTCTTGATGTTTCGCCCACATATAATTTGTTGCAGTCATTACAAGGGATTATGTATACCCCTGCAGGGGATGGAGGCTTGTCCTGTCTACTACTGGTGATGTCCTTGATGGTCGTGGTTGTGGAGGTAGATACTTGGAATGATGTATTGGAAAAGATGTTGGAAACATGTTTGGCAATGGAGTTGGTGGGGAGGACTATGTATCTCTTCTCGGCAGTGTCTTCTCTGGGTGTGTTGAAGATGTTTAATGCCCGCCGTCTGCAGTCTCTGATGAAGTGACGAGGATAGTGGAGGTTAGAAAATACTTGTTCAATTATAGTGCATTCTTCCTCAAGGAACTCATTGCTGCAGATTCTGAGTGCACGCAGGAAGAAGCCTATAATTACACCACGTTTGGTTTTGGTGTCGTGGTGAGAGTAGAAGTGGAGAAGATCGTTTTGGTTGGTGGGCATTAAACATCTTCAACACACCCAGAGAAGACACTGCCGAGAAGAGATACATAGTCCTCCCCGCCAACTCCATTGCCAAACATGTTTCCAACATCTTTTCCAATACATCATTCCAAGTATCTACCTCCACAACCACGACCATCAAGGACATCACCAGTAGTAGACAGGACAAGCCTCCATCCCCTGCAGGGGTATACATAATCCCTTGTAATGACTGCAACAAATTATATGTGGGCGAAACATCAAGAGACCTCCAAACACGTATTTCAGAACACCAATATGCAAGCAGGACTGACGATACAAGGAATGCCTGTGTACAACATCGCAATTCACACAACCATTTAATTAACTACAGAAACTCAAGACTTATAGCCACAAGACAACACTCAATAACAAGAATCCTGGAATCATCGCTTATCTCTATAACCAACAATTTCAACCAGAACAACGGCTTCTATAACATAGCTGAACCACTCGCCAAGAAACTTCTTCATCGCTATCCCACATAAGAA
>NC_069425.1:26102671-26165171 GCF_026875155.1 Cherax quadricarinatus
ATTATAGGTTCTAGGATGAGGCAGTCTGGTCACAGTTAGTGCTACTGATTTTACCTCGTTTTAGTTGTAACATAACATTAAAGCTGATGGTTTTTCGGGATGAGACAGTAGGGACATAGATGATGCCGTTAATGCAACTATGTCACATCAGTGCTGGTTGTAAAATCATCCTATTGCTAGCTCTATGGCCTGCTATATGTTATACACATAGACCACATCCATTTATGTTTATTTCTTGACAATCGTTCATCACGAATGATCTTTGGAATATGGAGTACATGGCTCAGAGAGTGGTATGAGAACAGATGTATTAAGAGAACCTCTGGGTGTGTGGGCTGAAGCAGTAGGTTCACAGTGAGGGCCGCTGATACAACCATGACACAGAAGTATTGGCTGAAGCACAGTTTTATGACGGGAAGATTAAATGATTAGTCTGCAAAACATCGAAGGTGTCCCGTGCATCAGGTGGCAGCACACTCAGCTCACATACTGGGGGTTCTTGGGTCGATCTCAGGTACAGAGGGAAACGTTAGTCACGTTTTCATATACCTGCTGCCACTGTTCATCTGGCAGTCAGTAGGTACCATAGTGTTAGTCGACTGCTGTGGGAGACTCGAACCTACGAACTTCGGTATAGCACTGCGTACCTTGTTCCAAGGTTCGTAGGTTCGAGTCTCCTTCAGCCAGAGATCAGTGTTTGTGTATATTTCGCCTGCTCTTGCGAATTCCTTGCATTGTTAAAATCTCTAGTAAGGCTGATGCATGCAGGGGATGAGATGAAAAGCTGTAAGCCTTCTCCCTGAAAGCTGGCTGCCTTGGGTCAAACGTGTAGCGCAAGCTACACGCCAAGGTATTGTCCAGTGTGGGTAGATTGGTAAAGCACTGCGTACCTTGTCCTAAGGTTCGTAGGTTCGAGTCTCCTTCAGCCAGAGATCAGTGTTTATATATATATATATATATATATATATATATATATATATATATATATATATATATATATATATATATATACATGATGTGAAAATTTACATTCTCGAACCAAGACTTATTTGGACACCTAGCTTAACCTAACTTTTTTTTTTTAGCCAATTTATGCTAAGTATATCATAATTCAGTTTAAGTTCTTTTAATTTTGCTTAAATGGAAGATATTTATTTTTTCTTTATGTGCAGATTAATTTTGCCAGATTTTTGGCATAAACAATTTTCACAGCATCATTAATTTTCTTAAATTTAATGTGCCCTTAAATACTGTACGACTTGATGTCACAGCCGGCCAGAAACTCCTTGTCTTTCACTAACTTTCTGTAAGGTTCTCCTTTATAAATTCAGAACGCATTTTCTGATCGCTTTAAAATTTTCATCCCTTGTCAACTATGGTCAGTTGAAGGTTCATGGAACAATTGACAAATGCAGTTGCTCTCTGCTTAATTTCTGTGAGATAACTTTAGAAAGCCAATTCTGAACGTCTTCAAAATTGTAACACTCGTGTATCTTACTTAGAAGATTTGTGATGTTAATGTCTCATGTAGGTAACAAGCAGACACTTTGATCTCGAAATGATACAGTATTATTTTACATTATTGCATTATTGTACCTTGATGTTGATGAGGGGGGCTTTTATTCCAAGAACATGGACTTATTCTCCCATTCCTTGGATCAAATCTGAACGCTTCCATTCCACTGGTGCTACATAACTGGTAATGACTTGATTAAAATCAAATAATTCTGAGAGGGATCGAACTTTGATGGCTGATTCATCTTAAGAAACAAATGAAACGCTTTTTGGGTTTAGGCTACATAAATTGGCAATTTTTTTTATTTCTGTGCAATTACTAGAGAATACATCATCATGTTTGCTTTGAGTACTGATGTGTTTTCCTTAAAGGAAACCTTCTTTTGATTTTAGTTTTCTAAGGTGATAGAATAATTTTTTTTATTAATCAAATTGATTCTGTGAATTATGTGGATAATGTTTATTTTGATAACAAATAAACGCAGTTAGGTAAGATTCGCTGCCTGACACAGGTCTTAGGCTTACCGGTCCACTCCATCAAAATACTGTATAAGTTATGATTATAATAATTTTCGTGTTATCCCACATTATATCTACATAATGTACTCTTGTGGGTACTTAACATGAGTGCGCTCTCTAGACACCTGAAAATTTAGAATTGGTTCTTTATGTACCTAAAATTTACATAAAATTAGTTAATTACATATTTTCATATTTCTTCATGGGAAAAGAGAGATACTGGTTTTCATATGATAATTTGTGAGAGCCTCATACGATTGGCTTCATGCTTCAATAACTTGACAATGCAAATTCTGAGTGGCTTTAATATTAAAATGACGGTGAATTTTACGATATAGGTCTCTGTGAGACAACATGAGAATGCCTCTTTGGATTGGCTTCTAAACTGATGTTTCGTAGCATAAGCTAGGTATGTCCTAATTTGCCATTTTCGTTTAAGCAATTGATTTATTAATATCCTTGTGATAATTTATAAATTCCTCTGATGATTCGTTTCAAATCTTTTAAACTATTATTTAGCTGCATTTAAAATTTATACTGTATTCTGCGATATATATATGTATATATATATATATATATATATATATACTTTAAATGTTCCCAGTCCAAATTAGCGAATAGCAAGCAAACGAATTGCCAGTCTCATCACGCTTTAACATATAATGATGATAAATAGGATTGTCAATGTATCACTTATGAAAATTAACAACACGGAAAAATATGAGGCATGATTAATTTATAAATAAAAACATAAGGAATGCTTTACTGTAGCATACACGATGATATGCATAACTTTTCGAAGCAACAACTTGCAAAGTTTAGTGAAATTAGTTTCCTAGTATTTCCATGCACTTATTTTCCTTGCACTTACGCAAGGAGAACAAAGTGTTGCTTACAGACTCTGGTTAAAATATAAGGTTTCGTTGGTAACATGTGTTGGTGGCGCCGAAAGGACGAGTGGCACGAGACGCTCCCTAACAACAAGAAGTATAATGTTTTAGCCGTATAAAGCACCAAAGACTCGGCCGTCTGATACTTTGCCGCCCACACAATAGCAGGGCGAGCAGTGTAGCTTCCAGGTAGGGCATTACTGCTGTGTTTTACTGAGATGAAGCTCCACCACACAATACCCTCCCGTCAGGAGCAGCCAAGCCCCCCAGCACATCCTGACAGCCCTATTCTTCTGCCGTGTCGGACTGCCTGTCATTCCCATGGGCGTCGAGCTCCGACGCTTGGCTTCAAGGGCTGCCTTACCCCCAGCAGCCTAGTGATGGTACCCCAGCAGCCTAGTGATGGTACCCCAGCAGCCTAGTGATGGTACCCCAACAGCATAGTGATGGTACCCCAGGAACCTAGTGATGGTACCTCAGGAACCTAGTGATGGTACCCCAGCAGCCTAGTGATGGTACCACAGAAGCCTAGTGATGATACACAAGCAACTAGTGATGGTACCCCAGCAGCCTAGTGATGGTATCACAGAAGCCTAGTGATGATACACAAGCAACCTAGTGATGGTACCCCACAGCCAAGTGATGGTACCACAGCAGCCTAGTGATGGTACCCCAACAGCCTAGTGATGGTACCCCAGCAGCCTAGTGATGGTACCCCAGCAGCCTAGTGATGGTACCCCAGCAGCCTAGTGATGGTACCCCAGGAACTTAGTGATGGTACCTCATGAACCTAGTGATTGTACCCCAGCAGCCTAGTGATGGTACCCCAGCAGCCTAGTGATGGTATCCCAGCAGCCTAGTGATGGTACCACAGAAGCCTAGTGATACACAAGCAACCTACTGATGGTACCCAAGCAGCCTAGTGATGGTGCACAAGAAGCCTAGTGAAGGTACCACAGCAGCCTAGTGATGGTACCACAGCAGCCTAGTGATGGTACCACAGCAGCCTAGTGATGGTACCTCAGCATCCTAGTGATAGTATCACAGCAGCCTAGTGATGGTACACAAGCAGCCTAGTGATGATACCCCCAGCAGCCAAGTGATAGTACCCCAGCAGCCACGTGATGGTACCACAGCAGCCTAATGATGGTACCACAACAGCCTAGTGATGGTACCCCAGCAGCTTAGTGATGGTACCCCAGGAACCTAGTGATGGTACCTCAGGAACCTAGTGACAGTACCCCAGCAGCCTAGTGATGGTACCCCAGCAGCCTAGTAATGATATCCCAGCATCCTAGTGATGGTACCACAGAAGCCTAGTTATGATACACAAGCAACCTAGTGATGGTACCCCAGCAGCCTAGTGATGGTACACAAAAAGCCTAGTTATGGTACCACAGCAGCCTAGTGATGGTACCACAGCAGCCTAGTGATGGTACCACAGCATCCTAGTATAGTATCACAGCAGCCTATTGATGGTACACAATCATCCTACTGATGATACCCCCAGCAGCCAAGTGATGGTACCCCAGCAGCCTAGTGTTGGTACCCCAGCAGCCTAGTGATGGTACCCCAGCAGCCTAGTGATGATACCACAGCAGCCTAGTGATGGTACACCAGCAGCCTAGTGATGGTACCACAGCAACCTAGTGATGGTACCCAAGCAGCCTAGTGATGGAACCCCAGCAGTCTTGTGATGGTACACCAGTATCCTTGTGATGATCCCCCAGCAGCCTAGTGATGGTACCCCAACAGCCTAGTGATGGTACCACAGCAAAATAGTGATGGTACCCTAGCCGCTTAGTGATGGAACCCCAGGAGTCTCGTGATGGTACATCAGCAGCCTTGTGATGATCCCCAGCAGCCTAGTGATGGTACCCCATCACCTTAGTGATGGTACCCCATCAGCCTAGTGATGGTACCTCAGCAGCATAGTGATGGTACCCCAGCAGCCTAGTGATGTTACACCAACAACCTAGTGGTGGTACTCCATCAGCCTAGTGATGGTACCCCAGCAGCCTATTGATGGTACCCCAGCAGCCTAGTGATGGCACCCCAGTATGCCTGTGATGGTACTCCAGCAATCTCGTGATGGTACCCCATCAGCCTAGTGATGGAACCCCAACTGCATAGTGAGGGTTCCCCAGCAGCCTAGTGATGGTACACCAGCAGCCTGAGGTTAACTAGCACCCTTCAACGTATAGAGGGTAACCCACCAACTTAAGAGTGGTTATCAAGTAACTCATAATGGTCCTCTAGTAGCCTAGTGATGGTCCCTCGCAGCATAGTAAGGGTTTCCTAGCAGCCTAGTGATGGTCCCATACCGGCCTAATAATAGTTTCTTAGCAGCCTAGTGATGGTTCCCTAGCAGCCTAATGATGAGATTCCCTGTTTATCCCAGCAGCCAGAATGAACATAAGCATCTTGGTGATGTTCATCCCAGCGGCCAGATGATTGTCTTCCTAGCAGCCAGGTGATGTTCTTTACAGCTGCCTGGTGGTGTAAATGTATGCAGTTTGGTTATCCCAGCACTCTGGGGAAATTAAACTTAGCAGACTGATGTTGCCGCATGTTGGTTATTGTCACAGGGTGTACACTGTGCTGACCCTACTACTCTGGCATAACTATTACTCAAAAATAAACTTTAGCAAATAATATGAATTGCCATGCATAAATATACTATTGAATTTCTTACATTCTAAAAATTACCAGATAATTTAACTTAATTCACTTGTAGGTCAGTTCTGTTCTTCTTTGAGACGTAAACTGTTGCTTCAGTTGCATCAGTACACTTTTTTTCAACAGAGTAATCCGAGGCCACTTAAATCTTCCCTGGTTTTGTGATCCACTGAAACAAATATTTATTCGTTTTAGGGGGACAAATGTGCGTTCTGAAGCAGTGGTGCAAGGTATTTTTAGAATTTATTCGAAATACTTCTTTGAAACCTGACGTGAGACTTTTTTTTACCACAACTTAATTAGTTCATGCACATTTTTTTTTTAGAAAACTCGAAGCATGCACATATCACAAGAAGTTCATTTTTCAAGTGAATGTAATCAAAGACAGAGCCATGGAAATCCTTCGGCTTGGTTAGTAAGTGATGAGGGAATTGAATTTTGTTCCCTTCATATTTCTCATGTCAAAGTAGATGGAAAAACTCAAGTTTTGAAAGCAAAGAGTACCTGCACTCAGTCTGCATACATAAGATGTCTGCTATATCCTGATACAATCCAAGATCAAGTTTTTGCATCACGTTCCGTTTACCTAACCCGAGTATATCAAAAAAACTTTCCAACCTAAACTGTTCCCTTCGACTACAACTGATAACAATGTTACGTCAACAGCCCCAGACTTTCAACCTGACTTTATCTTTGTGCGTACCTGAGTGCGTATTACGAGATTCGAAAACAAATTACGACCTGATTATAACATGATATCGCAAGAACAGAATTATTATAAAGAAAATCAGTTTCATTTAATGAATTTTAAACGAATTTAGACATACAACTTCTCGCCACGAAAACGAATACAGGATGTGTACTGGTGGAATGCCGGTACACCTTCTCTTATTTTGTCACTCTCCCATTATCCCACCATCCGCCCAGTGTCATAGCGTGATATAACTACAACAATAGTTATATAACTATAACTATATTGTGATGTAACAGCTATCACAACATTTCATATCAAGGGACAGAAAAATTAGTTTCCCTTTATGATCCATGATTACATCATTGAGTGATGAATTTATGATGAATTTACTATCTGTGGTGGGAGTGCAGCGCCTACCTAGCACACCCGGAACATACGCCCATGGATCCTTGGTAACATTTGTCCCTGATGCCTAGTAAAGTTCACTGCAGCAGCCTGGCGATACTCCCAACAGTCTAGTGATAATCTTTACAGTAGCCTGATGATGTTCATCTCAGCAGCCTGGTAATGTTCTACCACAATACCTAGTGACATCGAGCCTAACAGCTTGGAGATGTTCTTCTTAGCTTCTGGAGGTTTATCTCAGCAGTCCTGAGATTACATCCAAGCATCCTGGTGATGTTCATCCCACCACCCTGGTAATAATCACCTCAGCAGCCTAGTGATGTTCATCAAAGCAGTCTGGTGATGTTCATCTTCAGAAGTCATCCCAACACAGGAGTAATATTTATCTCAGCGTCCCGATGATGTTCAACGCAGCATCCTGGTAATGTTCATACTAGCTGCCCGGTCACTTTCACCGCAGTAGCCTAGTGATGTTCACCCCAGCAGAATAGTGATTTTTTCCAACCTGGTGATGTTCAACCCAACAGCCTGGAAATGTTCAGCAAAGCAGACTGTTGCTTTTCAATGATCACTCCAACAGCCTGATGATGTTCACCACATAATCCTGGTAATGTTCACCCCAGCAGCCTTATGATGGTCATCCCAGCTGCCTAGTGATATGTATAGCATAACCCCAGTTATGTTCATCCCAGCAGACTGGTGATATTATCCACATCAACCTAGTGACGTTTCCCCCAACAGCATGGAGATGTTCATCAAGGCATCCTTGTGACGCTCGTTCCAGCAGCCAGGTCATGCTCTTCCCAGCAGCCAGGTCATGTTCTTCCCAGCAGCCAGATGATGTTCTTCCCAGAAGACTGATTCACCTCACTTGTCTGCAGTACATAGCCACTTCTTCGCGCATAAGCTGTATTCTTATCAACAATGATGGACTGATTACATCGACTCCAGGCTGAGGGACTGACTGCCTGAAACTCCTTCTGATCTTCACTATTCGGTTTTTGTATTGGACATGAAGTCACTGTGTAGCGAAACGTGTCCTCATTAAGGATGCCCAGTTGTTGCATATGTGTCTAATTTACACAACCACGTGATGTTCATCCCAGAAGCCTCGTGAATTTCAAACCTGCAGCCTATAATTTTAATTCGAAAAGCTCATTGTTGTTCATAAAAGCAGCCTGGCTTTGTTCATCTAAGCATTCTGGTGATGTTCATCCTAGCAGCTTGATAATACTCATCCCAACATCCTGGTGAAGTTCATCCCAGAAGCCGATTGATATTTATCTCAGCAGCATGGTCAAGTTCACCACAGCACCCTCATCTTCATCTTAATCCCAGGAACCTGATGATGTTTACCCTAGCTACATGGTGATTGTCACTCTTGCAGTCTGGTGAGATTCATCCCTGAAGTCCGGAGATGTTCATCCCGGCATCCTTGTGATGTTCACTCCCAGCAGCCTGGTAATGTTTACCCAAACAACTTCGTGATATTTTTCTCAGTAGTCTTGTGATTTCTACCCCAGTTCCCTAGTGATATTCACAAAGGAAGCCTTGTGTCGTTCATCTCAGTAACCTATTGATGATCAACCTAGCAGCAACCTGATGATGTTCACCCTAGCAACCTGATGTTCATCTATTCAGTCTGGTGATGCTAACTTTACAAGCCTTGTTAAGTTGACCCCCAGCAGTCTGGTAATGTTCACCCCAGCAGCATGATAATATTCACCACTGCAGTCCGGTAAGATTCGTCCCAGAAGCTAAGTGACGTTTACCCCATAAGCTTGTAATGTTCATGCCAGCAGACTGTTGATATTTTTTTACCCTAGCAGTCAGGTGATGTTTATCCCAACAATCTCCAATGTTAATGTTCATCAGCTTGCAATGTTCATTAAAGCAGCCTAGTGAAATTCACTCAAGTATCCTGGAAATGTTCTTTCCAAGTCTGGTGATTTTCACCCCAGCTGCCTGTTGATTTTCATCCAGGCAGCCTATTGATTTTAATGTCGAGAAACATGTTTGTCCCAAGTATCAGAAACCATAACTAAATCATCTAGGTAAGCCTCATTAGCTACTAGCCCTTTAATAGCAGGATGGATTAATATCTGGAATGTGCCCGGCAAGTTCCTCATACCAGACGGGGTCGAAGTATATTATAATCAAAACCAAGTGCTAAACCCACTGGGGTCATACAGTGACATATGGCCATATGGAATAACGAAGGTAAAGATCTTGGCTTTGTCAATCCACTACATTGTCCATACTGGAAAGAGTATAAGCATCTGGTGGTATGACCTCATGCACCTTTTTGTAATCTTTTTGTATCAGTTTTTTTTTTCAGAAGGATGCAAGGCGAGGTCTATGGACATGACTTTTACACCAACCCATGTTCTAGAAGATTTGCCTCTTCTTGTAGTAGCCTCTCTTTCTCTGAGTGAGAAGGAGAGACTACTACACACAACTACTTCAGTAGTGAGAGAGTTTAATAGCTTTAGCAAAGCCCATATCCATGTCACGGTAACTAAGATTGCACATTTTCGAATTATCCAAAAACGTCGCGTTAGGACTGCAGAAGTTCTTTAGACCAGTCACTGGGCTTCTGTAATTCCTGTCATCAGAGTGCAAGGGTTCTCAAGTACAGTCGAGTTAGTCTTATTTCAACTTCTGGAACTTTATCCAAACAATCAAGGTCGTCACCAGAGTCTGCAGATATAGAAGATAAGGCCATTATCATGATATGAGGTGATTCAAATAATTTTCTAATCTGATTTACGTGGTAGATTTTACCAATTTCTGGTTTGCTGAGATGCGCTACCACATAGTTAAGATCGAATTTTTCTGCACCACGTGCAAAGAGCCAGTAAATCTTTCTTTTCAGGTGTGACCAAGTATAGGTTAGTGGACAAACATATTTTCTCCTTTATCGAAAGAGCGTTATTTTGATGCCATGTCAGATCTCTGTTTCATGCTCTCCTAGGCTTTCCTAAGATTGTCTTTGGCCATTGGCAATTTAACGACTTTATCTATTTGCCATCCTTACCCATTTAACTTCTCTAGCTATGGTGTTCTCTCCCAACCATCTTTCCTGTTCCATATAGATTCCTGCAGAGTTTTTCTCATGCCAAAAAGCAGCAGAGGCAAAAATATTTATCCAAGTCTGTAGGAAAATGCATGCAATAAGTATGCATCATGGTTTTCAAGGCTTAGCTGAACCTTTCCAAGGCTCATTGAAACTGAGGGTGATAAGCTGAGGAGATGCTTTGCTTAACACCTGATTAGTGCTTAGGTCACATTGAATAGAACGTGGAGTTCCCACCTGGGATATATATTTGATGAGGGGTTTTTAATATTGCCTTAGTATTAAAACTACACATAGGTATTGCCTTTGGATACCTGGTGGTTTTATCTAGGATGATTTAAAAGTATTGATTACCCGACTCGGCCTTAGATAAAGGTCCCACTCAGTCTATTATCAGCTCTACAAAGGGTTCTCCATCAGCTGGTATGGGACGAAGTGGCGCCGGCTTGATGTAACGTCTAGGTTTTCTCCACTTGCTGACGGTCACGGCAGGACCTGATGTGCCTTAGGTCATTAGAGAGAAAGAGAGAGAGAGAGAGAGAGAGAGAGCGAGAGAGAGAGTGTGTACTCGCCTATTTGTGGATTCAGGGGTCGACACAGCTCCTGGAATCACTCAGCGCTGGTCCCTGCTAAGTCCTCTCTCTCTCGGTATCAAGAGCCTGTGTGAGGGAAAAGTAGGTGTAAGTGGGGTTAAGGTTGTTCGGGCAACCAGGAACCATTAGTTACGTCGCGTGCACCCCCCCCCTTCTCTCTGGCGGGCTGGGGCGAAACTAGTTCCTGGTGTCCGATTTGTTAGTTTCTACTCCTGGTAATATTGACCTTACCTGGTGTGGGTTGAAGTTTGGAGAGTCACTTCACCTCCACTCTTCTCCTAATCAGCTCTGTTCCTGGCGTGGTCTTCCAGGATAGACGCCAGATAAAGGAGCAAGACGTGTTAATAATACTTATTAACAATATTCTACTACTACCGGCCCTTACCTATTCTACTTGTGCTCCATCCAAGTGGTAGGAGATTCCAGAACATCGGATTGTTACCATCTGCCCCAGGATAACCCACATAAATAACATCAGAGGAACTATCCAGGGCCATACCTACTCCTGCCCAACTAAAAGAAACTGAAGGCCAATTTTTTTTATTATATTTAAATTTTAAGTAAAATTCTCAAAAATCATTATTCTCATTTTTCCTAAGTTATTTCTTTATTTATTTATTTTTTCCATTAATTTCTTTTGTTCAGTTGGAAGGCGTTGCACTGACAATGGCGACCTTGCCAGGATCCGACTCTTGAAGCAACATCGTCCTGATGGTTCAACTGGTTGTGAGTATAACATTTAAGATAGAAAAGGGTGAGTTAGTTGAGGTGTCAAGTCATTACTGGTAGTCTGGTTGACTTACCGTTGTTAGGTTCTAGGGTTCGGTTTAGAAGTTTACCTATTTGTTGGACCTGGGGAACTTTGATAATAACCCCTCCTGTGTGAACCGTGTGTGTTTTGCTTAGTGAAGGCTATTGAGCCCACAAGTGTATTCTTCCAGGGAGAAATATTTATTTCATTTTCTACTTTGGGAAGTTTAAAGTGTGCGGACTGTGTCCCTCTTTTGTAACAGACGTTACTGTTAATTTTAAGTAAGTCAGTTGAAGTTGGGTGCTTAATATTTCTTTTTACAAGATGGATTCTTTAGATTTCTGGTTGAAAGCTGGAAAGGAAATGGGATTTACAGGACAAAGCCTTGATAGTTACATTACTGCTAAAATGGCTATTGAAGAGAAAAAAGAACAGGAAAGACTAGCTCGAGAAGAAGAAAAAGAACAGGAAAGACTAGCTCGAGAGGAGAAAAGACTAGCTCGAGAGGAAAAAAAAGAACAGGAAAGACTAGCTCGAGAGGAAAAAAAAGAACAGGAAAGACTAGCTCGAGAGGAGAAAAGACTAGCTCGAGAAGAGAAAAAGGAACAGGAAAGACTAGCTCGGGAAGATAAAATCGAACAGGAAAGGATAGCTAGAGAAGACAGAGTTCAGGCAAGAGAGGTAGCCTTCAAAATGAAGGAAATTGAAGAACAGGCTAAGCAGAGGGAGTTAGAACAATCAAGGTTGGAATTAGAAGCCAAGAAGATAGAACTATCTAAACAGAAAATAGATGAAGGGGTACTAGAATATCCTTCCCAAGAACCTAATATTAGGATGCCACAAATACCACCTTTCTCAGAACAAGATGACATAGCGGCATATATTACTCGATTCGAGAGTACTGCTACTCTCTGTGACTGGCCATCAGATTCTTGGGCTACTAGGCTTGGCTTACTACTGTCAGGTTCAGCATTAAACGTCTATTCCACTCTACCCTCTGATGTTATTTCTAGTTATAGCCTGCTGAAGAAAGCTATACTTCAGGCTTTCAAAAAAACTACTCATCATTACAGGTCTGAGTTTAGACACATTAAAATAACTCCTAATCAAAATTACATGCAATTCTTAACACTTTTCAGATTATTTGATTCGTGGATTGAAAGTGCTGAGGTTGACCACGATTTCGAATCTTTACGAGACCTGATGGTAAGAGATCAATTCCTTTCTTCTGTAAACTCTGACTTACGAATATTCATTAAAGAACGAAACGTTCATACGGCTGCGGAAATGGCACAAGCTGCTGATATATATGCGTGCGCTCATAATAACTACCCTAAAGAGCGTAGCAGATATAAGCCTGTTGTGCCTAAGCAATCTGAGGGATCCAAACCCTCCGTACCTAAGAATTCCACGGCCTTCACAGTAAAATGTTTCAACTGTAATGAATGGGGTCATAGACGGCCCGACTGTCCTAGAAAAAAAGGTGAAAATGTCGGTAAATGTTTCACTGAATCAAACATAAACGCACCTTTTAGTGAAGGTACAGTCAATGGTATGAATGTGTCAACCATTCTTAGAGACACTGGATGTTCCTGTATTGTTATCTCAAGTAAGCTCTTCCCTAACCTAGATTCTTCACGTTATAAGTCCACTAAGTTAACTGACTATTTAGGAAGAAGCGACTCTTTTCCAACAGTCAGATGTTTTGTTAGGTGCAAATGGTTCTCAGGATGGGTAGATGCCGTAGTTGCCCCGATAACCTCATGTTCTGTTTTGGTTGGGAACATACAAGGGGCTACTTTCCCATCTGAGAAGGACTGTTTGGAATTTGGAGTTTCCAAGGAAGGGTTGGAACCTAATATCTCTGTTTCTTCACAGATAGTTCCAGATGAGATTCAGTTGGATAACCTAAATCAGAGAGCTGATGGTTACAAAACTCCGGTAACACCTTTAGTAAGTCAGTCACTTGAACTGGACAACGCAGACGCCAGTGGAAAACTACGTGTGGCACAATCTATACAACAACTAGACTCGATTAACGTCGTTACCAGAGCTCAGTCTAAGGTAAAACCTATCCACCCATTAGTTCTTTCCAAAGGAAAGCCAATCGAGCTGTCTCATATAGATTTAGAGGGTCTTCAAAAGACTTGTCCTTCCTTAGAGGAATCTCGGAAGTTAGCTTTAAATGGCAAGGTGACTCAGAGAAAGAAATTTTCTTACAAGTTTGAGTTCAAACACGATCTTTTGTACAAGACTATAGTGTCTGCGGACAAACCCAATGACGTTGGTCGAAGCCTGTTAGTCATTCCGCAGGATTGCCGTGAAACCATTTTAAAGATTTCTCATGACTTGCCAGTCTCTGGCCATTTTTCACATAGGAAGACCTATAATAAAATCAAGGACCTATATTTTTGGCCTAGCATGTCCTCTGACATCTATAAGTACTGCAGATCATGTCACGTATGTCAACTTTCCACGCAGAAGGGTAGAACTAGGAGAGTTCCTATGGTAAAGATGCCAATTTTCTCAATCCCTTTTGCAAGGGTTGCAGTAGATATAGTTGGTCCTATCACACCTCGCTCATCAGGAGGTCATAAATATATTTTAACTATGATTGACTACGCGTCCAGCTTCCCAGAGGCGGTACCCTTAAAATCCATTACGTCCATAGAAGTCGCAGAAGCCTTATTTGCTATTTTTTCACGTGTAGGTATACCTCGTGAAATTCTGTCGGATAAAGGGGCACAATTCACTTCAGAATTAATGGAACACGTTTATCAACTTGTGGGTATTAAACCTCTTTTCACTACACCTTACCATCCGATGTGTAACGGAAGAGTGGAGCGACAACATGCCATCCTAAAGTCGATACTAAAAAAACTATGTATTCTTAAACCAACGGACTGGCATAGATTTTTACCATGTGCTCTTTTCGCAATGCGAGAGATTCCAAGTGATTCCCTTGGTTATTCCCCTTTTGAATTGCTTTATGGGAGACAAGCTCGTGGACCACTATCTATTTTGAATGAACTTTGGTCTAAAGATATCAAACCTGAGGTTCAAAACGGCTATCAGTTTCTTTTAGATCTAAGGGAAAGGTTGGAAGAAACCGCCGATTTGGTCAGTAAAAACCTAGAGATGTCTATGGAAACGTACAAGACCTATTTTGACCATAAAAGCTCCAAGCGTACGTTTAACGTTGGTGATGAAGTTTTAGTTCTCCTACCTGACAAATCCAACAAATTGCTAATTACCTGGCGCGGACCGTATAAAGTAGTGAAGGTCTGCAATAAGGTAGATTATATCTTGGATGTCAAGGGTAGAGAAAGAATGTATCACGTCAATATTTTGAAACGGTACCATCGAAGAGAAGTTAATCTTTGCGTAAATGCCTTTGACGAAGATACTTCTTCTTTCAACTTGGATACAAGTGGTGATTCGTACGAATGTAGAGTTTGTATTATAGATGACGAGTCTTTTACAGAATCGAAGGAACTACTGGATATCTTAACGCATGATCCCTCACCAAAGAAGTCAAATGTCAACATTAACAACGACTTGTCAAATAAACAAAAGTCTCAAGTAAGTGCCTTGGTAAATTCATTTTCTGACGTATTCACAGAGGTACCAGGACTTACCACCACTATTGTACACAAGATTGAATTGTCGGATCATGAACCAGTAAGGCGGAAAATCTACCCTGTTCCCGTTCACTTACGGAAAACTTTTGATAATGAGGTTGACAAACTATTTAACTTAAACATCATAGAACCTTCGAAATCAGCTTTCTGTTCACCAGTTGTCATGGTTAAGAAACCCGATAATTCTTACCGACTGGCACAAGATTTTCGTTATTTGAATACTATAACTAAATGGGATGCGGAACCCATGCCAGTAATTGATCATGACTTGTATAAATTCCATGACTGCAAATTCTTCTCAGAATTAGACATCTCACAAGCATACCATCAAGTGCCATTACACCCAGACTCGAAACCATACACTGCTTTCCCTACTCATAGAGGTCTAATGCAATACCGCACAATGCCTTTCGGCTTGGTTACCGCATGTGCCACGTATATTAGGCTTATGAGAATAGTTCTCTCTGATCTAAAGAATGTTTCAGTGTATTTTGATAATATTTATATAATGACAAGTGTCTGGGAAGACCATCTAAATACACTAGCGCTTGTTTTGAAAAGACTAAGAACTCATGGCCTTACAGTTAAACCACAAAAGTGCTTTCTTGGCTATCATAAGGTACAATACCTCGGGTTCATTATCTCTGATAACAACTTCTCACCACTTCCTAATAAGACCAAAGCTGTTTTAGAAAGTACGTTCCCTGCTACCAAAAAGTTATTAAGAAGTTTCCTTGGATCTGTAAACTTCTATAGAAATTTCGTACCAAATCTAAGTAGCTTAACTTCAGTTCTTACAGACTATTTGAAAAAGGGTGTCAAGGAACCTCTTAGTTGTTCTGAGGAAGCCATGCAAAGCTTCGAAGAAATTAAGAGGATATTTTCAAACCCCCCTGTCCTAAAATTGCCAGATATTAATAAAATATTTTGTCTCCGAACAGATGCCTCCCATTCCGGACTCGGGGCTGTACTACTTCAATATTATGAGGAGACACCTTTCCCAGTATCTTTCGCCAGTAAGAAACTTCTGCCCAGAGAAGAAAGATATTCCACTGTGGAGAAAGAATGTTATGCTTTAGTATGGGGTATAAGTAGATTTAAATACTACCTATACGGTAAACCCTTTGTGCTTGAAACAGATCACAAGCCACTGATGTACTTGGAAAACTTTAAAGGGTCAAATAGCAGACTCTTGAGATGGGCTCTGGCTATTCAGCCCTATAAGTTTAAAGTCATTTATATTTCTGGCTCTGAAAACCACTTTTCAGATTGGCTGAGCCGAGGTTGTAGTTAGTTCTTTTCCCTCTGTTCGTTGACTTATTGACTCCGTCCATAAGTTTAGGAAGGGGGTATTGTGAGGGAAAAGTAGGTGTAAGTGGGGTTAAGGTTGTTCGGGCAACCAGGAACCATTAGTTACGTCGCGTGCACCCCCCCCTTCTCTCTGGCGGGCTGGGGCGAAACTAGTTCCTGGTGTCCGATTTGTTAGTTTCTACTCCTGGTAATATTTACCTTACCTGGTGTGGGTTGAAGTTTGGAGAGTCACTTCACCTCCACTCTTCTCCTAATCAGGTAGGGTGATATACCAGGAGTATCACTGTTTGTTTCTTTATTTTGTTTGCTGGTTACCAGTAATGATTTTGGCATTTATCATTCTTTTCAATTCTTAAATGTTGTATTATCATAACTATGGGTAACCAGTTTATTTTCTTTTATTTACCAGCTCTGTTCCTGGCGTGGTCTTCCAGGATAGACGCCAGATAAAGGAGCAAGACGTGTTAATAATACTTATTAACAATATTCTACTACTACCGGCCCTTACCTATTCTACTTGTGCTCCATCCAAGTGGTAGGAGATTCCAGAACATCGGATTGTTACCATCTGCCCCAGGATAACCCACATAAATAACATCAGAGGAACTATCCAGGGCCATACCTACTCCTGCCCAACTAAAAGAAACTATAGGCCAATTTTTTTTATTATATTTAAATTTTAAGTAAAATTCTCAAAAATCATTATTCTCATTTTTCCTAAGTTATTTCTTTATTTATTTTTCCATTAATTTCTTTTGTTCAGTTGGAAGGCGTTGCACTGACAGCCTGATTGTACTTCTTCTGAAAGCTGTGTATGAATCCTGGCTCTTCTACGTCGCTCTCCAGATTTTTCTACTTCCTGGCAACTCTAAGGCCGAGGAAATACTTCCAAACATCCAATGACTCGTCTGAATTTTTTACTTCCAGGTGCCCATTAGTATTCCTATTTTCCATTCTGAAACTCTTTGTCCCTGTCCACCTTGTCAATTCCTCTCAGTATTTTATACGTTATTATCATATACCTGTTGTCCTCCTGTCATTCAATGTCATCAGGTTGAGTTCCCTTATCCTCTCCTGATAGAACATACCTCCTTAGCTCCGGGACTAGTCTTTTTGCAAACATCTGCATTTTCCAAACTTCTTAACATGTTCGATCAGGTGTGGGGTCCATGCTGGTGGTGCCTACTCCAATATGGGCGAGACGTACACTGTGCACATTATCGTGAGTAGCTCCTTACTTAGATGGCGAAAAGCGCTCTAAGATTTGCCAGAGTCTCATTTGCTGCAGCAGTTATTTGGTTTATGTGCGCCTCAGGGGATGTGCTCGGTATAATAATCACATGAAAGTTCTCCTTCAATGTGAGTTTTGCAGCCTTTGACCCCCTGTGTTGTACTCAGTATGCAGTTTTCTTTGTACTTCCCCAAGCTTCATGATTTTGCTTCATGACTTTGCACTTCTCATCAGCTTGTATTCTCCTCATTAGTTTCACATCGTCTGTGAAAAGTGACACCACTGAATCTGTCCTTCAGTTATGTCATTCACATAAACAAGAAACAGCACCGGACCTAGGATTGACCCTTGTGGAACCCCACTCTGACACCACATCACGTACCAACTCACGTTGTGTACTCACCTGTTTGTGGTTGTTTTTGTCGTATCTCTTCTTAAAGCTTTGTACACATCCCGTCTCCACTACATCGCTCTCCAGTTTGTTCCACTTCCAGACAACTCTATGGCTGAAGAAATACTTTCTAATATCCCTGTGGCTCATCTGAGTTTTCAACTTCCAGTTGTGTTCCCTTGTTGCTGTGTCCCTTCTCTGAATCATCCTGTCCCTCTCCACCCTGTAAATTCCTCTCAATATTTTAAATGTCGTTATCATGTCCCCCTATCCCTCCTCTAGTGTTGTCAGGTTGATTTCCCTTAGCCTTTCCTAGCAGAACAAACTCCTTAGCTCTGGGACTAGTCTTGTTGCTAACCTTTGCACTATCTCTAATTTCTTGTCGTGCTTGTCAAGGTGTTCGTTCCGTACTGGTGCTGCATACTCCAATATGGGTCTGACATACACTGTGGACAACAACTTAAATGATTCCTTTCTCCGGTGTCGAAACGCTATTCTTAGGTTTCCCAGGCGTCCATATGCTGTAGCAGGTATTTGGTTGATGTGCACCTCAGGAGATTATGTTTAGTATTATACTCACCCCAAAATTCTTTTCCTTGAGTGAGGTTTGCTGTCTTTGTCCCCCAAGCCTGTACTCTGCAGTTTTCTTTGACCTTCGTTAATCTTCATGACTTTGCATGTGGTATGGTTAAACTCCATGAGCCAGTTGTTGGACCAGTCTTACAGCCTGTCCAGATCCCTTTTAATCCCATCTGATCCTCATCCGATTGAATTCTTTGCATTAGCTTCACATCGTCCGAATCTATCGCTTCTGTCATTTCACTCACATATACCAGAAACAGCACCGGCAATAGGACTGACCCTTGCAGAACTCAGCTCGTCAGAGGCGCCCCATCTGACACCTCGTCACTCTCCATCATGCCTTCCTGTTAAGTATTCTTTGAGTCATTGCAATGCTTTTCCTGTTATTCCTGCCTGCTCCTCTAGCTTTCTGGACTAATCTCTTTTGCGGAACTGTGTGTATGGCCTTCTTGCAATCCAAGAAAATACAGTCCACCCACCCCTCTCTTGTCTTACTTCTGTCACCTTGTAGTAAAACTCAAGTAGGTTTGAGAAACAGGATTTCGCTTCCTAGGTGCTCGACCACTCTTCTCCTGATAAGCTTCTCCATGACTCTGCATGTCAGTGACACTGGTCTGTAGTTTAATGCCTGCTGTCTGTCTCCTTTCTTAAAGACTGGGACTACATTTGCCGTCTTCCAAACTTCAGGTAGTTGCCATGTCTCGATAGATGTGTCGAAGATTGTTGTTAGTGGCACATACCGTGCCACTGCTCCCTCTCTCAGAACCCATTGTCTGGTCCCACCTCCTTCGAGGTATCCCGGTTTCCTGGAGACCTTTCTGTCTCCCATGAAAACAGTTCCTTGAATTTAGTATTGAGCTCCTCACATACTTCTTTGTCGTTTCTTGTGATCTCCCCTCTTTCCTTCCTTAGCATGATTACCTGATCCTTGACTGTTGCTGTCCTCCTGATGTGGCTGTACAACAGCTTTGGGTCAGATTTGGCTTTCGATGCTATATCATTCTCGAATTGCTGCTGGGCCTCCCTCCTTATCCATACGTATTCACTTCTGGCTCTTTGGCCTCTTTGCACCTTTGGGTGAACCAAGGGCTCGTTTTGGTCTTTCTATTGTTTCTGTTACCCATGACTACGAACCTCTCGTCTGCTTCCTTGCATATCGTTGTCACGAAATCCATCATTTCATTTACTGTTTTTCCCCACCAGTTTTCTTTCCCACTGTTCTTCATGTGGGAAATTCCTTATGTCTGTGTAATCCACTGTTTTGTAGTTTGGCTTTTCATATCCTTCACGTGCTGCTTCACTCTTCACTTTTAACTCTACAACTTATTCGAAGTTCAGGACCACGTGATCACTAGCTAAAAGAGATCTTTCATATATGATGTCTTCAATGTCAGAACTACTCTAGGTGAATATGAGGTCCAGCCTTGTTGGTTCATTCTCTCCTCTCTCTCTGGTAGTGTCTCTGACATGCTGATACATGAGGTTTTCCAGTACCACCTCAGTCATGTGGCTCCAGGTTTTCCCAGTAAATCTTGTGGGCCCTTCTGGCCACCTCAGCTAGTGTGTCTACCATTGATTTCTTGCTCTCATTATATTCTTCTCTTGGCCTCCTGCTATTCTGTGGTGGGTTGTACATCACTGCAATCACCGCCTTGAGATTCTCAGTCTGAATTGTTCCTACTATGTAGTCCTTTGCTTCTATTCTGTTCTTTCGTTCCATTTCCTAAGATTTCCATTGGGTTTTCATGAGCAATGCAAATCCTCTTATCCCTCTGCGCCCTCTATCTTCCCTCAAGATCTGATATCCTGTTGGAAAGATCGCATCTGTTATCATCCCAGTGAGTGCTTTGATGTCTGGGGATGTCTCCATGATTTTTTCATGTCATTCTTCACATTTATTTGTTATTCCATCTGCATTAATGTAAAAAAACCTTCAGCTTCTTTTCCAGTACTGTGCTCTGGGGGTTTATTGGGGTTGGGGGAGTAGGAGACTTGGCAGGATAGTATGGAGACTGCTATGAAGGTGGAGTTTTTGGTTGGGGTGGGGGCTGTGGGTATGGAGTGTGTGTTCCTTTGGGTTAGTTGGCTTAGTTGCAGTGGGGTTGTCAGGGTTGAGGGTCTTCTGTAGGTGGTTCTGAAGGAGGTTGTATTTGCTCTTTCTCCTGAGTTTGGGTTCCCCTGCCTATCTCCATCTTGACTCTCTTTCCTGTTCTTTGCATCTTCGTATCCTTTATCTCACTTTCTGTCTTATTGTGTTCTTTCATGGTTAACGTACACCAGTTGGTAATTTGATGAGCCCCTTAGTTGCACTTTCTTCTGCAGGATCCTGTTTTGCACCATTCCTGATTTGAAAATTAATTTTACTGGACGGTTTCTTCCTCTTGAGAACCTCCTTTATGCTCTGAAAATGTGTCAGATGCGTCATGTCTTCCTTTCTTGTGTGTGTGTGTGTGTGTGTGTGTGTGTGTGTGTACTCATCTATTTGTGGTTGCAGGGTCAAATCACAGGCCGTTGCCCCGACTGTTTGCTGGTCGCTGCTAGGCTCACTCTCTCTCCTTCCTCCATAAGATTTAACATACCTTTTCTTCAAACTATGTAAGGATCCTGCCTCCACTACATCACTCTCCAGACTGTTCTACTTCCTGAAAACTCTGTGAATGAAGAAATACTTCCTAATATCCCTGTGACTCATAGGAGTTTACAACTTTCAGTTGTTGTTGTTTCCCATCTCTGAAACATTGTCTCCCTATCTACCTTGTTAATTCCTCTCAGTGTTTCGTATGTTATTATTATGTCTCCCTGTTTCTCCTGTCTTCCAGTGTCGCAAGATTGAGTTCCCTTAACCTATCCTCGTAGGACATACCCCTCGGCTCCCGGATAAGTCTTGTTACAAACCTTTGCCCTTTCTCTAATTTCTTGACGTGCTTGACCAGGTGTGGGTTCCATACTGGTGCTGCATACTCCAATATGGGCCTGACGTACACAGTATACTGTGTCTTGAACGAATCCTTACTCAGAAATCGAAACACTATTCTTAGGCTTGCTAGGTACTCATAGGCTGTAGCAATTATTTAGTTGATATGCGCCTCAAGAGATGTGCTCAGTATGATACTTACCCCAAGATCCTTTTTCTTGAGTGTTGTTTATAGCTTTTGGTCCCCTAGTCCCTCTTTTGTAGTATGGCTTCTTCCTTTCTCCTCGTGCTGCTTCACTCTCCACTTGTAACTATAATGCATTCGAAACTCAAAACCATATGATCACTAGCTCCGAAGGGACTTTCATATGTGACATCCTCAATGTCTGAACTACTCGGGGTGAATATGAGGTCTAGCCTTGCTGATTCATCCTCTCTTCTGTCTCTGGCAGTGTCCCTAATACACTGATGCACGAGAGTTTCCAGTACCACCTCCATCATCTTAGCCTTCCACGTTTCTGTGGATGTATATGTAAGTGTGGCTGTATATGCGTGTGTGTAATTGTATATGTGCGCATGTGTGTGTACATGTGTGTGCTTACATGTGCACGTGAGTGTATGGTTATGCATTTATGTGTGTCCCGTGAGTGAAGTCACTGTTCGCGGCATATGCTCCTCGCAGTCTCCTACTAGTTCTAACTCCTCTTGTAACTTGGGGTTCCCTCTCGCCTTTTCCCTATTCCCTATCTAATATATATATTTGACATTCTAATCATTAAATTACATGCCTGTATACATGTCCTGACTACTCGTTAGTAAATGTCCCCCTAGTGAGGAACTAAACACTTTCAGCCCAGCTTCCTCTATACCTTGTTCTGGAGATAAAGAAGTGTGGTCTTTGCACATCCAGTTATAGAATACACTGCAAAGTTCTTCCACATGCATGTGAGCATTATGCTTCTGGCAGCGATGAGTCACGGCAGTCCTCTTGAACCTTGCTGGTTACCGTCTTGAACCTTGCTGGTTACAGTCTTGAACCATGCTGGTTACCGTCTTGAACCTTGCTGGTTACAGTCTTGAACATTGTTGGTTACCGTCTTGACCCTTGCTGGTTACCGTCTTGAACCTTGCTGGTTACCGTCTTGAACCTTGCTGGTTACCGTCTTGAACCTTGCTGGTTACAATCTTGAACCTTGTTGGTTACCGTCTTGAACCTTGCTGGTTACAGTCTTGAACCTTGCTGGTTACAGTCTTGACCCTTGCTGGTTACCGTCTTGAACCTTGTTGGTTACCGTCTTGAACCTTGCTTGTTACAGTCTTGAACCTTGTTGGTTACAGTCTTGAACCTTGCTGGTTACCATCTTGAACCTTGCTGGTTACAGTCTTGAACCTTGCTGGTTACAGTCTTGAACCTTGCTGGTTACAGTCTTGACCCTTGCTGGTTACCGTCTTGAACCTTGTTGGTTACAGTCTTGAACCTTGCTTGTTACAGTCTTGAACCTTGCTGGTTACCATCTTGAACTTTGCTGGTTACAGTCTTGAACCTTGCTGGTTACAGTCTTGACCCTTGCTGGTTACCGTCTTGAACCTTGTTGGTTACAGTCTTGAACCTTGCTTGTTACAGTCTTGAACCTTGTTGGTTACAGTCTTGAACCTTGCTGGTTACCATCTTGAACCTTGCTGGTTACAGTCTTGAACCTTGCTGGTTACAGTCTTGAACCTTGCTGGTTACAGTCTTGACCCTTGCTGGTTACCGTCTTGAACCTTGTTGGTTACAGTCTTGAACCTTGCTTGTTACAGTCTTGAACCTTGCTGGTTACCATCTTGAACTTTGCTGGTTACAGTCTTGAACCTTGCTGGTTACAGTCTTGACCCTTGCTGGTTACCGTCTTGAACCTTGTTGGTTACAGTCTTGAACCTTGCTTGTTACAGTCTTGAACCTTGCTGGTTACAGTCTTGAACCTTGCTGGTTACCGTCTTGAACCTTGCTGGTTACAGTCTTGAACCTTGCTGGTTACAGTCTTGAACCTTGCTGGTTACAGTCTTGAACCTTGCTGGTTACAGTCTTGAACCTTGCTGGTTACAGTCTTGAACCTTGCTGGTTACAGTCTTGAACCTTGCTGGTTACAGTCTTGAACCTTGCTGGTTACAGTCTTGAACTTTGCTGGTTACAGTCTTGAACCTTGCTGGTTACCGTCTTGAACCTTGCTGGTTACAGTCTTGAACCTTGCTGGTTATAGTCTTGAACCTTGCTGGTTACAGTCTTGAACCTTGCTGGTTATAGTCTTGAACCTTGCTGGTTACAGTCTTGAACCTTGCTTGTTACAGTCTTGAACCTTGTTGGTTACAGTCTTGAACCTTGTTGGTTACAGTCTTGAACCTTGCTGGTTACCGTCTTGAACCTTGCTGGTTACCGTCTTGAACCTTGCTGGTTACCGTCTTGAACCTTGCTGGTTACCGTCTTGATGTCAAAGTTTCACAGCATGTGATTATCGCTATATTTACTGTCTTCCTTCTGTATTCACTCGTCATCCACAACACTTCCAAGATATTCACATTTCACTGTCCATGTATTTACAATACACAAAAAAACACGCACATAGGAGAGAGGCAGTTACGACGACGTTTTGTTCCGGCTTGGAGCATTTACAAGCTCCGCATGCTCTGTGTGCTCTGCTGTGCTCCCCATGCTCCACATGCTCAGCGAGCTCCATGTGATCCGTGTGCTCTGCCGTGCTCCGCAGTACTCCGCATGCTCCGCAGTACTCCGTATGCTCCGTGTGCTCCGCCGTGCTTTGCAGGCTCCGCGTGCTCCACGGGGTCCGCGGGCTCAGAGGGCTCCACATGCTCCCGGGGTTCGCGGGCTCAGCGGGCTCCACATGCTCCACGGGCTCCGCATGCTCCACGGGCTCTGCGGGCTTCGCGGGCGCAGCGGGCTTCGCGGGTTCCACGTGCTCCACAGGCTCCGCGTGCTCCACCATGAAAATTACGACGGAAGTGACAGGCCTAACTGATAGATAACTGGTGTTGTAAACAGTTGCCAGCAGTCGCCAGGATCCTACCACACAGGTCACCTCGTGTAAATAATCTTCCTAAACCTGCTAGTGTACCTGACGTATAGTCTAGTGATACTATTGAGTAAAAATTTCTAGTGAAATACGAGAAGGTGCACAACCTTGAGGAAATACGAAGTGTACAGTTTTGTAGAAATACGATGAACAGTGTAGAGTTGTCAGTGAACGCAGCATACACAACAACAGTGTAGAGTTGCCAGTGAACGCAGCATACACAACAACAGTGTAGAGTTGCCAGTGAACGCAGCATACACAACAACAGTGTAGAGTTGCCAGTGAATGCAGCATATACAACAACAGTGTAGAGTTGTCAGTGAACGCAGCATACACAACAACAGTGTAGAGTTGCCAGTGAACACAGCATACACAACAACAGTGTAGAGTTGCCAGTGAACACAGCATACACAACAACAGTGTAGAGTTGCCAGTGAACACAGCATACACAACAACAGTGTAGAGTTGCCAGTCAATGCAGCATACACAACAACAGTGTAGAGTTGCCAGTGAACGCAGCATACACAACAACAGTGTAGAGTTGCCAGTCAATGCAGCATACACAACAACAGTGTAGAGTTGCCAGTGAACGCAGCATACACAACAACAGTGTAGAGTTGCCAGTGAACGCAGCATACACAACAACAGTGTAGAGTTGCCAGTGAACACAGCATACACAACAACATAAGACCATTTTTCATCCGTGCCTATATGACAACTGGAAAATGCAACCTTCCTTTCTGTAAGCTTTTCCACCGTGAAATGTGTCACTCTTCAGTTCAGGAAAGACATGCTATAACTTATATTACCAAGCACACCATCTAAAGGGGACAAGAAGACATAGAACATCCAGACCATGGAAAAACCTGGGTACCCACAAACTCTCTAGAGAGAGAGTTTTTTAGCGCCAGGAAGGAAAAAAAAGGCTTGCAGGAAATGACAGAAATCGTAAACCAACTCCGATCAATTCTGGAGCGGAATCACAGTCAATGGCCTCCACTCCAAAGCAACAGATATTAGTGCCAGGAAAAACTGACTCCCCTCCATACCACCAATACGACGACATTCTTTGCAAATATACAGGGTCTAAAGCCAGCAGCGAACAATAAAATACCTTTCATCAGTGGACTGCTTACAGAGTCAAACGCAATGTTCAATGTTCGCGGTTTTCACATACCCACATAAAGGATCACTTTGACAATGAAATATGGATCCCGGGTTATAACCTATACAGATGCGACAGGGTGAACAGGCAAAAAAAAAAGGGGGGGGGGGTTGGCCTGTACATCACAGAGTCACTAATATACTTGGAACCATTTAACACCTCCAATAATGTAGTTGAAGTTTTGGCAGTAAAGGCCGAGAACCAAAACCTGGTCATTGTGGTTGTATACAAGTCTCCGGATGCAACTTCCCAACAATTCCAGGAATAGCTTTTGAAAATAGACCACTGGAAAATTTCCCACCTCCAGCCCCAAACATCATGCTCCTGGGGGATTTCAACCTAAGGCACCTAAATGGAGGAATGTAGCAAATAACGCTGTAGCAGAGATAACCCCAGGAAGCAGCTCAGATGAAAACTCTCACACACACGAGCTTTTAAATCTTTGCACCAAATTCACCCTTAACCAGCAAATAGTAGAGCCAACAAGATTGGAGAATACACTGGACCTCATCTTTACTAACAATGATGATCTGATACGAAATATTACCATATCAAAAACAATATACTCAGATCACAACATAATAGAAGTTCAGACATGTATGTGCGGGGCCCCAGACCGACAAAATGTGATCAGTCCCGAGGGAGCCTTCACCAAATTCAGCTTCAATAATAAAAACATAAGGTGGGACCAAGTCAACCAGGTTCTAAGTGATATAAACTTGGAAGATATCCTGAGCAACATGGATCCAAACCTTTGTCTAGAACAAATTAACTTTATGGCGCTCGAGGTATGCTCAAGGCATAATCTTTGAAGGAAAAGGAAGAGAAGATGTAAACTAAAAAGAGAAAGGCGCTCCCTATACAGACAAAAAGCAAAGAATAACAGAGCAGCTAAAAATGGCCAATATATCTGTAATACGAAGGAAGGCACTGGTCAGAGAAATAGCAAACATCGAACTTAAGCTAAAGGAATCTTACAGGAGATATGCAGGAAGAACTAAAAGTCATAAATGAAATTGAAAGAAACCCAAAATATTTCTTCTCTTATGCCAAATCTAAGTCGAGAACAACATCCAGCATTGGGCCCCTACTTAGACGAGATGGGTCGTACACAGATGACAGCAAGGAAATGAGTGAGCTACTCAAGTCCCAATATGACTCGGTTTTTAACGAGCTGCTAACCAGACTGAGAGTCAAAGATCTAATGATTTTTTTATGAGCAAGACAAAATTTGGTAGACTTAAACCTATCTGATATTATCCTGACGCCAAATGACTTCGAAAAGGCGATTAATGGCATGCCCATGCACTCTGCCCCAGGCCCAGACTCATGGAACTCCGTGTTCATCAAGAACTGAATGAAATCCCTATCATGTGCTTTTAACATCCTATGGAGAGGAAGCATGGACACAGGGGTTGTCCCTCAGCTGCTAAAAGCAACAGACAGCCCCACTCCACAAAGGGGGTAACAAAGCAATAGCAAAGAACTACAGACCGATAGCACTAACATCCCATATCATAAAGATCGTTGAAGCAGGATCGAAACTCATCTAGATTACCCATCAGTTACACAACCCAGGGCAACATAGGTTTAGAGCAGGTCGTTCCTGCCTGTCCCAACTACTGGACCACTATGACAAGGTCCTGGATGCTCCAGAAGACAAACAAAACGCAGATGTAGTATAAATAGACCTTGCAAGTGTGATTTTTGACAAGTGTGACCATGGTGCAATAGCTCACAAAATACGTAATAAAGGAATAACAGAAAAAGTTGGTAAATGGATCTATTATTTCCTAACAAATAGAACACAAAGAGTAGTAGTAAATAGAGTAAAGCGTGAGGAGGCTACTGTGAAAAGCTCTGTTCCACAAGGCACAGAACTCGCTCCTATCCTGTTCCTCATCCTCATATCTGATATAGACAGTGATGTAAGCCACAACTCCGTGTGTTCTTTTGCAGATGACACCCGAATTTCCATGACTGTGTCCTCTATTGAAGACAATGGACGATTCCAGGTGGACATCAACCAAATCTTTAAATGGGCTACAGAAAACAATATGAAGTTCAATTGTGAGAAATTTCAATTACTCCGATATGGAAAACGTGAGGAAATTAAAACTGTATCGGAGTATAAAACAAATTCCAAGCACACAATAGAGCGAAAAACCAATGTAAAAGACCTGGAAGTGATAATGTCAGAGGATCTCACTTTTAAAGACCACAACATTGTATAAATAGCAATTGCTTGATAAATGACAGGACGGATATTGAGAACGTTCAAAACTAGGGATGCGAAACCCATGATGATACTCTTCAGGTCACTTGCTCTATATAAGCTGGAATATTGCTGCACACTAACAGCAGCTTTCAAGGCAGGTGAAATTGCTTACCTAGAAAATGTACGGAGAACCTTCACGGCACACATAACTGCGATAAAATACCTCAGTTACTGGGAAAACTTGAAGTTCCTCAATCTGTACTTCCTAGAATGCACGTGGGAGAGATATATGATTATATACACTTGGAAAATTTCTAGAGGGATTAGTACCAAACTTCCACACGAAAATCACTCCCTATGAAAGCTAAAGATTCGGCAGACGATGCAACATCCCCCCATTGAAGAGCAGGGGTGCCACTAGCACGATAAGAGACAACGCATTAAGTGTCAAGTGTCAGGGGCCAAAGACTGTTTAACTGCCTCCCAGCATACATAAGGGGGATTACCATGAGACCCCTGTCTGTCTTCAAGAAGACGCTGAACAGCCACCTGAAGTCAGTACCTGACCAGCCAGGCTGTGGTTCGTACGTTGGGTTGCGTGCGGCCAACAGTAACAGCCTGGTTGATAAGGCCAGATCCATCGTGATTCGTGGTCACAGACTGAGCTCGCGGGGGCGTTGACCCCCGGAACCCTCTCAGGTACTCTAAGTATACACTAACAGAAAGGAGAGAAGGCAATATATATAGGCCAGCAGACGGACGAAATAAGATAGATGAGCTAAGATAACTTGCAAGTGTAGGTAGTATAGATATTATTAGTATAACAGAGATCTGGTTCAACCTGAAAGATAGAGGAATGTCTTCTGAATGTAACATACAGGGTTATAAACTATTTCACACTGGTAGGGTCAACAGGAAGGGTGATGGGGTGGCGATGTATGTCAGAGAAAATTTAAATTGTTGTCTTAGATATGATATAAGATTAGAAACATCGAACACAGAATGTGTCTGGCTACAGTTTCTCGAGGGACGTGACAAATTAATTCTGGGTGTGATTTATAGGCCCCCAAACCTTGACAGGGAGTGCAGTAAACTGTTATGGGACGAAATTCATAAGGCATCTAGATATGAAAATGTTGTGTTATTGGGAGATTTTAACTTTAGACAAATTGATTGGAACAATATGACAGAAAATCTTGAGACTAGTGACCTAGTGACTAGTGCTTGACTTGGTTCTTGCCAACAAAGAGTCACTAATTAATAATCTTGAGGTTAATGATGAGCTTGGAGAAAGTGATCACAAAACACTTCGTTTCAATATATCATGGAATTACCCAGATAACTGCAATCAAATCTCTGTCCCAGATTTTCGCTTGGCCGACTTCATGGGACTGAAAAATTACCTGGGTGGGTTAAATTGGGATGTCCTGACTATGGGTCAGGTAGGTGATCTTGGTTGCCAATATGACGTTTTTCAGAGCATAGTTCTAGCTGCCCAGACAACTTTTGTTCCGAGTAGGGAAATTAGATCTAATAAAAATGTTCCCAAATGGATGAACAATAGATTAAAACATCTCATTGGTCAAAAGAGAGGCATATATAGGCGTATCAAAAGAGGGGATGGGCAGTTAAAAAATCAACATATTCAATTAAAGAGAGAAATAAAGAAAGGAATAAAAAAAGCAAAAATGGATTATGAGGCTAAGGTCGCAAGGGATTCAAAGACTAACCCAAAAGGGTTCTTTCAGGTATACAGAAGTAAGATTAGGGACAAGATTAGCCCACTGAAGAGTAACTCTGCTCAGATCACTAACAGTGATAAGGATATGTGTGTGAAATTCTCAATACCTACTTCCTCTCAGTTTTCACCCAGGAAAATACTAGCAATATTCCTGAAATAATAGATTATGTAGAACAGGACGATAATAAACTATGCACGATTGTGGCAACTAGTGACATCGTCCTCAGACAAATAAAGAAACTAAAACCTAACAAATCCCCAGGTCCTGATGAACTGTTTGCAAGGGTGTTAAAGGAATGTAAAGAGGAACTTAGCATACCTTTGGCTAATCTTTTTAACATCGCTACAAACTGGCATAGTGCCTGATAAGTGGAAAATGGCAAATGTAATACCTATTTACAAGGCAGGTGACAGGTCCTTGGCTTCGAACTATAGGCCAACAAGCCTTACCTCCATAGTAAGAAAATTTATGGAATTAATAATTGCCGAAGCAATTCGTAGTCATCTTGATAGGCACAGATTGATTAATGAATCTCAACACGGTTTTACAAAGGGGCGTTCCTGTCTTACGAATTTACTAACATTTTTCACTAAGGTGCTTGAGGAGGTAGATCATGGTAATGAATATGATATTGTGTATATGGACTTTAGTAAGGCTTTCGATAGAGTTCCACACCAGAGGCTATTGAGGAAACTTAAGGCACACGGAATAGGAGAAATTTTTTCCTGGGTAGAGGCATGGTTGACAAATAGGCAGCAGAGAGTTTGCATAAATGGGGAGAAATCAGAATGAGGGCACGTCACAAGCGGTGTTCCTCATGGGTCAGTGTTGGGCCCGGTGTTGTTCACAATTTACATAAACGACATAGATGAGGGAATAAATAGCGACATAAGCAAATTTGCTGATGACAACAAAATAATCTGTCCAGTTCATTCTAATGAGGACACTAGAGCACTCCAGGATGATTTAAATAGACTGATACAATGGTCGCAGAAGTGGCAGATACAGTTTAATATTGACAAATGCAAAGTTCTAAATGTTGGACAGGTAAATAACCATGCCACATATAAACTAAATAATGTAATTCTTAATACTACTGATTGCGAAAAGGATTTAAGAGTTCTGGTTAGCAGTAATGTAAAACCAAGAAAACAGTGCATTAGTGTTCGCAATAAAGCTAACAGAATTCTTGGCTTCATATCTAGAAGTATAAATAATAGAAGTCCTCAGGTTGTTCTTCTACTCTATATCCTTGATTAGGCCTCATTTAGACTATGCTGCTCAGTTCTGGTCACCTTATTACAGAATGGATATAAATGCTCTGGAAAACGTGCAGAGGAGGATGACGACGATGATCCCATGTATCAGACGTCTTCTCTATGGGGATAGACTGAGAGCCCTGAATTTGTGGGTGTGGGTGGGTGTGAGTTGGACCTGACTAGATTGTGCTGCTGGGTCTGGTGCCGTGCTCCTTCCTTGAGTGGAGGTGACCAGACTGAGTGGGTCATTGGGCTAATCCGTGGGGAAGTCATTGGGGTAATCCGGGGGGTCATTGGGCTAATCCGGAGGGGGAACATGGACCTGCTTCGCATGGGTCAGTAGGCCTGTTGCAGTGGTCCTTCTTTCTTATGTTCTTATGTTTTTAAAGGAAGAAGAGAGGTCGTAGTAGGAGTACTAATGGAGTCAGTCATAGACCAAGAAAGAGGAGCACCCTACTTCTAACTTTCACAGTCGCCGTCTGGTTGAATCCTCCCTTTTATACACCATTTCTTGCATGAATCTTAGTCCTAGCTTTGTCACTGTAGATGTCTTCGTTTCCCATTACAATGTAAAATCCTCACAACACTTGTTTCTTAACCTGGTTTTTTCCCCTTCCCCCTCTTCCCCTTCCCTTTTCTCCTCTTCCTTCTTTGGGTTTTCTTTCTTCTGCCTTGGGTGTTTGGTTCTTTATTCCTCCCCCCTGTGCTTTTTGTTTCTACCCCTTGTGGGCCCTTAGCTCTCCTGCAATGCTTCTCTTTCTTGGACTTTGACTCCACTACTACTACTACCACTACCTCTCTACTTCCTTTCTTAATACCTCTCTTGTCCTGTCCCTGTCTGCTGACCTGTATATACTGACTCCTTTTCTTTCTGTTAGTGTGACTTGTAAATGGTCCAATTCGGACCGACACGTCGTCGTAAGCTTCTCGCTTCTATGTGCGGGTTATTTGTGTATTGTTCCAGTCACTGTATTGTGTCTTTTTTGTTCTTTCCATATATTTACACTCTTTGTTTTGTGGACGCAACCTTCATTTATATAATAGTTCCTTCACACAAGTTGTTGGCAATACCAAAATGCTTGAGGATAAAGCCTGATGGCTTTTATTTTGCTTCTATTCCACTATCGGGATATTTGCATTTATCTCTTCGTTTTGGGGTCAACACTCGTCATGTTGATATTACTGTAATTATGATGCACTTGTGGAAAAACCTGGTGCTGGACACTAGGCCAGGCTGCTCTTCGCTGCCACTTTCAAAGCAACTAATGAAATTGTGGTCCTCGTCTCACTTTTCTGACTTTGGGAACCTTGTTACACGCTCGTGCTGTTCACTGACTGTTGCATACAGCGACCACTGACAAGCTTCTAGGGTAGGCCCAGAAACGCTAAAATTCAAAGAGTAGTACTGTTATCTGTTATTGTCACGCGCATACATGCGTGTGTTTACTCATCTATTTGTGGTTCCATGGGTCGACTCACAGCTGCTGGCCCTGCCTCTTTGCTGGTCTCTACTAGGTCCACTCTCTCCTTGACCCAAGAGGCTTGATTTACCTCTTCTTAAAACTATGTATGGATCCTGTCTTCACTACATCACTCTCCAGATTCTTCCATTGCCTGACTCTAAAGCTGAAAAAATACTTCCAAATATCCCTGTGATTCATCTAAGTTTTCATTTTCTATTTGTGGTCTCTTGTTCCTGAGTCCCATCTATGAAACATTCTGTACTCTCCACCTTGTCAGTTCCTCTCAGTATTTTATATGTCGTTATCATGTCCTCCCTATCCCTCCTTTCCTCGAGTGACGTCAGGTTGAGTTCCCTAAACCTCTCCTCATAGGATATTTCCCTTAGCTCCGAGATTAATTTTGTTGGAAGCCTTTGCACTTTCTCTAATTTCTTAACATATTTGACCAGGTGTAGGTTCCATACTGGTGCTGCATACTTCACTATGGGCCTGACGTACACTGTGTATAGTGCCGTGAATGACTCTTCACTTGGATATAGAAACGCTATTCTTAGGTTTACCAGGCGCCCATATTCTACAGCAGTTTGCTTGATGTGCACCTCGGGAGATGTGTTCGGTGTGATGCTCACCACAAAATCCTGCAGTCTTCATTGTATTTTCCCAAGCTACATGACTTTGCAATTGGTGGGGTTAAACTCATGGAGCCATTTGTCGGACCAGGTTAGCAGCCTGTCCTGATCATCGTCCACTTGAATTCTTCACATTGCCTTCACGTCTTCTGCAAACAGGGACATCTCTGAGTCTATCCCTTCTGATATGTATTTCACACAGCACCAGTCTTAGAACTGACCATTGTGGAACCCAGCTCGACACATCCGCCCAGTCTGACACCTCCTCACGTACAATCGCTCGTTGTTTCCTTTTTGTCAGGTATTACCTGATCCACTACAGTACTTTCCCTACCTGCTTCTCTAGCTTTTGTGCCAGTCTCCTTTGCGGAACTGTGTTGACAACCTTCTTACTATCCAAAAAAATGTAGTCTACCTAGCCCGCATTTTCCTGTCTTATTTATGTTACCTTGTCGTAGAACTTCAGTAGGTTTGTCACAGAATTTTCCATTCACTCTGTTAGACACTGCAACACAATGGCATCTTGGTACAGAAGAGAAAACACCTTGGACAACTTTTTCAAGTAATTGTTTGATCTGAGAGGGACGTGACCACTCAGTAGCTACATTCTCTGTACTACTACTCTGCATCTCTTCTTCCGACAGTATATAAGACTCCACACTGTCGCTTGATGTTCAGATTGTTTCAGACTATGGAACAGAACTTCTCATCATTTCGTGTGTCCTCCCTTCAGCCTTGAAGCCCACATGTGTTTGTAGGTTTGTGTGTGTGTGTGTGTGTGTGTGTGTGTGTGTGTGTGTGTGTACTCACCTAGTACTCACCTAGTTGAGGTTGCGGGGGTCGAGTCCGAGCTCCTGGCCCCGCCTCTTCACTGATCGCTACTAGGTCACTCTCCCTGAGCCGTGAGCTTTATCATACCTCTGCTTAAAGCTATGTATGGATCCTGCCTCCACTACATCGCTTTCCAAACTATTCCACTTACTGACTACTCTGTGGCTGAAGAAATACTTCCTAACATCCCTGTGATTCATCTGTGTCTTCAGCTTCCAACTGTGTCCCCTTGTTACTGTGTCCAATCTCTGGAACATCCTGTCTTTGTCCACCTTGTCAATTCCTCTCAGTATTTTGTATGTCGTTATCATGTCCCCCCTATCTCTCCTGTCCTCCAGTGTCGTCAGGTTGATTTCCCTTAACCTCTCCTCGTAGGACATACCTCTTAGCTCTGGGACTAGTCTTGTTGCAAACCTTTGCACTTTCTCTAGTTTCTTCACGTGCTTGGCTAGGTGTGCACATATATATGGGAGGCGTTGATATGGTTGGGAATATAAAACACAAATAGTGTGCAGTATGTGTAAGTTGATGCAAAACAGATACATAAGCCTCTTCAGCATGTGGGAATGTGGGCTAATACTGTAGTGGGATTCAAAACACCCACTCGTTGTGGGGTGTCCGGTGATGATGAAGTGGAATACATGTTCAAAAATACTAGTCTCTGTAGCTTAGGAGAACAGTGGAGGGAATGAGGCTATGTTGAGGTGGGTTACATAACACAGAGACACACGTATCTGAAAAATGGGGCGTGAAACTGACTGGGAGGCCTGGTTATGGATTAGGCCGCTGGGGCGTTGTCCTTCAGAACACCCTCCAAGGAGACGCCATATACACGCACGCGCGCGCGTCTCGTCATCATGTGAGTATGTGGGGAGACGAGGGGAAAGGATACAAAGAACGGACACGTAAGTCTCTCCATCACATCACTGTGTAGTGAGACGTGGGGAAAGAAGGAATATAAACAAAGAGAGAAACACTAGTGTGTGTGCAACACGTGGGAGGAGCGAGTGTCAAGGTGACATAAGGGAGCGATGATCCAACAAAGAAGGAGACTTCGTTCCTGGCTGCCTCTGCTGCTGGAAGCGAGTGACAGCACCCAAGTTTTAATCTGTGAAAGAGAAACTTTCGCCAGAAAACAATGGAAAGTTATTAGTAAATATCTTCACAGCCTACCACCCTTCCTCCCCATCTCCGAGCACTCCCATCATCCCTGGATTACTACTATCCCCAGTACCACCACTCATCACAACTACCAGTGTCCTCCACACAGTCTCTACCCTATGTTCCATAAGTGTCTCAATTCTTCAACCTCTACCCTAGTGAAAGAGCTACCTCAACTGATTAGTACTATGAAACATTGTACCAATGACAACGAACTCTACACTTACAGCACCAAACAGTTTTAATTCCCGAATCCCATTATTTTTTTAATTAGTTATATAGCTCGTGAAGGAGACAAGATTCTAACCCATGGCAATCCAGTCTTAAGACAAAAATACCACTGCTTTCACCACTGTTTTAGCACTTGACTCATCATTTTAGAACTAGCTTGGTGTGGGATCAAATTTTGTCAGTTTCGTGAATTGTAAATAAATGGTTTAGTTAATAAATTAGACACATGTGCAACAGTTAGGTATCTTTATTGAGGAAACGTTTCGCCACACAGTGGTGTTATCAGTCCATACAAAGATGTAGCAGTTGTAAGCGCTGTCACCTTGGACAGATCCACAGGTAGAAGTACGTAGGTCATGCCTGTAGATTACGCAAAAATAGAATTCCCTGTATCAAGATCAGAAGATCTTGTTGTGTCTGACAGGGATGTAGATAAATGGTTCAGGGAACCGACAAGTTGATAAATTAGACACATGTGCCACACTTGGTTATCTTGCATCTTGTTACCGTAAATTCTACGCTTGCTTAACCTACTGGCATGATCTACTGGCATGATCTACTGGCATGATCTACTGGCATAATCTACTGGCATGATCCTACTGGCATGATCTACTGGCATGATCAACTGGCATGATCTACCGGCATGACTTACTGGCATGATCTACTGTCATGACCTACTGGCATGATCTACTGGCATGACCTACTGGCATGATCTACTGGCATGATCTACTGGCATGATCTACTGGCATGACCTACTGGCATGACCTACTGGCATGATCTCCTGGCATGGTCTCCTGGCATGATCTACTTCCACTGGCATTTCTAAATGTTGGACCTACTCATATTACTGCGTATGATATGGCAATGATCTACTGCTGTCTAGGCATTGACTGACTGATTACATGACCAGGCATGACGGATGTCTCCGCATGATCTTCTGTATTCACCATCTACTTCCTACTGGATTGGACTAGGTGGCACGCACACTGAGTTGGCAAAGTAGTACATTAAGATTGAATGATGTTGACATCATAGATGAATGATAAAACTTCGTGATTATTGACATCTTTTATTATTTCTGGAACCATGCTTGACAAAAGTTCACTTCTAATTTTGTCTAAATTTCTTATAATCCTATTATTCAATGTAATTTTTTCTGGACCTTTTTTTTTATTTCCAATTTTTTCATTTATACATTTTTCAAACGCTTGCTTCATCTCTTTTTTTTTACAAATTTATTTACATTTATTTGTTTCATCAAGCTTTTTAAGATTTAGTATCCTTTTGTTAATAACTTTTCAAAGATTATCCATTTTGTAATTACTTTTTCAAGTTGTGTTAATTACTTTTCATAGTATTTTGTTTACTAGAGGAAGTCAATATTCTCATAAATAAAAATGTAAGAATAATACCAGACACGTCAAAGCCACGATCTTAACTCGGGGACTTTGCATCACTTTCACTCTCCACAAGATACTGAGATAGAGAAAAATGAGTTGTTTTCTCCAGTTAAGGAAAAAAACATGTAAAATACATATTGCACCTTTGTGTGATGTGCCATTGATGAGGGAAATTGATATCAAATTCTAGTGATTCAGTAAAGCTCTCTGATTCAAGTTTATATTTAAATGTCCTCTTCCTGCTTTTATTTTTCCTAAATGATTTCAAGTGAATCATTCGTTTAAGTAATTTATCACTATTGTTTCATCAGCTAATTACCTGCTTTTCTCATAATTACCTTCACTGACTTTATTTTTATAGTAAGAAATTTTTGCTACTAGTCATTGGAGACTATTTGTTTGACAGACTAAGAGCTGTTATCCTGCCTCAACTCGTCTCAAACCCCAACCCTATCAAAGGTGTCCTGCCACCCGCAGGGGTAAGAACATAAGAACATAAGAAAGAAGGACACTGCAACAGGCCTACTGACCCATGCGGAGCAGGTCCATGTCCCCCCCCGGATTAGAACTATCATCCCCCCCCCCCGGATTAGCCCAATGACCCACCCAGTCTGGTCACCTCCTCTCAAGGATGGAGCACTGCACAAGACCCAGCAGCATAAGCTAGTCAGGTCCAACTCACACCCAACCACAACTCACTCATGTATTTATCTAACCTATTTTTAAAACTACACAACGTTTTAGCCTCAATAACTGTACTCGGGAGTTTGTTCCACTCATCCACAACTCTATTACCAACTTGAAACCATTGCTGCGAGTCCTGTCTTGGCTGGAAATTTTCAGCACGCTATTTACATTCCTTTTATTTATTCCTGTTTTCCATTTATGCACCTCGATCATATCCCCCCTAATTCTACACCTATCGACAGAGTGCAGATTCAGGGCCCTCAGTCTATCCTCATAGGGAAGATTTCTCATATATGGGATCATCTTTGTCATCCTCCTCTGTACGTTTTCCAGACCATTTATATCCATTCTGCAATACGGTGACCAGAAGGGAGCAGCATAGTCTAAATGAGGCCTAACCAAGGATAAATAGAGTTGAAGAACAACCTGAGGACTTCTATTATTTATACTTCTAGATATGAAGCCAAGAATTCCGTTAGCTTTATTGCGAACACTAATGCACTGTTGTCTTGGTTTTAGGTTACTGCTAATCAGAACTCCTAAATTCTTTTCGCAATTAGTAGTATTAAGAGCTACATTATTTAGTTTATATGTGGCATGGTTATTTTCCTGTACAACATTTAGAACTTTGCATTTGTCTATATTAAACTGCATCTGCCACTTCTCCGACCATTGCATCAGACTATTCAAATCATCCTGGAGTGCTCTAGTGTCCTCATTAGAATGAATTGGACGGCCTATTTTGGCGTCATCAGCAAATTTGCTTATGTCGCTATTTATTCCCTCATCTATGTCTTTTGTGTAAATTGTGAACAACAACGGGCCCAACACTGACCAGTGAGGAACACCGCTTATGATGTGCCCCCATTCTGATTTCTCCCCCCTTATGCAAACTCTCTGCTGACTATTTGTCAGCCATACCTCTACCCAGGAAAAAATTTCTCCTCCTATTCTGCGTGCCTTAAGTTTCCTCAATAGCCTCTGATGTGGAACTCTATCGAAAGCCTTACTGAAGTTCATGTATACAATATCATATTCATCTACCTCATCAAACACCTTAGTGAAAAATGTTAGTAAATTCGTAAGACAGGAACGCCCCTTTGTAAAACCGTGTTGAGATTCATTAATCAGTCTGTGCCTGTCAAGATGGCTACGAATTGCTTCGGCAATTATTGATTCCATAAATTTTCCCATTATGGAGGTAAGGCTTATTGGCCTATAGTTTGAAGCCAAAGACCTGTCACCTGCCTTGTAAATAGGTATTACATTTGCCATTTTCCCCTTATCAGGCACTATGCCAGTTTGTAGTGATATGTTGAATAGATTAGCAAAAGATATGCTAAGTTCCTCTTTACATTACTTTAACACCCTTGCAAACAGTTCATCAGGGCCTTGGATTTGTTAGGTTTTAGTTTCTCTATTTGTCTGAGGACCATGTCACTAGTTACCACAATCGTGCATAGTTTATTATCGTCCTGTTCTACATAATCTATTATTTCAGGAATATTGCTAGTATTTTCCTGGGTGAAAACTGAGAGGAAGTAGGTATTGAGAATTTCACACATATCCCTATCACTGTCAGTGATCTGACCAGAGTTACTCTTAAGTGGGCCAATCTTGTCCCTAATCTTACTTCTGTATACCTGGAAGAACCCTTTTGGGTTAGTCTTTGAATCCCTTGCGACCTTTCGTTATTTCTCTCTTTAATTGAATATATTTGTTTCTTAACTGCCCATCCCCTCTTTTGATACGCCTATATATGCCTCTCTTTTGATCAATGAGATGTTTTAATCTATTGTTCATCCATTTGGGATCATTTTTGTTAGATCTAATTTCCCTACTCGGAACAAAAGTTGTCTGGGCAGCTAGAACTATGCTCTGAAAAACGACATATTGGCAATTAAAATCACCTACCTGACCCATAGTCAGGACATCCCAATTTAGCTCATCCAGGTAATTTTTCAGTCCCATGAAGTCGGCCAAGCGAAAATCTGGGACAGAGATTTGATTGCAGTTATCTGGGTAATTCCATGATATACTGAAAGTAAGTGATTTGTGGTCACTTTCCCCAAGCTCATCATTAACCTCAAGATTATTAATTAGTGAATCTTGTTGGCAAGAACCAAGTCAAGCAGATTGTTTCCTCTAGTTGGTTCTGTCACAACCTGTTCTAAAAAGCAATCCTGAACCATATCAAGAAAGTCACTAGACTCAAGATTTCATGTCATTGTTCCAATCAGTTTGTCTAAAATTAAAATCTCCCATTATCACAACATTTTCATAACCAGATGCCTTATGAATTTCGTCTCATAACAGCTTACTGCACTCCCTATCAAGGTTTGGGGGCCTATAAATCACACCCAAAATTAATTTGTCACGACCCTCGAGAAACTGTAGCCAAACTGATTCTGTGTTCGATGTTTCTAATCTTATATAATGTCTAAGACAACAATTTAAATTTTCTCTGACCTATATCGCCACTCCACCACCCTTCCTGTTGACCCTGTCAGTGTGGAATAGTTTATAACCCTGTATGTTGCATTCGGAAGGCATTTCTCTATGTTTCAGGTTGAACCAGGTCTCTGTTATACCAATAATATCTATATTACCTACACTTGCAAGTAATCTTAGCTCATCTATCTTATTTCTTAGGCTCCTATTATTTCAGGAATATCGCTAGTATTTTCCTGGGTGAAAACTGAGAGGAAGTACGTATTGAGATTTTTACACGTCTCCCTATCACTGTCAGTGATCTGACAAGAGCTACTCTTAAGTGGGCCAATCTTGTCCCTAATCTTACTTCTGTATACCTGAAAGAACCCTTTTGGGCTAGTAAACCTTAAGGGAGCTAGTCACTCATTGCCCTCTGCTATCTCTCTTTGTTTGTTGATCAATTGATTTGCCATTACTAGCAACTTTATTTTGAATATTTTCTTTTAAACATATACCTGAGGTATCTCGGTAATAACTGCTGTTTTTAACCCTAATACTGCAGCCTGATTGTCAGTGTTCAGCATCCCACTAAATGACAGCAATGTAGAGAATGAAGAAACAATTTTCACTCCAGCCGATGGCCGCGCAGACCAACCAACTGACAGTAGTAGAAATCTCATAGATTTGGAAAAAGTAATGGATAACATGCCCACTCATTCAGCACCTGGACTAGATTCATGGAATACCCTATTTATAAAGAAGTTCAAAGTACCGCTAGCACGAGCCTTCAGTACTCTTTGGAGAATGAACTTAGATCTAGGTGAAATACCGGAGGCCTTGAAGAGTGCAGACAGTCCCTTTGCATAAAAGAGGTAGTAAATCACTAGCTAAAACTTATGGACCAGTAGCCCTAATCTTCGAAAGAGTGATGAGACAGCAGATTACAAATTTCATGAACCAGCACAACCAGCATAACCCGAACTTGCTTGGTTTTAGTGCACGACGATCATGTCTATCACAGCTGTGCGAACCATTATGACAATTACGGAGGAGCTGGAAGACGACCAAAACGAAGATGTGATTTACACAGATTTTGCAAAGGCGTTTGATAAATGCGATCATAGAGTAATAGAGCTCAAAATGAGGGCCATGGGAATTACGGGGAAGGTAGGCAGATGGATTATCGGGTTCCTGACGCACAGAACACAGAAAGTATTAGTAAACAGAGAAAGATCCAGTATCAGGGAGGTAAAAAGCTCAGTTCCCCAAGGTACTGTCCTCTCACCTCTGCTGTTTCTCATCCTCATAGCAGACATTGATAGTAACACGTGTCACACTTTTGTATCATCATTCGTAGATGGCATTAAAATACTCATGAAAGTCACTACAGTAGAGGACACCGAAAAATTACAGGAAGACATAAGCAGGGTGTTCCAGCGGACAGTGGAGAACAACATGACGTTCAGCTACTTAGGTATGGAAAGAATGAAAAACTCAAAAGGAACACTGTATACAAAACTCAAGAATGTTGCCAAATAGAACGAAAGCAACACGTAAAAGATGTGGGAATAATTATGTTTGCTGACCTTTCTTTTAAAGACCATAACAAAACAAAGATCAAGACAGCCAGGAAGATGACTTGGTGGGTGTTGAGAACTTTCAAAACAAGGGAAATAATGCCAATGTTGACACTCTTCAAATCGCTAGTTCTTCCTCAGTTAGAATATTGTTCAGTGCTGACGGCCCCGTTCAAAGCAGGAGAAATATCAGAGCTGGAACAAACACAGAGATCGTTTACTGCTTACATTGAGCCAGTAAAGCACCTCAGTTACTTGGAATGTCTTCAAGTCTTGAACATGTACTCACTGGAGCGAAGGAGAGAGAGATACATGATATTATATACCTAGAAATTACTCGAGGGCCTGGTCCCAAGTCTGCACACTGGTGTAACAGCATACTGGAGTGAGAGATATTGGAGGAAGTGCAAAATAAACCTAGTGAGGAGCAGGGGTGCGGTGGGGACAATAAGGGAACACTGTATCAACATATAGGGTCCCTGACTATTCAACATCTAACCAGGAGATATCAGAAACACGGCTGGAACAAGTGTAGAAACCTTCAAGAGAAAACTGGAAAAGTACCTTCACCAGGTACCAGAGCAACCAGGCTGTGATGAATATGTGGGGCAACGGGCCTCCATCGGCAACAGCCTGGTTGACCAGGAAAACACCAGACGAGCCTAGCCCATGGCCGGGCTCCAAGAGTAGTGAAACTCTCGAAACTCTTCAAAGGTATATCAAAGGTATACTCTCTCCAAGATCCTTTTCCTTGAGTGAGGTTTGTATGTATGTATGTATGTATGTATGTATGTATGTATGTATGTATGTATGTATGTATGTATGTATGAATGTATGTATGTATATATGTATGAATATATGTATGTTTATGCATACATGTGTGTATGAAAGTATGAGTAAATATGTCTTGAATTATAAATATGCCCTTGCGTATTTCCTCTTTTTCAATTAATTATTTTTCTTGCGTCTTTCGCTATCCTCATTTTTTCATTAATTATTTTCCCCGCGTTCTTCACGATCCTCTTTTTTCTCACAACATTGCATTTTACAGTCTTTTTATCATCTCTCTTCCTCTTCCCTTTTACAACCTAAAGCGAGAGGAGGGTAATCTAGGTAGTAACGAGAATGATATGTTAATGTGAAGGTCGTAAGGGGAGGCCAGTGTGAGAGAAGGGAAAGCATGAAAGGGAGAGAAAGGGAGAGTGATATGTTAATGTGGGGATCATGAGCGAAGGGGAGTGAAAGAGAGAGAGAGCGAGAGACAGAGAGTGAGGGCCAGAATGTAATGGAATGGGAATCTGCAATACGTATAAAAGGAAGAAGGACAGGATACATATAAATATGTCAGTGAGAGGGGGATGGTAGAGAGTACAGGAGGAAGAATAAAACTAAGGACTAACACACTCAACTGAGTTCAAGGAGTTCCACGAAGGAAGAGTTAAAGATGTAAAGAATAAAGAAAGAGAATCAGAAACAGAAGAATGAAACCGTTAAGAGGCGATAGGGTAAAGAAAAGACAGGACGAGGCACGAGACACTTATATAACGGGAATCGAACTATTTACAGAATAATAAAATGAAGCTGTAATCAGCCCAAAACTGCATCTAATCGATATCGGGTGATCTAGCGCAGAATGGAATCATGTCGTCAAAGTAATATATATATATATATATATATATATATATATATATATATATATATATATATATATATATATATATACAGAGAGAGAGGAGAGAGAGAGAGATGTACCACCTCTATTTGTTGGACTGGGGACCCTCACCCTCAGGGAAGACAATAAACGTACCTCAGGGAAAACTCAAGGTTCTCCCAGGATCTGCGTGAATATTTTCTTCTCTCTCTCTCTCTGGTATTGATCGCAGTGTTGTTTTATGTATATGTATATATATATATATATATATATATATATATATATATATATATATATATATATATATATATATATATATATATATATATATATATATATATATATATATATATATATATATATATATATATATATGCAATAAAGATCACAGTAAACAGGTGATTTCAGAATATGCAAACAACCACTCTGAAAGAATAGAGAAATTCCAAGCGCTTTCGTGACTACTCACATTATCAAGGAACTATAGTTCCTTGATAATGTGAGTAGTCAGGAAAGCGCTTGGAATTTCTCTATTCTTTCAGAGTGGTTGTTTTGCAATATATATATATATATATATATATATATATATATATATATATATATATATATATATATATATATATATATATATATATATATATATATATATATATGTATATATATATGAATATATGTATGTGTGTGTGTGTGTATGTGTGTGTGTATGTGTATGTGTGTGTATGTGTGTGTGTGTATGTGTGTTTGTGTATGTGTGTGTGTGTGTGTGTGTTTGTGTGTGCGTGTGTGTGCGTGCGCGCGCGTGTGTGTGTGTGTTGTGTGTGTATGTGTGTATGGGTGTGTGTGTGTGTGTGTGTATGTGTGTATGTGGGTTTGTGTGTGTGTACTCACCTAATTGTGGCTTCAAGGGTCGAGACTCAGCTCCTGGCCCCGCCTCTTCACTGATCGCTACTAGGTCCTCTCTCTCTCCGCTTCTTGAGCTTTGTCATACCTCGTCTTAAAGCTATGTATGGTTCCTGCCTCCACTACATCACTTGCTAGACTGTTCCGCTTCCTGACGACTCTGTGACTGAAGAAGTACTTCCTAACATCCTATGACTCGTGTGAATCCTCAGCTTCCAATTGTGACCCCTTGTTTCTCTGTCCCTTCTCTGGAACATCCTGTCTCTGTCCACCTTATCTATTCCATGCATTATTTTGTATGTTGTTATCATGTCTCCCCTGACCCTCCTGTCCTCCAGGGTCGCCAGTCCGTTTTCCCTCAACCTTCCTTCGTAGGACATTCCCCTGACCTCCGGAACTAGCCTTGTTGCAAACCTTTGTACTTTCTCTAATTTCTGGACGTGATTGACCAGGAGTGGGTTCCAAACTGGTGCTGCATACTCCAGTATGGGCCTGACATACACAGTGTACAGCGTCTTGAACGATTCCTTACTAAAGTATCGGAACGCTAATCTCAGGTTTGCTAGGCGCCCATATGCTGCAGCAGTTATCTGGTTGATGTGTGCCTCCGGAGACGTGCTCGGTGTTACGGTCACCCCAAGATCTTTCTCCTTGAGTGAGGTTTGCAGCCTTTGTCCACCTAGCCTATACTCTGTCTGCGGTCTTCTTTGCACCTCCCCAATCTTCATGACTTTGCATTTGGCGGGGTTGAATTCGAGAAGCCAGTTGCTGGACCATGTCTCCAGCCTGTCCAGGTCTCTTTGTAGTCCTGCCTGATCCTCATCTGATTTAATCCTTCTCATTAGCTTCACATCATCTCCGAACAGGGACCCTTCAGAGTCTATCCCTTCCATCATGTCATTCACATATATCAAAAATAGCACTGGTCCTAGGACTGACCCCTGTGCGACCCCGCTCGTCACAGGCGCCCACTGTGATACCTTATCACTTACTATGACTCGTTGTTGCCTCCCTGTCAGGTATTCTCTGTTCCATTGCAGTGCCCTTCCTGTTATACACGCCTGATCCTTCAGCTGCTGCACTAATCTCTTGTGAGGAGCTGTGTCGAAGGCCTTCCTGCAGTCCAGGAAAATGCAATCAACCCAACCCTCTCTCTCGTGTCTTACTTCTGTTACCTTGTTATACAACTCCAGAAGGTTTGTGCCACAGAATTTGCCATCCATGAATCCGTGCTGGTTGTTGTTTATAATTTTGTTCCGTTCCAGGTGCTCCACCACTCTCCTCCTGCTAATCTTCTCCATGACTTTGCATACTATACACGTCAGAGACACTGGTCTGTAGTTTAGTGCCTCGTTTCTGTCTCCTTTCTTAAAAATGGGACTACATTTGCCGTCTTCCATACCTCAGGTAGTTGCCCAGTATCAAGGGATGTATTGAAGATTGTGGTTAGTGGGACACACAGCGTCTCTGCTCCTTCTCTAAGGACCCACGGGGAGATGTCCGAACCCCTCGCCTTTGAGGTATCGAGGTCACTTAGCAGCTTCGGCACCTCCTCCTCCGTTGTTTGTATGTCATCCAACACTTGTTGGTATATTCCCTGTCGGTGTTCCCCTCTTTACTGTCTTCTCAGAGCCATACCTGTCTCTACTGTAATTACTTTCTTAAATCTCATGTGATCGTTTCTTGTGAGTTCCCCACATTCTTTCCTCAGCCTGATCACCTGGTCTTTGACTGTATATATATATATATATATATATATATATATATATATATATATATATATATATATATATATATATATATATATATACAGCGTTGGAAATACTTTTGCAATGTTCTGAAAACTTTAGTCAGGTTGAGTTACCAGTAAAGGTTTTTTCAATTTTTTTTTAGGTTAAGAGTGGAAGATTGAGACACTTATGCAGCATATGGGAATCTTTATTCAGGAAACGTTTAAGCCACTGTGTGGCGAAACGTTTCCTGAATATAGATTCCCATATGCTGCATAAGTGTCTCAATCTTCAACTTGTCGGTTTTTCAAACCATTCATCACACAGGTTAAGAGTGACTTGTCAGGTGAAGATTAATTTATTAGTCAAAATAGTGCATAAATCTCACAATTTTTACGAATTTCGAACCTCTTTTATACAATTTTAGGCTTATATTCAAATTATTATCAGTTCATTTTTTTATGAAGCTGGATTCCGGTTTACGTCGTACAGCCATTGATATCCTCTCAGTTTTTTTTGAGAATTAGTGTTGTGGGTAAAATCTCTCGCTCCAATGACCAGAGCATTATTCTTTTACTCAGTTTAATGTTATATTTGATTTCTTAAATTCTTAAGTAGAGAAAAAATGTCAAAAGAGATTTCGCATGACATAAGCAACATATTATTTTTGCGTATGATTCAGTGTCTTCCTTTAGGATTGATGTAACGATATTGGTCTGACACAGCATATATCCTGTAGTATCACTGAGATATCCTTTATACTTCAGGATATATACATCTCTATTGCTAACAACATCAACACTTCATGGTTCGAGCTCACATTAATGGTTCGCGCCCATTTGTGACGATGTCTTCAACTGCTGCACCTCACCACTTCTTTCACTGACTCCTGTACGTGTAAGCTTTTGCCCTCAAGCCTCTGTCTTAGACTCACTATGACTAAAGGACGGAACACCTTTTATAGATATTACTAATATAATCAAGGCCAAATTTCTGAACTCCTATAATGTCATAAATTTAATCAAGACTAAGAGATTGAACATCTCAAATTATATCTTCGCTCTGCAATCACTGCACACTGAAGTAACCACTACTGCTGCTTCATTATTCCATTAATTTCACATCATCCCTCTGCATTGGAAAGAAAACGCCTGATAGATAAGACACATTTGCAAATTATTAGTAGTCTTCGTTAGTTGAAAACAGAGGAGAAACCAGAAGCAGTGAATTTATTATTATTATTATTATTATTATTTATTTTTTATATTCACACCGGCCGATTCCCACCAAGGCAGGGTGGCCCGAAAAAGAAAAACTTTCACCATCATTCACTCCATCACTGTCTTGCCAGAAGGGTGCTTTACACTACAGTTTTTAAACTGCAACATTAACACCCCTCCTTCAGAGTGCAGGCACTGTACTTCCCATCTCCAGGACTCAAGTCCGGCCTGCCGGTTTCCCTGAATCCCTTCATAAATGTTACTTTGCTCACACTCCAACAGCACGTCAAGTATTAAAAACCATTTGTCTCCATTCACTCCTATCAAACACGCTCACGCATGCCTGCTGGAAGTCCAAGCCCCTCGCACACAAAACCTCCTTTACCCCCTCCCTCCAACCCTTCCTAGGCCGACCCCTACCCCGCCTTCCTTCCACTACAGACTGATACACTCTTGAAGTCATTCTGTTTCGCTCCATTCTCTCTACATGTCCGAACCACCTCAACAACCCTTCCTCAGCCCTCTGGACAACAGTTTTGGTAATCCCGCACCTCCTCCTAACTTCCAAACTACGAATTCTCTGCATTATATTCACACCACACATTGCCCTCAGACATGACATCTCCACTGCCTCCAGCCTTCTCCTCGCTGCAACATTCATCACCCACGCTTCACACCCATATAAGAGCGTTGGTAAAACTATACTCTCATACATTCCCCTCTTTGCCTCCAAGGACAAAGTTCTTTGTCTCCACAGACTCCTAAGTGCACCACTCACTCTTTTTCCCTCATCAATTCTATGATTCACCTCATCTTTCATAGACCCATCCGCTGACACGTCCACTCCCAAATATCTGAATACGTTCACCTCCTCCATACTCTCTCCCTCCAATCTGATATTCAATCTTTCATCACCTAATCTTTTTGTTATCCTCATAACCTTACTCTTTCCTGTATTCACCTTTAATTTTCTTCTTTTGCACACCCTACCAAATTCATCCACCAATCTCTGCAACTTCTCTTCAGAATCTCCCAAGAGCACAGTGTCATCAGCAAAGAGCAGCTGTGACAACTCCCACTTTGTGTGTGATTCTTTACCTTTTAACTCCACGCCTCTTGCCAAGACCCTCGCATTTACTTCTCTTACAACCCCATCTATAAATATATTAAACAACCACGGTGACATCACACATCCTTGTCTAAGGCCTACTTTTACTGGGAAAAAATTTCCCTCTTTCCTACATACTCTAACTTGAGCCTCACTATCCTCGTAAAAACTCTTCACTGCTTTCAGTAACCTACCTCCTACACCATACACTTGCAACATCTGCCACATTGCCCCCCTATCCACCCTGTCATACGCCTTTTCCAAATCCATAAATGCCACAAAGACCTCTTTAGCCTTATCTAAATACTGTTCACTTATATGTTTCACTGTAAACACCTGGTCCACACACCCCCTACCTTTCCTAAAGCCTCCTTGTTCATCTGCTATCCTATTCTCCGTCTTACTCTTAATTCTTTCAATTTAACTCTACCATACACTTTACCAGGTACACTCAACAGACTTATCCCCCTATAATTTTTGCACTCTCTTTTATCCCCTTTGCCTTTATACAAAGGAACTATGCATGCTCTCTGCCAATCCCTAGGTACCTTACCCTCTTCCATACATTTATTAAATAATTGCACCAACCACTCCAAAACTATATCCCCACCTGCTTTTAACATTTCTATCTTTATCCCATCAATCCCGGCTGCCTTACCCCCTTTCATTTTACCTACTGCCTCACGAACTTCCCCCACACTCACAACTGGCTCTTCCTCACTCCTACAAGATGTTATTCCTCCTTGCCCTATACACGAAATCACAGCTTCCCTATCTTCATCAACATTTAACAATTCCTCAAAATATTCCTTCCATCTTCCCAATACCTCTAACTCTCCATTTAATAACTCTCCTCTCCTATTTTTAACTGACAAATCCATTTGTTCTCTAGGCTTTCTTAACTTGTTAATCTCACTCCAAAACTTTTTCTTATTTTCAACAAAATTTGTTGATAACATCTCACCCACTCTCTCATTTGCTCTCTTTTTACATTGCTTCACCACTCTCTTAACTTCTCTCTTTTTCTCCATATACTCTTCCCTCCTTGCATCACTTCTACTTTGTAAAAACTTCTCATATGCTAACTTTTTCTCCCTTACTACTCTCTTTACATCATCATTCCACCAATCGCTCCTCTTCCCTCCTGCACCCACTTTCCTGTAACCACAAACTTCTGCTGAACACTCTAACACTACATTTTTAAACTTACCCCATACCTCTTCGACCCCATTGCCTATGCTCTCATTAGCCCATCTATCCTCCAATAGCTGTTTATATCTTACCCTAACTGCCTCCTCTTTTAGTTTATAAACCTTCACCTCTCTCTTCCCTGATGCTTCTATTCTCCTTGTATCCCATCTACCTTTTACTCTCAGTGTAGCTACAACTAGAAAGTGATCTGATATATCTGTGGCCCCTCTATAAACATGTACATCCTGAAGTCTACTCAACAGTCTTTTATCTACCAATACATAATCCAACAAACTACTGTCATTTCGCCCTACATCATATCGTGTATACTTATTTATCCTCTTTTTCTTAAAATATGTATTACCTATAACTAAACCCCTTTCTATACAAAGTTCAATCAAAGGGCTCCCATTATCATTTACACCTGGCACCCCAAACTTACCTACCACACCCTCTCTAAAAGTTTCTCCTACTTTAGCATTCAAGTCCCCTACCACAATTACTCTCTCACTTGGTTCAAAGGCTCCTATACATTCACTTAACATCTCCCAAAATCTCTCTCTCTCCTCTGCATTCCTCTCTTCTCCAGGTGCATACACGCTTATTATGACCCACTTCTCGCATCCAACCTTTACTTTAATCCACATAATTCTTGAATTTACACATTCATATTCTCTTTTCTCCTTCCATAACTGATCATTTAACATTACTGCTACCCCTTCCTTTGCTCTAACTCTCTCAGATACTCCAGATTTAATCCCATTTATTTCCCCCCACTGAAACTCTCCTACCCCCTTCAGCTTTGTTTCGCTTAGGGCCAGGACATCCAACTTCTTTTCATTCATAACATCAGCAATCATCTGTTTCTTGTCATCCGCACTGCATCCACGCACATTTAAGCAACCCAGTTTTATAAAGTTTTTCTTCTTCTCTTTTTTAGTAATTATTATTATTATTATTATTATTATTATTATTATTATTATTATTATTATTATTATTATTATTATTATCAAGGGGGAAGCGCTAAACGCGTAGGATTATACAGCGCCTGGGGGAGGATGTGGAAGGCATTCAGGCTTAATTCGGGGAACTGGAGCACAGATCCAATTCCCTAAATCAAGAGCCCCTCACCAACATCAAGGAACCTTCCTTGAGGGGCAGAAGCAGTGAGGAGGTAAATATGGTGTAATCAGTCCGTTACCCTTCAAGAAGTAGTTTTAAGGTGCTCAGTCCCTCAGCTTGGAGGGGATCTCTCCTCACACAGAAAAACTCTGTTATACATCTTTCTAATTAAGACAGAGGATGCACCTGTATGTTAATCAACAGCTTGTTGGTACTGTATATATCTGATCGGCCTTACTTTATTTACTCCGCCTCCTGCTCTTACTGGCCAGGTAGATAACATGAAGATTTTGTAGTCAGTGAGTCTGGAGTAACAGCAAATATATACATATAAATCCTTAGTGGTGATATATATTAATTAAAACTGGAAAAAATGGTTCGATAAGATTTATTTAAAATATTTATGTTTCAGTTGTATTTATAGTTTATTTACATATAACTATGTAGATTAAATTAGAATATTATTTACTATTAGCCAACTCATTTTCGTCGTTGTAAATACATATTTCATATTAAATAATTACGTAACTATCAAAAGAAGAGAAAAGTCTGAAAATGAGTAAGTTTTTTTTTATACTGTTTAGCTGACAAACGTGATGGAGAACAACTCCATCTATCTGTATATTTATGAAACTAAACAAAAAATTAATCTCTTTAGTGCCCTGATGTATTTTAACCTTGTAAATGCATTACCATGCACCATAAATGCACCTGCTGTAGTTGTTATAAACTATTGTACCTATTCTCTATGTATGTCCGTAAAGTACTGCAGAAAAAATCAGGTTCTTACCGAAACAATATTTTCCATGTTAAGTCTTTTTTATTTTGCAGATAACAAAGGAAATAATTACCACCACAGATATTTTATATTTTCTCTCTCTCATTCTTAAAAAAAAAGAGCAAACTTGCAAATTCTCTCACCCTACCTCTTACATATTCTTGTCTCGCTCTCATGCTTTTCCCTCCCTCCCTCATATTTACTCATTTCTCTTTCTCTCAAATCTTTATTCTCATTCCCTATTATCCTTTCCGCATTTCTTACAAATTCCCTTTCTGCTTTTCTCACACATGTCCTCTCCCTCTGTGTCAACCATGGCCTTTTACACAACATAGATACAATAAGAGAGTCGTCACACTTCCTCATCAACCACCCATACTCTTCCCATTCTCACACTTGTCCTCCCGTCTTGCCCGTCCTCCCATCATGCCCGTCCTCCCGTCCTGTCCGTCCTCCCGTCATGCCCATCCACCCATCCCTCTCCCAGCCAGTACCACCATGAATACTTTACACGGGTCATCAGCAACTCCTCGTTAGCCATCCGTGCCCTAAAACACAGGGGGAGAAAATCTTCACATTTAAATATGTTACGCTCGTGGAGAGGAAAGACGATTTTTAGTGTTACGAGACACGACGTGAAGGTTTTGGTGTAGGTAACTGGAAGGTAATAGAAATATGTTTATATATTGAGGCACAACTGTGAGAAATAAATATGAGGTAATTAATGCAAATAAGCAAATACACAATCACACAGACACACGTGCGAGTACTCGCAGATTTATGTATGTTGAATCAACAATCCAGCCACAAGTCACTTAACATTCAATCAAATAGAATCATTTTTTCCCTAGTGCATATTCATTCTCTAATATCTATTTTAATATATGTATGGAATTTCCAACAAATGTCTCATCATGTAGCTCTTCCCAGATTGCAAGAGTCAAATAAATTTTACATCACATTTACTCTTGTGGCTATTCAGCTTCAATACACGAAGTTGTCCCTCACAAGTCAATATGTTCTTGTCCTCGGAGTTCAAGTCCCTCAGCTCAGAGACAAATCTGGGTATAAAACTCGATATTCAGCATTTGCTTTCATAGGTGCAGGCTGTACACTGGTGCTAAATACCCGAGAACTGTCCTGAAGTAGTGTATAGTGGGGCTTACGAATCTTTTATTAAACGAAAGAAGTTTTTTGTTTGCCAACCTGCAAACCAGAAACCCTGCGTTTGTTTTTTAATGTTCAACATCTGGAGTTTCGTCTCTCCTAAGTAATGCTCTGCCACGTGTCTCCTGAACTCCATATTCATTATTATTTATAAGTATTAGTGAGACGAGAATTAGCAACTCTGTAATATTCCTGCAGTTAATTTTGCAGTTTTATAAAATTGTCTTTGTTCTTATCTTTCATAACAGCTTTACATAACATAAGAAAGAAGGAACACTGCAACAGGCCTACTGACCCATGCGGAGCAGGTTCATGTCCCTCCCCTACCGGATTAGCCCAATGACTCACCCAGTCTGGTCACCTCCACTCAAGGAAGGAGCACGGCACCAGACCCAGTAGCACAACCTAGTCAGGTCCAACTCACACCCACCCACACCCACTCATGTGTTTATCTAACCTATTTTTAAAACAACACAACGTTTTATCCTCAATAACTGTACTCTTGAGTTTGTTCCACTCATCCACAACTCTATTACCAAACCAGTGCTTTCCTATATTCTTCCTGAATCTGAATTTTTCCAACTTGAAACCATTGTTGCGAGTCCTGTTTTGGCTGGAAATTTTCGGCACGCTATTTACTTACCTTTTATTTATTCCTGTTTTCCATTTATACACCTCGATCATATCCCCCCTAATTCTACACCTTTCGAGAGATTGCAGATTCAGGGCCCTCAGTCTATCCTCATAGGGAATATTTCTGATACATGCGATCATTTTTGTCATCCTCCTCTGCACGTTTTCCAGACCATTTATATCAATTCTGTATTACGGTGACCAGAACTGAGCAGCATAGTCTAAATGAGGCCTAACCAAGGATATATAGAGTTGAAAAACAACCTGAGGACTTCTATTATTTATACTTCTAGACAAGAAGCCAAGAATTCTGTTAGCTTTATTGCGAACACTAATGCACCGTTATCTTGGTTTTAGATTACTGCTAACCAGAACTCATAAATCCTTTTCGCAATCAGTAGTATTAAGATCTACATTAATTAGTTTATATGTGGCATGGTTATTTACGTGTCCAACATCTAGTGCTTTGCATTTGTCAATATTAAACTGCATCTGCCACTTCTCCGACCATTGCATCAGTCTATTCAAATCATCCTGGTGTGCTCTAGTGTCCTCATTAGTATGAATTGGACGGCCTATTTTGGTGTCATCAGCAAATTTGCTTATGTCGCTATTTATTCCCTCATCTATGTCGTTTATGTAAATTGTGAACAACAACGGGCCCAACACTGACCCCTGAGGAGCACATTGTGACGTGCCCCCATTCTGATTTTTCCCCATTTATGCAAACTCTCTGCTGACTATTTGTCAGCCATGCCTCTACCCAGGAAAAAATTTCTCATATTCCGTGTGCCTTAATTTTCCTCAGTAGCCTCTGGTGTGGAACTCTATCGAAAGCCTTACTGAAGTCCATATACACAATATCATATTCATTACCATGATCTACTTCCTCAAACACCTTAGTGAAAAAAGTTAGTAAATTCGTAAAACAGGAACGCCCCTTTGTAAAACCATGTTGAGATTCATTAATCAATATGTGCCTATCAAGATGGCTACGAATTGCTTCGGCAATTATTGATTCCATAAATTTTCCCACTATGGAGGTAAGGCTTATTGGTCTATAGTTCGAAGCCAAGGACCAGTCACCTGCCTTGTAAATAGGTATTACATTTGCAATTTTTCACTTATCAGGCACTATGCCAGTTTGTAGTGATATGTTAAAAAGATTAGCCAAAGGTATGCTAAGTTCCTCTTTACATTCCTTTAACACCCTTGCAAACAGTTCATCAGGGCCTTGGATTTGTTAGGTTTTAGTTTCTCTATTTGTCTGAGGACCATGTCACTAGTTACCGCAATCGTGCATAGTTTATTATCGTCCTGTTCTACATAATCTATTATTTCATGAATATCGCTAGTATTGTCCTGGGTGAAAACTGAGAGAAAGTAGGTATTGAGAATTTCACACATATCCCTATCACTGCCAGTGATCTGACCAGAGTTGCTCTTAAGTGGGCCAATCTTGTCCCTAATCTTACTTCTGTATACCTGAAAGAACCCTTATGGGTTAGTCTTTGAATCCGTTGCGACCTTAGGCTGATAATCCCTTTTTGCTTTTCTAATTCCTTTCTTTATTTCTCTCTTTAATGAATATATTGATTTCTTAACTTCCCATCCCCTCTTTTGATATGCCTATATATGCCTCTCTTTTGACCAATGAGATGCTTTAATCTATTGTTTATTCATTTGGGATCATTTTTGTTAGATCTAATATCCCTACTCGGAACAAAAGTTGTCTGGACAGCTAGAACTATGCTCTGAAAAACGTCATATTGGCAACCAAGATCACCTACCTGACCCATAGTCAGGACATCCCAATTTAGCCCACCCAGGTAATTTTTCAGTCCCGTGAAGTCGGCCCAGCGAAAACCTGGGACAGAGATTTAATTGTGGTTATCTGGGTAATTTCATGATATATTGAAACTAAGTGATTTGTGATGATTTTCCCCAAGCTCGTCATTAACCTCAAGATTATTAATTACTGAATCTTTGTTGGCAAGAACCAAGTCAAGCAGATTGTTTCCTCTAGTTGGTTCTGTCACAACCTGTTCTAAAAAGCAATCCTGAACAGTATCAAGAAGGTCACTAGACTCAAGATTTCCTGTCATATTGTTCCAATCAATTTGTCTAGAGTTAAAATCTCCCATTATCACAACATTTTCATATCTAGATGCCTTATGAATTTCGTCCCGTAACAGCTTACTGCACTCCCTATCAAGGTTCAGGACCTATAAATCACACCCAAAATTAATTTGTCACGTCCCTCGAGAAACTGTAGCCAGACAGATTCTTTGTTCGATGTTTCTAATCTTATATCATGTCTAAGACAACAATTTAAATTTTCTCTGACGTATATCGCCACTCCACCACCCTTCCTGTTGACCCTATCAGTGTGGAATAGTTTATAATCCTGTATGCTGCATTCAGAAGGCATTTCTCAATCTTTCAGGTTGAACCAGGTCTCTGTTATACCAATAATATCTATATTACCTACACTTGCAAGTAATCTTAGCTCATCTACCTTATTTATTAGACTTCTACTATTTGTATAGTAAACCTTAATGGAGGTAGTCACTCGTAGCCCTCTACTATCTCTCTTTGTTTGTTGATCAGTTGATTTGCCATTACTAGCAAATTTATTTTGAATATTGTCTTTTAAACATATCCCTGAGGTATCCCGGTAATAACTTCTGTTTTTAACCCTAATGCTGCAGCCTGATTGTTTCCCATAAACACCCATACCTTTATAATCTATCAGTTTAAATTCCTCGACAAGTCATCAATTACCCTCTCAATCGAATTGGCTAATCCAACCACTCCATCCTCAGAGAGATGAACCCCATCCCTTGCATACATATCACATTTGCCAAAGAATAGGTCCCAGTTATCAATGAATGAGATTGCAAGTTCCTTGCAGTACCTGTTTAGCCAGCAATTTATACCAATTGCCCAAGACATCCATTCATTGCCCCCTCCCTTTCTAGGCAAGATGCTACATATGGCTGGGATCCCTCCCTTAGACCTATACTTATCCAGCAGCTCCTCTCTCCTGCCCTTCCCAATATCATTACCCCCAGCACTTAGACAGATAATGAGCTTGTTCCCATTACCTGCCATAATGTTATCCAACCTGCTGACTATATCACCAACACCAGCTCCAGGAAGACACACCCTCTGTCTGACCTTTCTGTCTCTGTTACAAAATGCACAGTCCATATATCTTACCAGAGAATCTCCTACTATTAAAATATTCTTACCTTGATTAGCAGGGGGAATCAGTGGTACCATCAACCTCACTAACCACTGAAGTGCACTCGTCTTGGAGAACAGAGAATCGATTTCTTACCTTCACATCTTCTCTATTAACTCTCCTCATCTTCCTTCTTCCTGAACTGTGAACCACTTGCCACTTAAATCGGCTGCCACTATCACTGCTGGTGACCATTTCCTCCTTATCAGCTAAATCCTTCTCACACTCACTCGCAAACTCATCTGTTCGAAGCTTCAGCCTCCTATTTTCCTCCTGAAGAAGTAGAACCTCCTTCTTCAACACTTTAACCTGAGATTCTAAAACACTACAACAAGCCATGGTGCTTGGTAACAGCCCACGCTAACTCCCAAGAGCTTAGGCAGGTATGACCACACGTGACCACTGACCTCAGCGTAGTAGTCTGTGACGTTTACATAATTATATCCCAGACAAAAATCGTGAAATAGAGCCTGAATCATCATAGTTTTTTTTTATTTTAAACAATATATATATTAAAAAGTATGATTATTAGTACTGATCCTTAGAGGCTTTTTTTTTTTACTTTTTTTTTGGCATAATGTTTCTTTTTTAATACCGTTGCCTATCATCTGTTTTTCAGTTACTCCTTCAAATACAGAAGCACATTTCGAGTCAGTCCTAACTTGTGTCTCCAGGTTGTATATTACCCTCTGGTGGGGTTATGTCTTTTACCTTTCAAATCTAAGAATATGCGATTCAGCTTAACCTATGTCTTGTTTATTTTCTTTACAATCTGTTTCTTTCAGTTTTTGTATCACATATAGAAGATTGTGTTAATTATATGAATTTTTACTGTGTCCTTGTTTGAAAACTAAAATAATGTTGGCTGTTTTTGTTTAAGCTGTCTTCTATCTCACCTATCTCAAGCATCTCTCACATTTTCATAAGCGATTCATTCAAGGTTTCAGTTTCTTTTTACTATCCAGATACTGGTAGTATTTTGGTTGTTGTACCAGGTTTCTTAGGTGCCCAATAACTTTATCGATTTTCAGTGCCAATTGTCAAAATTGTCCATTATAGTCAATTCCATTGTCAGATTTAGAAAACTTCTCATTGAATGCCTCAGTAGCTTTTCTCATAAGTCCATCATGAGGAGTCCAAGTTATCCTAGTCTATTTTCCCATAGTTGAAGTAGACAAAGATTATGAGTTGTTGGATGCGGGGATTGGCAATTGATTAGTGCTTAGGGGTGGAAATAGGATTTGCCTGTGGTGAGAATTGGATGAAGGAAAATTGGAGATAGTAAGAGGGAATGAGGGAAATGTTGGGTTAATTCGAGGATGGATGGTGGAATCTGGGCGGATATGGCCTGCGGTGAAAGAGTCGACCTTCGTTAAAAAGTCCATGTTATTTTGGGTAGCGCCCCACAAAAGTACTGTAGAAAAAGGAACCGTGGTTAAAGGGAAACCCTACATTTCCTACTTCTTAGCATACTGACTCTGTGTGTTGGCAAACCAGGCGTGGGTGCAAAGTGTGCTCTGCAGATACTTTATGGAGATGGCATTATTACAGAAACACAACCTAAAGGATGTGAGGGATCTATAGATTCCAGGATATGTGGCTACTATCCATCGTAAGGTGTGATCCTCTTGGTATTGTCATTATACACGTTTGTTTGCCATCGATGCAAAACGTGTTGAGAAAATTGGCGAATGGGCAGTGTCAGGTTAGATGTGTCACTATTGTGTGCATATAGCTCCAGAAGAAAATGATGCAAGGTGAAAAAATATTATCCAAGAGAATTAGGTCTATTTTCTTTGGGGTTTACCGGTCAAAACTTCTGTGGGCGGTGACTAGAATTGTGTTGCGCGTCAGAAGGATGTTAATCCGATAGGGGATGGGCATTTCCCTGGTATTGCGTGTATTGTTGGGTAATATTCTTTTAACTTTTATGTATTGTATGACTGAGGTGGAGCCTACACATTCGTATGTGAAGAGGAATTATAGAGAAATGTTAGATCGGATATATGACACACCATCCGTGAGAGTATGTTCAGTACACAGTTTGCTAGTGGTATTCTCTGATAGTATGGCAATGATTCACTGGAGATGCATCATAGAGATTATTGAGACTTAAATACAGTGTCGTGACGGACAAGAACGCGATGGTGAGGTTTCCCAGTTGTTGGAATGTAAACAAAAAAAAAAAAGGGTTGTTTTGGGAAAGCCAAGAGATTCGGTTCAGTGTAATATGGATAATCAAATTATAATGAGATTTGACTGCATAGGAGTTACCGAGAGTGTATTGCGCAGGGATTAAGGGTTTTGATGTTGGTTTTAATAAAGAGTGGTATGGAACAGTACAGTGTACGACACAGAGGTAGCTATGTTTTAAGATCACAGACGGGCAACTACAATTTCCCGTCTTGGGAAGACAGAGGATTTAGGCTATGGAAATGGTATGAAAGGTACAGGGTAAAGGAAGAGACGGAAGCATAGGCTGTGTTTTAGGTACCTTGCAGAATTCGTTACAATCACATAGAGAGTGAAAGCGAGGCGCGTTGGGGGCTATGTGGATGAAAATTTTGTTTAGGGCAATATCGGCAGGGAATTTTCGGACGGCACATTGGATTGATGGGATTCTATTTTAATTTTATTGAAGGTAACTGAAAAAGTTTTGGGTGTGCCTCATGAACGTCATGAAGGAGAGATGGCTGCCCCAGTACAGTCGATGGTGACTGTTCTCGTTCGAAGATGTAAGAAGCAGAAGGGGCTTGGTCAATTCTGGTCGGTTCCAATGGTCAGGTTGTCGCATCGGGCCTGTATGGTATCCTTGGCAGGTATATGTTACTTTGTTACTGATTTTATGCAGGCAAGGAAGGGGAGAGGGGTCCTTCATTCACTGTCGATTAAGGGAAGGAGATATGATTCAATGTAGCATGAAACCTTAAGTAGTTTTCTTTTACTACGGCAAGAGTTTGGAATAGAAACCAAGACGTGGGCGGATATGATGTACTCGGGAGAGGTGGCTCGGCTAAGGGTTAATGGGAGACTGGGGATTGCAGTTCTCATGTGTCGAAGCTCAAGGCAGGTTGCTCGTTATCACAGATGCTATTCACGGGTTAGCATTACCCGTTCTGTAGGTTGGTGAGCAACAGGTGTTAGTAGAGCTAATGAAGGCAGGGGGGAAGTTTCTTTCGAATAATCGTAGGGTTTGTAGACGATACAAATGTGTTTTCTGAAGGAGAAAACTAGATTTGAATTCTTAAAAGAGGTGTGGAGTGTTTGAGAGGGTAACAGGGATGAAAGCGAGTATGGTTAAGTACACGATCTTACGTCGTGGAGTGTAAGTGGGGCGTTAGGTTTAGGGGAGTCGAATCATCGCACAGGTAGAGAGGCTTTTAAAGATAGGTGGGATTATGCATACAAGTCACAGACTAGAGGAGAGGGGTATAAAATTCTAAAAGCCCGCAGTGCAGCATTCTTATCCACTTACGGTAACGCTAGCCTTCCAACTTGATTATCTCACAAAAGGCCACAGAAGTTATTGCACTCTTACATAATCGTGCATTTTATGTAGTTAATATTTTTCCTTTATATTTGATGTTTTTCAACAAGATCTAGGGAAGGATTTTCCAGTCTTTGTAGTCGTCTAGGTATGAAATGTTACAGATTGAAATAGTGATGCTACCAGTGAGAAGAGGAAATTTGGTCCTCTATGATTTGCGCAGGCATATGATGTATGTAAAAAATGGTAGTGTTACATGAAGGGGCATTCGCGGATGGATGGCTGCATTGTCTGCATTATGTATAATGTAATCAGTAGCATTACCAGGGAAGGGAGTGCTTCTAGGGAAGAGATTCCAGTTATTGCAGGCGATCATGTTGATGGCATAATAGAGCAAAATGATGATCCAGGTTTTGCTTGCTGTTTTATTAGTGGCAATCAGAACCTAAGAGAGTTTTTATATCCCTTTGTATGACTGAGGACATATTTAGGGAGGATTCGTGATGCTCTGCATTCCCAAGGACGCTAGACGTTATATATAGATTTTTGCATGGCATCCTCCCAGAACAGACGGTGTTGTTGTTTCGAAAAAATGATGATTGGTGGTTCTCGCCGGGTCTGTGGAAAGGCAGACACAGCGTGGAATTCCAGTGAGCCTATTTTTGTGGGTAAATTAATGGGTTGTTGACAATATTATAGGATGATGATTAGGAGTAAGTCGAGTCTTGGGTGTTGTTTTACTACAGTTTATCTGGTAATCAGCATTGCGAGCTTGTTGGCAACATGACTCTGGTGGATCCCGTTACTTAGAAGTCAAGAGGATCAGGTGGAGGGGGTGTGGCTGCACGCGGAGTGTGGATTTTCTTGGCTAATATATGAAACGTTTGTGCATAGGGAATGGGAATCCTATGGGGAAAAACACATCCAATAACCTTGTAAATAAATAAGTACCTAGAGAAAGTGTTAAATGGCACTGATGGTGAGTTGTTATACCTTTTGGACTTATCTACAAATATGTCCCCTACAAGTTCAGCGTTTTAGTCTGATTAAACTAAACAATTGTTTATTGCCTCGATCTTTATAGGTTGATGACATGAATGAAGCGTTTCAGGGGTTTAAGTATGTTTAAAAAATGTGCAAAAATTGCGTTGCATTCTGAGCAATAACTGGAAAAAGTCTCTTTTCGTCAGGTTTGTATGTTTCGTGATTATTTACTTTCCTCAAAGGAAGGTATCACTTGATTTCAGGTTAAATATACATACCTGTAATATACTTGTATGTACTTATAACATCTTTGTGCCCTAAAGACGATTGCTGTTTGCACAAAATTAAAATAAAACTCACTTCCTTAATTATTTTAGTACTTTTAACTTTGTTTACTTTTTTGCCTAAAAGCTAATCACTCTTACTTACAGGCGACAAAGGGTATTGATTTTTGGTCTGCGTAGATACCAGTTTGCTTCATTTTTTAATAAACTGAGAAAACTGAAATAATTTTCATGCAATAATTTCCGAATGTCACATCCGATTAGTAACTTGTGAGCGCCTATTTCAGGAATTAATTTATCTTAAGATAACATGAGTATGCCTCTTCAGTTTAGCTTCAGAGCTGGTGTTTCCTAATAGGTTTTAATTAGATTGGGCTATGTATGTCCTAATTTGCCATGTATGTCCTAATTTGCCATGTATGTCCTAATTTGCCATGTATGTCCTAATTTGCCATGTATGTCCTAATTTGCCATGTATGTCCTAATTTGCCATGTATGTCCTAATTTGCCATGTATGTCTTAATTTGCCATGTATGTCCTAATTTGCCATGTATGTCCTAATTTGCCATGTATGTCCTAATTTGCCATGTATGTCCTAATTTGCCATGTATGTCCTAATTTGCCATGTATGTCCTAATTTGCCATGTATGTCCTAATTTGCCATGTTTGTCCTAATTTGCCATGTCCTAATTTGCCATGTATGTCCTAATTTGCCATGTTTGTCCTAATTTGCCATGTATGTCCTAATTTGCCATGTATGTCCTAATTTCCCATGTATGTCCTAATTTGCAATTTTATTGAAAACAATTAGGATACTAGTCTCCATATGACTTGTGAATCCTCCTTCTAATTCTCTTCAAATCTTCAACACTAATATTTAACTGTAATAAAAACTTATACCACTGCACTATACTAATCACATGCATTGACGTACACGAGACTAGAGTTGTGCAAAACAGGAATGTACATTTCTTGGACCTCGTAGCGACAGAAATACACCTACTTAATACTTGATTTGGCGGCATACCTTGATGTTCAACAAGTTATGAGGTTAATAATCGTCAAAAATATACGGGTATATAGTAATAGAGAGAGAGAGAGAGAGAGAGAGAGCAAAACTGCTGAAAAATATATCTACCACATAAGTTATATAGACTATATGTTCCAGAGACTTTGGACTTATTTCACCCTTGACAGGACTCAGGAGCATGTTAAAAAATTTAATAAGCAAGCATGATGTGCTTGCTTATTAAATTTTATGATTATACGGTTAAGCATTATAATCATTTTAAAACTCAGTCAGTTGCTTTGAAGAACTCAGCAGTTCTTGTAATATGAAGCATAAAAATGCCAGTAAGATTCTTTAATAATCCATAATCTGTTTTATGACATTTCACTCATTCTTAAGCACTAGATTGCCTTTTAAAAAATCCAGAATTTTAATGAAACGTAATTTGTAGCTTTTGACAACAGAGGTTGGCTCTACATTTCGTGTATAACCTTGCTCTTTTACCAGCCAGAGTAGTCTACATTATACTGACAACTTTCAATTTCTCCTGAAGCACTTTTCAGGAAATAAAATCTTTCAACAGAGAATTGGAATTTTTATGGCTAAAATTAAAAAAAAATTTTTCGAGAACAGAAACATTTGCCGAGAAAATTTTACTATCTTCGTTATCTATATAGCAGTAAGTAATACACTTATAACCCAAAAAGATAATTAACATCCTCTTTCTGTTCTTTGTGGAATAAAAGAAAGTTAAAAACCATAGGAAACTGTCTTCTAGTTTATATATCGTGTAATGTTGGTCTGCTAGCTGACGTATTCACACTACATTGGCATCTGCTCCATAAATTATTTCATTGGACATTCCCGATAATAAGATTGAATACAATGAAATCAATAGTACATAAATATTAAATATGTAAGGACTGGGATGAC
>NC_069425.1:26170171-26212756 GCF_026875155.1 Cherax quadricarinatus
CACTGACATGTATAGTATGCAAAGTCATGGAGAAGATTATCAGGAGAAGAGTGGTGAAACACCTAGAAAGGAATGATCTCATCAACAGCAGCCAACATGGTTTCAGGGAAGGGAAATCCTGTGTCACAAACCTACTGGAGTTTTATGACATGGTGACAGCAGTAAGACAAGAGAGAGAGGGGTGGGTGGATTGTATTTTCTTTTACTGCAAGAAGGCGTTTGACACAGTACCACACAGGAGATTAGTGCAAAAACTGGAGGACCAAGCAGGGATAACAGGGAAGGCACTACAATGGATCAGGGAATACTTGTCAGGAAGACAGCAGCGAGTCATGGTACGTGGCGAGGTGTCAGAGTGGGCACCTGTGACCAGCGGGGTCCCACAGGGTTCAGTCCTAGGACCAGTGCTGTTTCTGGTATTTGTGAACGACATGAGGGAAGGAATAGACTCCGAGGTGTCCCTGTTTGCAGATGACGTGAAGTTGATGAGAAGAATTCATTCGATCGAAGACCAGGCAGAACTACAAAGGGATCTGGACAGGCTGAAGACCTGGTCCAGCAATTGGCTCCTGGAGTTCAATCCCACCAAGCGCAAAGTCATGAAGATTGGGAAAGGGCAAAGAAGACCGCAGACGGAGTACAGTCTAGGGGGCCAGGGACTACAAACCTCACTCAAGGAAAAAGATCTTGGGGTGAGTATAACACCAGGCACATCTTCTGAAGCGCACATCAACCAAATAACTGCTGCAGCATATGGGCGCCTAGTAAACCTCATAACAGCATTCCGACATCTTGATAAGGAGTCGTTCAGGACCCTGTACACCGTGTACGTTAGGCCCATATTGGAGTATGCGGCACCAGTTTGGAACCCACACCGGGCCAAGCACGTAAAGAAACTAGAGAAAGTGCAAAGGTTTGCAACAAGACTAGTCCCAGGGCTAAGAGGTATGTCCTACGAAGAGAGGTTAAGGGAAATCAACCTGACGACACTGGAGGACAGGAGAGATAGGGGGGACATGATAACGACATACAAAATACTGAGAGGAATTGACAAGGTGGACAAAGACAGGATGTTCCAGAAATGGGACACAACAACAAGGGGACACAGTTTTAAGTTGAAGACACAGATGAATCACAGGCATGTTAAGAAGTATTTCTTCAGCCACAGAGTAGTCAGGAAGTGGAATAGTTTGGGAAGCGATGTAGTGGAGACAGGATCCATACATAGCTTTAAGCGGAGGTATGATAAAGCTCACGGTTCAGTGAGAGTGACCTAGTAGCGACTAGTGAAGAGGCGGGGCCAGGAGCTTGGACTCGACCCCTGCAACCTCAACTAGGTGAGTAACTAGGTGAGTACACACACACACACACACACACACACACACACACACACACACACACACACACACACACACACACACACACACACACACACACACACACACACACACACATACAATTTAGGTCTGTTAGGGTTCCAGTTATACAAAGCTGAACATGAGGGTTCATTTTTCCCTTATCTTGATAGCAAGGCGTAGAGTAATTAGTACATAATAACGAATAGTCAGGGCGTGTAGACAGGTGTTTCTAGAAGTCTGTGTGCACCAGGAAGTAGATTAAATAGTCAGCAATTCCAGTATATCATAGTTTAGAAATAGGGGAAATGTTAGCGCACACACGAGATAGGAATAGAGGAAAAATGATTTTAAACCTTGAGCGCTCAAGGGAGGTCAACAGCCGTAAAATGTGTCCCCTTTTTCATCAGAAGCTCCACTATACGCACACTGGCTCATGCACGTAGCTACACACACGGCCATGCGAAGCGCGCACACAACCAACACGCATATAAACACACTCACACTCACATACACATTACCATTTCTACGACGAAGCAACAAAAGTAAGATAGGTGAGAGAGGGATGGGTAGACTGCATCTTCCTGGACTGTGAGAAGGCTTTCAACACAGTACCAAATAAGAGACTGGTTCAAAAGCTAGAGGAGGAGGCAGGAATAAGAGGGAAAGTACTGCAGTAGATCAAGGAATACGTAACAGGAAGGAATCAACGTGTGCTGGTAAGAGACGAAGTTTCGGAGTGGGTGCATGAGTCTAGTGGGGTTCCACAAGGGTCAGTCCTAGGTCCGATGCTGTTTCTTGTATATGTGAAGGACATGGCGGAAGAGACAGTTTCAGAGGAGTCTCTGTTCGCAGACGATGTGAAGCTAATGAGTAGAATACAAGCTGGCGAGGATCAGGTAAGCCTACAAGGGGATACGGACAGGCTGGAAGCCTGGTCCGACAAATGGCTCCCATAGTTTAACCCCAGCAAGAACAAAGTTTTGAAGCTTGGGGAAGAGCAAAGAAGACCACAGACGAGGTACAGCATAAGAGGCCAAAGACTGTAAAACTCACTCAAGGAAAAAGATCCTGGGGTGAGCATCATATCGAGCACATCTGAGGCACACATCAACCAAATAACTGCCGCAGCATATGGGAGCCTGGCAAACCTTGAATATAGCGTTTCGATATCTAAGTAAGGAGTCATTCACGACACTGTACACGGTGTAACTCAGGCCCATATTGGAGTATGCAGCATCAGTATGGAACCCACGCCTCGTTAAACAAATTAGAGAAAGTGCAACAGTTTGCAACAAGACTAGTCCCGGAGCTGTGGGGTGTGTCCTCCGATGAGAGGTTAAGGGAATTCAACTTGATAAGACTGAAGGACGGACAGGAGGAATAGGAGGACATGATAAAGACATAAAATACTGAGAGGAATTGAGAAGGTGGATAGGGACAGAGTGTTTCAGAGATGAGACACAGCAAAAAGGTGTCACAACTGGAAGTTGAAATCGCAGATGAGTTACAGGAATGTTAGGCAGTATTTCTTCAGTCATAGAGTTGTCAGGAAGTGGAACAGTCTGGAGAGTGATGTAGTGAAGGCAGGATCTACACATAGCGTACAGAAGAAGTATGATGAAGTTCGTGCAGCAGGGAGGGAGTGGACCTAGTAGCGATCAGAGAAGAGGCGGGGCCAGGAGCTATGAATCGACCCCTGCAGCCACAAATAAGTAAGAACACACGAGAAGCAGTATCCTTAAGTAGTGTTGCAGCATTTAGCGCTCTAGTTGTGGTCGTAGGATCTTGTCAACAGTCATTGTCAGTGAACATAGAGTCAGTGAACATACCTACAAGAGTATTACATGTTTTCCAGAGTCTGAAAAATGTGATAAGATAAAAAAAACTTGCAGTTTAAATTTGAATGTGGCAGCGAGCAGCTGTTCAGTGCTGCTGGCAGCAGTGTTGACAAGTGATTACAAAAACCAGTTTTTGGCAACAGGTCAAGGTTGTGACATTAATCAGAAAATAGTGCAAATACCTGTTCAGTGACGGCCGTAGTGCATTCATAAGGTCGTTAATGAGTGATTTGGAAAAGAAAGAAAGATAAAACAAAATAGAAAGAAAGTCTTCGGCTTTGGATGAATACAATTTCTATCATAAGGTCCAGGTTACGATCACAATAACAGGGAAAAAAACGTGTCATTACCATGATATTGATGGGCTTGTGCCATTGACAAAAACTGGAATGTATGATAAGTAGAGCATAATAAAATAATTGGTATAGACAATGTACGTCATTATCAGAAGACACCACGAGGATTTCAACTACACTGTGACGGCAAACGTCTAATGCTCATCTATGTGAGGGCATTTGGTCTGTATCTTTGTTCTTTGTGTGTCCCCCAGCTGGATGTATAGAATCATTCTCTCCCTACCTTTGATTGCCAGGGGATAAGTATGGCTAGCCCTGACAGAATATTTAATAAGTCATGAAGATTGGGAAAGGGGGCCAGAGCCTACAAACATCACTCAAGGAAAAGGATCTTGGGGTGAGTATAACACCGGAAACATCTCCTGAGGTGCACATTAACGAAATAACTGATGCAGCATATGGGCGCCTGGCAAACCTCTCAGCATTCCGACATCTAAATAAGTAGTCATTCAGGACCCTGTACACTGTGTATGTTAGGCCCTTAGTGGAGTATGCAGCGCCAGTTTGGAACCCTCACCTAGCCAAGCATGTAAGAAAACTAAAGAAAGTGCAAAGGTTTGCAACAAGACTAGTCCCGGAGCTAATAGGTATGTCCTACGAAGAGAGGTTAGGGGAAATCGACCTGACGATACTGGAAGACAGGAGAGTTAAGTGGATATGATAACGGCATATAAAATGCTGACAGGTATAAACAAGGTGGACAGAGACAGGATGTTCCAGAGATGGAACACAGCAACAAGGGGTCACAGTTGGAAGCTGAAGACTCTGATGAACCACAGGGATGTTAGGAAGTATTTCTTCAGTCACAGAGTTGTCAGGAAGTGGAATAGCCTGGGTAGTGATGTAGTGGAGGCAGGACCCATACATAGCTTTAAGAAGAGGTATGATAAAGCTTATGGACATGGAAGAGTGACCGGGTAGCGGCCAGGTGAAGAGGAGGGCCAGGAGCTGTGAATCGACCCCGCAACCACAACTAGATGAGTACACATAAGGGGGGCCAGAAGCTATGTCTCGATCTCTGAAACCACACACACACACAACACACACACACACACACACACACACACACACACACACACACACAAACACACACACACACACACACACACACACACACACACACACACACACAGAAACGAGTATAGACAGATAAGGAGGGAGGCCCAGCGACAGTACGAAAACGACATAACATCGAAAGTCAAGTCTGATCCGAAGATGTTGTAAAGCAACATCAGAAGGAACACAACAGTCAAGGACCAGATCATCAGACTGAGGAAAGAATGTGGGAAGCTCACAAGAAACGTCCAGGAAGTATGTGAGGAGATCAGCATGAGATTTAAGGATTTACAGTGGAGACAGAAAGAACTCCGGAAAGTCAGAATAGGGGGGTACACCAACAAGGGATATACCAATAAGTGTTGGATGAAATACAAACAATCAAGGAGGAGGTGAAGAAGCTCCTAAGTGACCTTGATACCTCAAAGGCGGTGGGACAGACATCTCTCCGTGGGTCCGTAGAGAGGGAGCAGAGATGCTGTGTGTGCCAATGACAACAAATTTCAACAAGGGGCTAGGAAGAGAGACAAGGACTGTGTCAATAGAGGACAATAAGAGCCGGACACAGCAATAAGCACAAGCACACAAAGAACCACCATCAGAACCCACAGCCAAACACGCTATCCCAACACAAACCACAATCCACACTTACAGCCCCCACCCCATAATATGCTGTAGAATCCCACAGCACACTACCTGGCCCCCACCCCCACAGATCCCTCAGAACATAGTGTTGGAGAGGAAACTAAAGGTATGGTACAACAATGCTGATAGAATAACGAACAACTGAGAGGAGTGGCATAAAAGAATCAAAGAGGCATCACCGGACATCATAGCTCTCACCAAAACCAAGCTCACAGGAATGATAACAGATGCCATCTTTCTAAAGGAATATCAGATCCTGAGGAAAGACAGAAGAAACAGAGGGGGTGGAGGAGTGGCACTCCTCATCAAAAACCAATGGGATTTTGATGAGCTGGAGAGAGGAGGCAGAGGAAAAGCAAGAGACTACATGATATGAACAATTCAGTCTGGAGGTCCCAAGGTGGTAATTGCAGTGATGTATAACCCACCACAGAGCAGCAGGAGGGCAAGGCAAGAATATGATGAGAGTAACCGTAATGGTTGACAGACTGGCTGAAGTGGCCAGAAGGGCTCATGCGAAGAGGGCAAAGCTACTGATTGCGAGTGACTTCAGTCACAAGGAAACTGACTGGAAGAACTTGGAGCCACATGGGGGCCCAGACACGTGGAGGGCTAAGATGATGGAGGTGGTACTGGCAAACCTCATGTACCAACACCTAAGGGTAAGGGACACTACCAGAGAGAGAGGAGAGGATGAACCAGCAAGACTGGACCAAGTATACACCGTGAGTAGTGCAGATATTGAGGACATCACATGTGAAAGACCCTTGGGGCCAGTGACCACGTGGTTCTGAGCTTCGAATACATAGCAGAATTACAAGTGCAGAGGGAAGCAGGAAGGGCAGGACGAATGAAGCCAAACGACAAGAGAGGAGACTTCAGAAGCATGAAGAATTTCCTGCACGAGGTTCAGTGGGACAAAGCACTGGCAGGGAAGCCAGTAAATGTAATGATGGAATATGTGACGCAGCTATCGAAACAGGGCGACTATCTGAGGTATGAAAGGCAGCAAATGTAGTCCCAATTTTTAAAAAAGGAGACAGACACGAAGCGCTAAACTAGAGACCTGTATCACAAACATATATAGTATAAAAAGTCATGGAGATTATCAGAAGAGTGATGGAGCACCCAGAAAGGAATGAGCTTGTCAACGACAACCAGCACGGTTTCAGGGACGGGAAATCCTGTGTCGCAAACCTACTGGAGTTCCATGACAGGGTGAAAGAAGTAGGATATGAGAGAGAGGATTGGGTAAATTGCGTTTTCTTGAACTGTAAGAAGGCTTTTGACACAATTGTACACAAGAGATTAGTGCATAAGCTGGAAGACCAGGCTGGTATAACAGGGAAGGCACTGCAATGGATCAGGGAATACCTGTCGGGAAGACATCAGCGAGTCTTGGTACATGACGAGGCGCCAAAGTGGGCGCCTGTGACGAGCGGGGTTCCACAGGGGTCAGTGCTAGGACTGGTGCTGTTTCTGATGCATGTGAACGACATGACGAAAGGAACAGACTCAGCAGTGTCCCTGTTTGCACATGATGTGAAGCTGATGAGAAGAATTCAATCGAAGGAGGACCAGGTGAAACTACAAAGGGATCTGGACGGGCTGCAGGCCTGGTCCGGAAACTAGCTCTTGGAGTTCAACCCCACAAAGAGCAAAGTCATGAAGCTTGGGGAAGGGCAAAGAAAATCGCAAACGAAGTACAGTATAGGGGGCCAGTGAGAAAGGTTGAATTTGAGTGGGACTTACACGCGGGTAATAGAATTATCAAAGCTTTATTGTTTGGGTAGTGTTGCAAATGTTTTGGGCAAATATTCTGTTAGTGGGAGGGATTATGAAAGACCTGCCTAGTATGGGCCAACAGGTTTGCTGCAGTGTTCCTCCTTTTTTATGTTCCTAAGGCGGGCAACAAGCAGCAACTTCACTCTAACTGAACCCTTCTTAAGATCATCACTTCATCTGAGATCATTTATTCCTAGAATGACTCGAGTCTGGAACTTGTTTGTATAGCATAACGAAGTGCAGCATAATGTACAGCATAACGAAATAGAGTCAGTTGACCAAGTGAAATAGGTGGCCCATAGATGGCTCCAACTTCATCCTGTTCCCTATTTGTATGTTTCATAACAATAAAAAGATTTTCAGATGACCTGATGTATGTAACAGCTCTTAGTTTGCAAATAAAGTTAGGAACCCTTACCCTAACCTTGTAAAACCCTGTGTTAATAACAAAATAAAAAAAATACGAGTGAGAGAAAGAGCTGATATATTTTGAAGTCGATTTAACGAGGCATTCTCTAGTTAATGAATGAAAATAAGTATCACCATTTATTTAACAAATTGGTAAATTGGGGCTTAAGGAGCCCAATAACAACGCCAACCTTGCCCTCTGGAAAGCACAACATGGCTGACATTTTGAAAGTGATGAGAAGAAGCATTCTCCTATTATTGCATTGATTCCAACCATTCGAATTTGTTTGTCTAATTTAAAACACTGATATATTTGCCCACACTTAAAATAAACTTACTGGGTAATATTCTGTTTACAAGACGCATTTGCTATTAAATACTGAAGCTCTTCACATGAAGTAGATTCGTATTCTTTTAACGTTATTTGTCGGGAATGTAAACTTCACGCCATTTTTTTTCACGTAAAATTGGCAAATGAATACCTGTACATTTTCGTTTCATTCTCCGTCCTTGACAATGAATTCAGTTTTCGCAACAACTTCATGTGCGGTATCTCCTGTTTATTGTTCTGTACGTCAGGTGTTGGGCTGTAAGCAAAGTCATTTCTTAAATAAGCACATATATCTCTTCATGTCTGTTTCTGTTGAAGCATTGCTTGTTTCAGTCTTCTATTTCTGCTTTCTAATCAGTTATAGAGTCATTTGCCCCTGATTCATAAATTTAAATTTCAAGAGCCTTAATTTTGTAAGGTAAAATACTTTTTGAACGATTTTTGGCAAAATTGATCTAGCACCGACTTGTTTGAAACGTAGACTTATCATTTGGATTAAAATCCTCATCATTTATGAAGATTAAATCCTCATCATTTATGAAGATTAAAATCCTCATCATTTATGAAGAAAGGTTTTGCTTGTTGCAACAAAATGTGATGGCACAGCATCATAACTACGATTAAATTTTAATAGTTTAAAGGTGGATTTATTGCACACGAAGTGAAGAGACGCACAGTTCCATTGTTAACTGATACATCTACTCAACCCCCCTCTAAATGCTTCACATGTATCATCTAATTGGGGTTGCAGGGGTCGAGACTCAGCTCCTGGTCCCATATGTATTTAATATTTAATGTTTTCATGATCTTTTACTGAAACCATGATTTCTGTTCATATTTGACTGATATTTACAGGTAGGCTTCACCCACAGTAATATTACTTTAATCTCTCGAATATAAACTGAATTAAAACTCTCAGAGTATGTACACTGAGAGATGTACATCTTTGTGTAATCACCTTCTGTGCTTGTATGTGTACTTATTTGTTCAGTTCGTTACAGTGCTTATGTTGACTGGGTATTAGGAACAGATGTAGTCTACTGGTCTGCACACATGGCTGTAACACAATAACAATGTGGTACTTGGTGACCACCATCGTGTTCTGTACATGGTGAGCACCGTTTTGTTCTGTACATGGTGGCCACCATCGTGTTCTGTACATGGTGAGCACCGTCTTGTTCTGTACATGGTGGCCACCATCGTGTTCTGTACATGGTGACCACCGTCGTGTTCTGTACATGGTGGCCACCATCGTGTTCTGTACATGGTGACACCGTCTGTTTGTACAATGGCGGCCACCATCGTTTCTGTACATGGTTTACTACCGTGTGTTCTGTTATATGCTGACCACCGTTGTTTATACATGTGGCCACCGTCCCTAACTAGCATAACGCAAGTGAGTCAGTCAGTCCACCTCGTATTCGGTATGTTTGCTTAATGTGTATAAATACTTATGATATTTTATAAATGTGTTGGTCAACTCCATTGTTCATTGTTGGATACAGATTATAGGTCCCGGAGCTTCTCATTTCTCAGCGAGTTCCACTTCCTTAACTGAAATCATCCGTTTTCTTCCTTGAATAACCTTTGTAATAAAATTAAGATTTCAAGATGAGGCATTTACATTATCATTTCAAGAGGCATGTACACAAATCGTGCAGTGATCTTGGCTTAGAAGACCCTTAAATCGGCAATTATTTCAAATATTTTATGTAAATAGTTTCTTATACTTTTAATGCATATATGACTGCTTTGGTCATTGGTTTGGTTTTAATGCCTTAGCAGAGATATTATAACTTTTTTTAATTTAGTTATTTGCGCCGTTTTTCGTCCTTTGTATATTTCGTTCTGGAACACGAATGCTTTTAAAATTTTTTATCACAATAAGTCGTTTCAACTTTCATCCTGGTTTGCCCCTTTTGAGATTTTGTGAATAGCTTTTAAGGAGGCTTCTTTATTTTATCTTAAATTGATCACAAGGAGGAAGATTGGAAGTGTACAAAGAAGAGACGACGAAGGGAACCGGGTAAAAATCAAACAAGTCTCAACCCTGGAATAAAACGTTACCCGTCAACTCTGTTTGTAGTCAAGACGTTGCTTCACACAATACATGCAACAGACTGGTGCATGTAATGAAGAGACTTCATCCTTAGAAGAGGAAAATTTAGATCAGACCCTGAAAAATGCAGTTACTGTAAGTTCAATAAATGTAAATTTTTGCTGGAATGACATTGGATTTTTGACAAGAGCAACACTGGCCCGATGCATGCTGTCTTCATAATAGAAGTTTTCGGATTACTAGTAAAATTCTTCGAAATGCTGAAAATTATGAGACGAAAATAGGCGAGTAGCATCCCGCTGGAGGATTTAATGACAATTTTTCTCCTGAGTGAACTAGCCCGCTGAAGCTTATAACTGAAAAAAAAAAATTATCGCTTTTTAAATGTCATTTTTTTTTTAACTGTGACTGGATTTGCTGGAATCTCTAATCAGATTGGCGATTATGTAGATGGAAACTTTTTTCGGTGTAACTGATCTGCTTGCTGTATCTGCTCATTGTATCTCCAACACGTGTTGGAGAATCACAGGAGAACTTAAGACATATGCAGGGATAGAAAACAAGTTTATTGAACTCTGAGTCATTTGTCCAAACAATAATTCTTGAGGAAATTTAATTTGCCAGGTATTTTTGCGAATTTCAATGATGCCACTTCAAGGTGTGAAGCGAATAAAACTCTTCTACGGTTGCTTGATACTTTAAGATTGCAGAAATAGCAACATTTCCATATGAAGGAAGATTTATGAGGTTAAAAATTCTACAAGAAAAACTAGAGAACTTGCTGCTCGAACATTAAAAATTCTGATAACTTTAATGTTATATTTTCAGCATGGTAATGGCCTAGTTTATTACAATGTATGTAATAAAGCTGGAAAGTACGAAAATATACATGCAGTTCTCTATACCATTTCGAACTGTCTTTTCTTTAACAGGAAACCATACAATGAACGTTGTAAGCGATGGTTGGCTAATATACATAAAGGAAATTAGAAACATTTCAAATTTTTCATTTCTTTATAACAGCCAAAAACCAGACGTCGCCACACTAGGTGTCCAGACAGAAGCTCAGTAATCTGAATTCGATGAGAAGTTTAAACGAGCTTGAATCTTTATACTGTTACTGCGAACCTCGAGCAAATGCTAATTCAATTAAGAAATCCTGCAAAATGAATGAATTCTAAGGTCATCTTTAAACTGAATAGTATGATTTATCACCAACTAATTTGATTACCGTAAGCACGCAATGTTACATTGGATATGAGGAGACAACAATATGTCTAAAATTAATTCAACACATAGTGAACAGTGGGATACAATTCGACTAAGCCAAATTGTTCCATAAATAAGAGACCCTTACCTTTGAATCTGACCTGGACATCATTATGGACCAGTCCTTAGAACTTACATGCAGCTGGAAAACACTGAAATAAGATTTTATACCCATTTTGATTTCAATGGTATACAGCAGGCTGAGAAATGATAATTATGTTCAACCGATGATTAATTTCATGTGACAGTGAGCATGAAAATTTCAAAAGATCTCAGTGAATGAAAAGACAGTCTTTTCGAAGAAAATATATCTGTTAGATAAGAATAAGATAGAAAGATTTTGTTCGGATTTTTAACCCCGGAGGGTTAGCCACCCAGGATAACCCAAGAAAGTCAGTGCGTCATCGAGGACTGTCTAACTTATTTCCATTGGGGTCCTTAATCTTGTCCCCCAGGATGCGACCCACACCAGTCGACTAACACACCAGGTACCTATTTGCTGCTAGGTGAACAGGACAATAGGTGTAAGGAAACGTGTCGGAATCGAACCCGGGCCCTCCGTGTGTGAAGCGGGAGCTTTAGCCACCAGACCACCGGGCCACTCTTTATTGCAGTGCAACCCTAATTAAGTTTTCTTCGATAAAAATATTTAAGATTTATTGGGATACAAATATAAATTCGAAATTTAAAATAGTTATTGTTCCATTTACTGTCTTGTTGTATTATAGAAAACCTGAAAAAGTATTGGGTAACTAAATTATTATGAATATAGAAATCTGAATTTACATTTACAATACATTTACTCATCATTCATATAAAAAACCGGCATGTTATGCTTACCTAACCTACAATTTTTCAGTAGCATTTATCAAAGAATACGTTTTAGTCAATCAGGAATCATTACCATGGTAAATACACACTGATATTTACGTTACAAAATTGTGATTGTACTGCCAATACATGTTGTACACAAGTATATAATGCCTGGACATAAAAAAAGGGGAACTATAGTCAGTGTTTGTGGCGCAGCCACGAGGAATAAGGAGACTAGAGAGGGGGGATAATAGACGTTGCCCAATTAAAACTAAGCAGATCACAGCAATGAGATTAAATAACTCATGGATAACAAACAGCATTCTCAGGTATGATAAGATAAGATAGGATTTTGTTCCGATTTTTAATCCCGGAGGGTTAGCTACCAAGGATAACCCAAGAAAGTCGCTGTGTCATCGATGACTGTCTTATTTCCATTGGGGTTTTACAATCTTGTCCCCCAGGACTAACACCCACATGTCTTCCTGCTTGCTAGGTGAACGAGGACAGCTGGTGTAAGGAAACACGCCCAGTGTTTCCACCCCGGGCCGGGGACTGAACCAGCGACACTAAGTGTGGCAAGCCACAGGACACGGGTTTCAGTAATAATAATAATAATAATAATAATAATAATAATAATAATAATAATAATAATAATAATAATAATAATAATAATAATAATAATAATAATATCTTAATTTTACAAAAAAATGAAAAAAAGATTATATTCTGATTAATAACTAAGGAGCAGTGGTTATCACTATGACCGTGCGAATAAAAAAAAATATATGACCATAATTTTTAAAGAGGTGAACTGTAAGCCAGCGAAGGTCTCGTCAGATTGACCAAAGCCTCCAAATGGCGGGTCCATCATATGACTAAGACCTGTTTCAGGAAACACTTGCCCTGTTCCTGACGAACCATACCTAACCTAACCAAAAAATATGCATCAATGCTAAACAATCTAATAAGGAAGATCTAACCAACATTTTATGCTAGCAGATTCTATGAAGGGAAGATTTTGTTCGATTATTTAACCCTGAAGGTCAGATGCCCAGTGTTACGCAAAAATGTGGGATAGCTGGGGGCTTGAGCCTGGTCTAAGGGTAAAGGTAAAAGTTACACACATCTCAAGCCCAAACCGGCCACCCCGGGCTATCCCAGTCAAAACAGAAAGCGCTAAACTGGTATGTGTACTTCAAGGGGTTGGGTAACAGAAGGTTAGGTAAAAATCCCAATTAGGAAAATATATCTATTTAATCACCATAACATAACATAACAGAAAAACCTTAATTCTAAACGCCCAAATGAGGGTACACACCACAGCTGGCTGGAGGTTCAGCCACCATAACACTAGGCTTCGTCAGCGTCAGGCCGTCATTACACTACAAACCTCATTTCTTATTTCTTCACTCATCCCACAGCACCCTGACCATGTCAGAGCCTGGGTGGACATACAGGTAAGCCATATGCGAGCCTATGGCTTGAGTTGGATAAACAAAATGAGTGTACAACTACAAACTTATCTTAAATACACAGCATCTCTGACGCCAGCCTCTACACACCATGCTAACGTCACGTGACTCCCTCAAACCACCTTACTCCGCGTACCCAAACATCCTTGGAAAATAAATCATTAACAGAATTTCTTTATAATTACAGTTAGAGTACTTTACAGTACCCCCAAAAGCACATTATGAATTATAAAATTATTCTTTACAATTATAACATTCATATTATTATGGCACACTTCTCCACTATATGTACATTACCATGTCATGCAGAACCCTGCATAACACCCCCACCCCCAGACCATAGGTCTCACTCTGCTAGCGGGGTCCCTACGGACACTGCTAGGCAAAAAGAAAAAAAAAGAAAATAACCCCCACATTAAGGTCTGAGGCAACTGGCAAAATGATAACTGGGGAATGACCACCATACAATCACAGTCTTTTGGTACTACAAATATGCCATATTTACAAACTGAGGTACTAGAATTGCAGACATATGAAACTCGTCGAACATAAAGTGATCAAGTTCCATGCCCAACGAGCTCACAGTCACACTCTTAGACACGTTTATAGGAAAAGGCACCATATACAACACAGCGCTGCCAGGCGCTGGCGTTGATGCATTTTACCTAAATTACATGCCAGCAAACTGATAAACAAGCAAGTAAACTTTGTACAAAAGTGCCCCCTGAGGAATGGCCGTTTTTAATGAAGTAACACCAAAGTTCAGTAGTTGCAAGGCAGACCAAATTGTAGGTGCCACCAAAAAAAAAAACTTTTAAACAGTAAGTACATTTTCCAGAGTTCAAAGAAAAGAAAACATATGTTACATGTTAAATTCTACGGAGAAAACAACATCACATTATCACTCCATCTCACAGCAATCTTAGTAAAAAACTGGTTCCCCATGACACTTCTGCGAGAATCAGGAGAGCACAGGAGAGGGAAAATATCAGGCCCCCCAAAACAATGGGTGGATAGGCACATAAAATCTTGTTGGTGGACTGCGGGCCGTAAAACCCTGAGTCATCACTGAAGATCCCCAAAAGGTGGACCTCCCAGGCCGCAACCTACATGTCATTCCAAGACCCTGGAGTCACCCCAGCGGTGATTCAAAAAGGAAAAATTGAAAAAGAGTCCTGAGAACCAAAACACCATCGGATCAAAAGACATGACCTAAACAGTGGAGGGCATCACCGCCAGCCCCACATTCACTAAAACGTTAGGTCCAACAGTCCCTATACCAACATAAAACAGAGGCGAGGCATTCCAGCCAACACCTAAAAAACGTAGCATACCTTACCTAGGCATGGCCTTTGATGTGGCTAACCCCCTAAATACACACACACTAGGGAATCCTGATACCTCCAGCTCCAGCTCAACCTGCCCTTCTCCTTTGGGTGGTCCAGAGTTCCATCTACTCGTCTACCGCAAATCACTGCAAAATAACGAGACAAGGCATCAGCAACCACATTCTCCGCTCCCTTCACATAATGAATCACCAGACTAAGAGGTTGGAGAAACAAGGCCCACCTCGTAAGTCTCTGATTGTGGTTCCTCATTAAGTGAAGGAAACGTAAGGGATTATGGTCACTATACACAGTTTAGGGTGAACTGATGATGATATATGCACCTCAACATGTTGCACTGCCAACACTAAGGCAAAAGCCTCCTTTTCTATGGAGGTATAACTTCTTTGGTGCCTGCTACTTTTTGCTGAGAAGCAGCCGAGTGCATTATTCTCCTGCTCTAACCCTGCAACAAGACTGACCCAACCTCTGTATCATTTTGCAAAACCCGGGGTGGGCAACTCAGGATTACACATAAAAGATCTTGAGGGTTAATGGCATACAAAAGGTACATGGACAGAGATATTAAAGTTACAAATACGGTGTGGTCCTTGGCACACATGGTCGTGGGAAGCAGATGACGCACCCACTGTTCATTCCACAATTTGCATGTAGTTCATAAAGAGGAGACAAAACCTTATTTTTTAACTGTACCTGCGGCAGTCATGCACTTTTCAAGGTATCACCTAGTGTGAGACCAGTAAAAAAGAACGTCCACCGACTCTTCGCTGATACAAACACAGTCTCTAGAAATAAACACTTCACTCCTTCAAGGAACCTATTCAACCCCAGCTTACATCATGCCAGGCCTGCTGATATTCACAAATTCGGAAACCTCTACCTCATGGGGTTAACATGGCTCCATTTTCAGCATCCCAAAACTCTTTCACTAAGGTGCACCATGGCTGAGCCAACACTTCAACCAGTCTTTCAGAAGATCCATTTCTTCCACAATCTCTTACAATTTTCCTGCTTACATTATCTTTCTCAGGGACTTTATCCATCATCATTTTGAAGTCACCACACAGTTCCATCATAGCCTTCCTAGGACCCGGCTCCAATGCCAATCCCATCTCTCCAGCTTCCAGAATGTGTAGCACCACCTCATAGTCCCACGTCATCCTGGGCGGACTGGCAGACTGGTGCACTAGTGCCATCGACCTCATCTTAGCCAAGAATTTTCTGAAACCGAGAAAAAACACCGCTGGGGAAACATCACAATTCTCACGTAGCACATGACTTAATGATTCCAGAGTGCTTCCCCACACGGTAATGAAAGGGAGGGGAATTCCCTCCTCCCAGTCCTTCTGGTACTGGGGAAAACAAACATGCATTGCCCTGAGAGACTGGGAAAACCATGGAGCTTTTCTTTGACTCTTAGGATGATATACATTGGTAAATTTAACCTCAAGTAGGCCTCTCAAAACTACATGACATTTCATAAAATATGACTTCTGGGTGATTTGTGCAAAGCCAAAGAGACAAAAATGTTTCACCAGACATCTCAAAACCACACACACAAAATTATTCAGAAAGGGTACAGTCTCTGGTAACCTGTTAGAAAAGGAATTTATTAATAAACACTGATTATTTAGCTCTCCCGTCTTAACACTGAAATGCCGTTCCTTCAGAATCTGTAAAAAATACTGACAAAGACACTTTAATAGTCCTGCCGCGTCCACGTAAGCACAGGTCCTCTTAAAAAGAGTCTTGCTCATTTGATCAACTCTGCAAAATAAACACTTGGTAAATTTGGGAACCACATCCTCCGCGACAACTGATAAATGAAACGTTCCGGAGGTCACAACCTTCCCGGGCCTCACATCAGCTGCTGCAGAGTCAGGGGATTTTTTTTCCACATCAGCACCAAGACCACTTCTCCAACCGAGTTCGGTTGAGCCGGTTCATCACTGCTCAGAGTCTCCTGCAGGTCAGACTCAGTGAACAGGCTCCCCATGCCCAAACCATCACCACAGTGTGCAGAAGGGTCACAGGGAGGCACAGCTCCTGCCTTGTTCCCCTGTTTAGTCCGAAAGCACATTGAAAAATTTTCAGGTACCGTTGCTCCAATTGGGTCATTACCACCTTGTAAAGCAGGGACCTGCAAAACCAAACATTCCTCACTTTTGAGGAGTCCCACAACATTGTTGCCTAGTAGAAGGTCAACTCCTGCAAAAGGTACATCTCTGCAATACCTACAGGAAGTACCCAGACCGGTACTCAGACTCTATCCATAACCTGTGCACTGGAGTCCTGACAGGGACTCCAGTTATCCCTTTAAGAAAAATGTCCAATCCGGTGTAGGTGTCATCCGACACTGGCAATACACCCCAGCTAAGCAAGGTGTATGTGGTACAAGTGTCCCTCAAAGACATAACACCTGTGACCCTACCTTCATTTTGGTGTAAGGCCACAGTAGACTTACTTGAATAGACCTTCATCCGAGGGTCAAAGACAGCTGGTCTTCTTTGGATACCTTGGGGCAAGACTGCAATGCAAGCCACATCATGTGTAATCGGTGTATTTACTGGAGAAGCATCTGCCGCAGCCTGGTCCCTAAGCATCTCTCGACAATATGGCTGCAGGTGGCCCTGTTTATTGCAATATGTACAGTGATAAGGTTTAAAGGCCCCCTGCCCATCTGACCTAGGTTGGATCCCTTGGTTCTGGGGAACTGGGCTCGTCCCACCTGTTCCTTGTAGTCCTGGACCTGTAATAGCTGACTTAAAACCTCCTCGAGTGGGTACTGGAAAATTAGGGTTATTAAAACTCTTTTGGTTATTAGGCTGATAAATGGGTGGCTTAAACTTCTGAAATTTCTTATTCCTATTGGTGGGTGGAGAAAACTTACCATTATTAGTATGTGGGGGGGGTAATTACTACCAAATTTTTGGTTAGCTAAATATCTATCACCCAGCTCTAAAGCATTATTAAAATCATCAAGATCCTTCTCCTGAAGATATGCCTTAAGGTCAGAAGGAACATTTCTCAAAAGATCCTCTAACAAAATTAAGGTAATTACACCTTCATAATTGCCTACCACCCCCTTTTGGCGACACCACCTATTTAGAAGTGACATCTTCTCCTTACCATATTCCACCAAAGACTGCCCTGACTGAAACTTAAGTCCTCTGAATTTCTGCCTGTACCTTTCCGGCAACATTTGATAAGCTAGTAAAACTACCTCTTTTAGCTTATAATAATCAGAAAAGGCAGATCCTTCTAAAGAACTAATAGCCTGTAACCCTTTACCAACTAATTGGGTTCTTGCTAATGTCGCCCATTCCTTTTCCGGCCAAACTTGAGATTTGGCCGTACTTTCAAATAACAGAAAAAACTGGTCTGGGTCTTTCTCTAGGAATTTGGGCACAAATTTTATGGCTTTTTCCAAATGGAAAACATCTACCCTTGTGTCTGTGTCTGGGTGAGAAGCAAGCTGCCTCTCTTTAGCTCTTTCTTCAGCCCTAAGCTCCTCTAAGGCTCTCTGTTCCTGGATCTTCGTACGCTCAATCCTTAACCGTTCCTTTTCTTCTGCAACTAGGGCTAATTTCATTTGTAAAATTACTACTTCCTTATCCAGGTCCTTATCATGGGGATTTGATTCAATGTCACCTTCCAAATGCATGTCATCCTCAAAATTTTTACCCGTGTCAGCCATTTTGGGAAATAATAGCTCCAAATCTTACTACCAGCCACAGAACTTACTGATATAAAATAATAAAGCACACAGCAAGGTACATATACTGAAGTAGTATATTCACAAGGAGTTGTCATGTGACTCCCACAAAAAGAAAACCCTGGCAGAAGAAAAAAATAAGAGCTACTGCACCTGCAAAGGTAAATTATTTCCAGAAATTTAGGTAAGCATAAACCCCTAAAAATCAGCAAGATTGTACCTGCAAGGGTAAATTATGCACAAAATATCAAGTATTAATAACACCCTAAAAATCAACAATATGGCACAGAAAGGTAAATGATTTATAGAGTATTAATTAATAATAACACCCTAAAACCAGCAATATTATACAGAAAGGGAAATTATTCCAGGGTATTAATTAATAATAACACCCTAAAAACTAGCAATATTATACAGAAATGTAAATTATTCACAGGGTATTAATTAATAATAACACCCTAAAAACTAGCTATGTTGCACACAAAAGTAAATTATTCACAGGGTATTAATTAATAATAACACCCTAAAAACTAGCAATATTATACAGAAAGGTAAATTATTCACAGGGTATAATTAATAATAACACCCTAAAAACTACAATGTTGCACACAAAAGTAAATTATTCACAGGGTATTAATTAATAATAAACACCCTAAAAACTAGCAATGTTGCACACAAAAGTAAATTATTCCACAGGGTATTAATTAATAATAACACCCTAAAAACTAGCAATTTGCACACAAAAGTAAATTATTCACAGGTATTAATTAATAAACACCCTAAAAAACCAGCAATGTTTGCACACAAATGGTATATTATGCACAGGGTATTAATTAATAATAACACCCTAAAAACCAGCAATATTACAAACAAAGGTAAATTATTATTTTAGTGTGAGTGTATAGTGAATGCTTCCTCTGACCAACCCAGTAAAGAATGATACTGACTTCCAGGTTGCAAACTTGAATTACCACATAAAATTTGATAATTCTCCCATATACATGCCCCCATGTTAAGCAAAAATGTGGGATAGCTGGGGGCTTGAGCCTGGTCTAAGGGCAAAGTAAAAGTTTACACACATCTCAAGCCCAAACCGGCCACCCAGGGCTAATCCCCATCAAAACCAGAAAGCGCTAAACTGGTATGTGTACTTCAAGGGGTTGGGTAACAGAGGGTTAGGCAAAAATCCCAATTAGGAAAATATATCTATTTAATCACCATAACATAACATAACAGAAAAACCTTAATTCTAAACGCCCAAATGAGGGTACACACCTAGTGTTCAGCCACCATAACACTAGGCTTCGTCAGCGACAGGCCGTCATTACACTACAAACCTCATTTCTTATTTCTTCACTCATCCCACAGCACCCTGACCATGTCAGAGCCTGGGTGAACATACAGGTAAGCTATATGCGAGCCTATGGTTTGAGTTGGATAAACAAAATGAGTGTATGTGAGGGAAAAGTTCAATAGATAGGAGTAGAAATATAGTAACGATAGTTTCATTACCTGCTACTAGTTAAGGTAGGGCAAGTCACGCTCCCGTTTTTTCCGCCTTTTTCTCCCCCACCCCTAAATGATAGTTTTTGATTGCCTCTGCTTTTTACGTAGGTCATCTGCTCCCACTATCCCTTCCCCTCCCTCTCCACCCCCCCTCGAAAGGTGGACATGTGGGCTCTGGTCAAACAGTAAAACACTCGACCACAGCTTTCCCCAAAACACCTTGGAATTCAGAGAGGGTCCACCTGCAATCAACGAGCAGAACAGGAGAAGGACTAACGTCCAGAGACTTCTCCATTTTGTATTGAAGTACCTGTGCACCTGTATGAAATTGCAAGACATAACCCCACATCATTGCAGCGGTAAAGAACCTGCTTTCCTGTCATCGGGATATTATACTCACGGCAATAATCTGTGAAGATCTAGCCAGTGGTGGTCACCAACACCTGCGACCCCCCCCCCATCATCAGCAACGGCTACGTTTTCAACAACAGTGTCACCAACACCGGACACCCACGTTTTATATACTTTTAAATTAGCGTTGAATTCAGTTATCATTTATATTTTTCATTTTTCATTTTCTTTAATGTAGGATTAATATTTCATATTTAAGTGTTTTGCATTTTATATTTTCTATATAATAAAGTGTTTATGTTTGTCTGTTATTATTTCTTTTTCTATTCACTAATTTTCCTGAGGAGGAACCAGCCTTAGTAATACTGAATGAAGTTGTTACAGCAATCAACGAAGTTGTTAAGCCTTCACAAGTGGCGACCTTGCCAGGATCAACTCTACTGAATCAAGATTCAACTCCATCTCGAATCTACCATTGGAACTTCAACGCCGCATACCACAGACGGTTACCACCAGCCATGAGTAATCATTCTCTATGGTAGGACTACAGTACAGGTATTTGAAAGATTTGGTGATCATTATAGTCTCAATTTATTGTAAGTCAAGTCAGGCAGGATATAATATTTAATTCTGCCACCTAATTGTGTGTAAGCTTGAAACACTTTGGAGGATTAGACTCTAGGGACCCGAGATTTTCCAGTGACAACTTGTTTCATTGAGCTCTTCATTTTATCAAGGGAACTGTCATAGGACACTCTTGATTTGTTGGTGAGAAGATTGGATGGTCAAGGGACCCCATTCTACTTACTGTTTGCTCGAAGCCGGCATAGAACCCTTCGTTTTCGTTAATACATATTGTTTAATTGAAGCAGGGATCGAGCCCTCTGGTTTATTTCCAGTTTGAGCGGAGCAGGAATTGAACCCTCCGTTTTCTTTAATACCCGTTTCATTTCCCCTGATAGTTTAAGTTATTCTTGCAAGTATGGATGAATACCAGTTTTGGATGAATGCTGGAAGTAAGTTAGGAATAACAGGGAAAAATTTAGAATCTTTCATTAGTGCTAAGATCCAGGAAAGACTTGAAAGAGAGAGAATTGAGAGAGAAGAAAGACAGTTAGAAAGGGAAAGAGAAGAAGAAAAGGAGAGAGAGAGAATAGAAAGAGAAGAGAATAAGGAGAGAGAGAGAATCGAAAGAGAAGAGAAAAAGGAGAAAGAGAACCTTGAAAGACAGGAGAAAAAGGAGAGAGAGAGAATTGAGAGAGAAATCCGAGAAAGACAGTTAGAAAGAGAGCGAGAAGACCAAAAAGAGCGTGATAGACTTGATCGTGAGGAAAGAGCTAGGAAACGTGATGAACAAGCTAAGATACGTAAGGAACAGGTTAAATTAAGAGAACTTGAGGAAAGAGAAAAGGATCGCGAGCTCGAAAAATCTCGCCTTGAATTAGAGAATAAAAAGTTAACTTTTACACAACAACAATTAGAGGAAGGAGTAATGGAACAACGTGCAGTCAGTGCACATATTCCAACACCTAATTTACCTCCCTTCACAGAGGGGGAAGACATAACTTCATACATTATCAGGTTTGAAAATACCGCTACCCTCTGTGAATGGCCTGCTGACACCTGGGCTACCAGGTTAGGAATGTTATTTTCTGGTACTGCTTTGAATATCTATGCAACTTTGTCGCAGGATATCATATGTAATTATAACCTACTAAAGAAGGCAATCCTTAAAGCATATCAAAAAACCACTAATTCTTACAGGAAAAATTTCAGTATGCCACCTTACAGCCTGGCCAGAACTTTCAACAGTTACAGGTAACACTCTTTCGTTTGTTCGACTTTTGGATAGAGTGTTCAGGAACTGATCACAGTTATCAATCTCTTCGTGACTTCATGGTTGCTGACCAGTTCCTGACAGCTCTTCCTCACCAGATACGAACATTCATTAGAGAACGTAACCTGTTTAAAGCTGGGGAAGTTGCTGAGGCTGCTGACCGAAATGCAAGGCTCAAAATTTCCCCTAAAAAAACCAAAAGGGGATCAAACCCCCTAAGGGAAAGGGTTTTCCTCGGGACCTTAAGAAATAAAAGCCTCTAGTGGAAAGAAAATTTACCTTTTATTCCTTTTTGGGCATTTGGGGGTTTTAAAGGGGCCCATGAACGCCCCAGTTTTCCCTTCAAAAAAAAGGTTCCAAAAATTTGGGAAGGGTTTTTTTTTAAAAAGGACGAAAGACCAAGCACCCTTCTGTTCAGGAACAGAAAAAATGGATTTAAATGTTCAACCTTTTTAAACGAGCCCACGGGACGGCGAAATTATAGCCCAATTTCTGAAAAACCTTTCCCCCCAAATCTTAAAAAAAACCTCATTCCTCTGCTAAAAATTTTCCCAACTCTTGGGCCACAGACATTTCCTACCACCCGTTGTTTACTTTAGGTCTAAATGGTTCACGGGTTTTGGTCAAAGCCTTACTAGCTCCCTCATTTCTTCCCTTCCGAAACAAATGGGAAATGAAAAAGGGGGGCCCATTTTTTCCTTCGGGAGCTTGACCCGGGCCCAGCACCAAAGATGGCATAATTTTTCAGACCCTCCCCCTGTAAGCCCAGAAAAACCGCTCGAAAGTTCAAAATTAGAAAAAGTCCGCGGGGATTCATGTGGGATTAAAAACCCCTGATGCTACTCTCGAAAGAAAGAAGTGGGACCCACAAGTTCCCCCTTTTTTAGATAAAGTGAAGATATACCCTCCAAACCCAAAATAAATCTTGACTGGGGCTCAAAACCAAAGCCGGGCCTTCTCCTCTGCCCATCCTTTTTTTTTCCCCCTGCCCTTTAAACCTTTGGGATATATCAAAGGGAAAATTTCCTTTGCAATTTACAACGAAATTTTCCCCTTTTCTCTTCAAAATTTGCCTTTAATCCCGCAAAAAAAAAATTCAAGTTACCCCCTTTAAAGGAAAAACTTTTCATAAAAAAATTTGAAAAATTAAAAGGTATCTTGAAACAAGTCAGTTTAAAATTTAAAAATTTTCAGATGAGTTTGACTATTCCATCTTATTTTTTTCCAAGTCAAGGGCAGAGAGACTTTTTCTTAAAAGGGCCCCATGACCTGCCATTTGGCCCGGAACTTTTCCTCCACCCGAAAAACCCTTAAAAAAAAATTTAGGGAAACCTATTTTTGGCCAAAAAATGCCCCTCAGATGTCACAAACCTATTGTAAAACGTGAAAAAATTTTGAAAAATGCAACCTCCCCCGGGGAAACCAGGCGAGTCCCTTTAATGGTCAAAAGCCTATTTTTACGGTACTTTTTAAAAAGAGTAGCTTGCCATCGTTGGTCCTTTACCCTCCACTTTCATCTGGGGACAAAATAATTTTAACATTAGTTGATATATTTTTTCGAGTTTCTCAAAAGGCCGTTCCCTTAAAGACCAAAACTACACAAAAGTGGCTGAAGCCCTTTTGTCCACCCTTCTCCGAGTGGGCACCCCTAGACAAATTTTGTCTGACCGTGGGAAAAACAAATTCACATCTGACTTAATGGGAAAAATCTTACCAACTTCTGGGATGAAAACCTCTCTTCACAAAACCCTATCATCCCAAGCTGTAATGGGAGGATTGAAACGCCAGCATTCGAAAACCCCAAAATCCTTTTAAGGGAAAAGTGCCCCTTAAACCTAAGGAGGGCATGTTACCCCACCCCCGTGCTTTTTTTGGCCCCTAGGGAAGGGCCCAGTGACTCTTTGGGGGTTTTCCCCCCTTTTTTAACTTTCTATGGGAGACAAAGGGCCGAGGCCAAAAACCATCCTACCCTGACTTATGGACTAATGAGGAGGTAAATGGGAGGTTTCCCGGGCTTTTAACAGTTTTCCTTCCCCTTTACCTTAGGGCCAAACCCTTTAGGAGAAACCCCTGACATAGTTTCGAAAAACTCCCAAATTTGTCAAAGGACCAGTTTCAAAAACATATTTTTTATTCCAAAAGTCAGGAAAGTTTTTAAAAATAGGGGAGAATTTTTTGTACTTTTTTTCCTTTTCAAGGGCAAAAAAAATTAATTTGTAGCAAGGAAAGGTCCATATAAAGGGATTTAAAAAAATTTTTGGGAAAGTTGACCCACCTCATAGAAGTCAAGTGGAAACCTAAGCTTTATCATAACAAACCTAAAAAATATTAAACCCAAAAATCGGTTTTAACCCGGCCCTTTAAAAACTTTGACTTAGTTTTTTTTTTCCCCACAAAATTTTTAAGACAACTGAAGAAAAGTAAAGTGTGCTTTAATTTTGACACCTCTAACTCAGACAAAGATAACTACATGACTTTGGGGACTCATGACCACTTTGGACCCCAACCCCATTAATAATTTAAAGAATCTTTGGATGACCATAAGAGACATTTAACTTTCTTCCAAAGTGGGGAAATAAAAATTTTTAGACGTCTTTTACTGATAAATTTTTGGGGGTTACCTCCACGGTAGTCCCTAAGAATTTACAAATGACGGACCCAAACCAACAAACGAAAAATTAAAAAAACCCATTCCAGTTCACCTTAGGGATTCATTAGACCGAAGGTAGACAAATTTTTAAAAAATAAAGATCATTGAACCTTCAGTAAAACCTCAATTTTCACCAGTAGCATGGTTTTAAAAAGGGGATAATTTTAATAAAAGACTTGCCCATTGAACTTCAAGGCCTTAAAATGCTAAAAACTCGGGGAAACTGAGGGCCCAACCCCTTTAAAAAAATAGCGATCTTTCAAAAAATTTTATACGCTTTCCCTTTTTTTTTCAGAGATTGGGTATTTCACAGGGATATCAACAAGTAATTTTTTTTGATCCTTCTTTTAAGCATACAAAAAAAACCCCTTTTCCCCACACACCAAGGGCTGATGCAGTATAAAACTATGCCCTTCGGTTTTGGGAAAATGCCTGTGCAAACCACGGAGACTAAAAGGGGAAAAGGGTCTTGGGTAATATGCCAAATTTTTCAGTTTATTTTGATAACATTTTCTAAAGACATCTACTGGGGCAACATAAACCAAACATTAACATCAGTTTTGCGTATTTAACCCAAAAAGGCCTCACTGCCAAACCGAAGAAACTTCCGGGGATACAAGATTAGATATCTTTAACGATTAAAAAATTTTTTTTAATAAAACTCTGCAGCCTCTTTCCCCCTAAGATCAAAACCCTTTAAAATTTCAATTTAAAAAACCCTAAAACCAAGAAACTCAAAAATAGCTTTCCCCGGGGTTTTGTAAATTTTTATGGCAATTTTTTTATCCCGAATCTTTCGTCTTTTCAAGGGATCTTATCAGACTTCCTTAAAAAGGGCCCGTAAAGGAAACCCCTTGAACTTTCCGACGTAGCCGGGGAAAAATTTAATGAGATTAAAAATATCTTTTTTGAAAACCCTTACTTAAGATTCCTGAAAAATTAAAAAAACATTTTGGGTTTTAGAAAAGGGTGCCCCAATCTGGCCCTTTGGGTGCGGTGTTTACAAAAAACCATGATGGTACCCCCCTTCCCCCCGTTGGGGTTTCCCAACCGGGAAAATCCCTTTTCCCCCAGAAAAAAATACTCCAAAAATAGAAAAGGAATATTTAGCCCTTGTGTGGGGGGCCCCCAAACTTAAATTTTAAATTTTCTGGGGGGAAAAGAATTCTTTTTAGAAACGGACCACAAACCTTTGATATCCCTAGAAATTTTTAAAGGGGAACCCAACAGTCGCCTCTTGAGGTGGACATTGGCACTCCAGGCTTTTAAGTTCCATATTGTGTATATCAATGATTCATCCAATTATTTCTCTGACTGGTTAAGGGGGGGGGGTCATGGCCGGTTCATGGGTCGGAGCTCGGAGAGAAAAAAAAAATCGAAAAAATATGAAAATAGAGTTATTGTTACCAAAAAATAGCTGAACTTTCTGGCTACACTCTGGTATAATTATTATCCTTGTACGATGTTTCTAAAAGGAATTACAGCCATTTATAACAGGCATGGTGACAGCGCTGACGCGTCATATTGCGTAACAACGCTGACGGGGCATTGTTTATGTTTTTCCCCGGTGTTATTTTTATCCTTTTCTTATATCTTTATGTCTAATATAATACAAATTCACCATCTGAGATCATGCCAGAGTGGGCGGAGATAATATGATCAAGGAACCAATCAGGAACACGTGGGAATAGTGCAGAAAATGGCCGACACCTCCAGCCAACAAAATATTCCATACTCACGCTAATATCAATTATAAGGCTTATTTATCTATCACAATTGATCTATTATGACATAATGCAATATAATAATAGCATATAAACATAAAAAGTACACCTTAAAAAATAATATATAGCATAATATGATGCCCCGAGGAAAAAATTTTCTTTTCCGATATTTCCCCTGAAGGTGAAAGAAAGGGTCCGACCTCTCTCATCAGTGATGAGAAAAAAAACGGATTTATAATGGTTAACTGTAATAAACACTCGTAGGTCGCGGAAAAAGTGTAAAATAAGGCGAATTTTTCGGGGAAAAAAATATTTCCCCGGGCACCTGGGGTGCCGCGCGCTTCGGCCTATAACTCAAAAGTAAGTTATTTACCTATTTAGGGGCAATCCATCTTTATTTATGAATGAATTGACTTGATTTTCACAACAAACATAGAAGAATGATTGCTTCACGAACTGTCAGAAGCGTTTCTGAAGTATCCCAAATATTTTCAGATTTGTGTGGGCAACAAGACCGACATCTTCCAAAATGTCTAAAAAGTTATGAAACTTTATTTTTTTTAGCATGAAGATAAGATTTATTATATAATTGGGCTCTGACAAATGATGGAATTAGAAGGGTTCTATCAGCAGAAAATGTCAAAACCACTTTTCCAAGTACCACTGAGAAACATTGCCCTGCCAAATGTAATTTTTCGTAAATTTTTCATATTTCATTTCCTTTTTGGCCGATATGATTGAAACTTCAGGAAAGGCTCTTTAATATAAGCTTCTAATAGTATACCAAAAATGAATGTAATCGGTTCATAAATAAAGAAGTCGAGTTAAGGTAGGGTAAGTCACGCTCCCGCCTTTCTTCCCCCTCCCCGAAAGTGATAGTTTCAATGCCGGCTACTAGTTAAGGTAGGGCAAGTCATGCTCCCGTTTTTCCCGCCTTTTCTCCCCCACCCCTAAAGTGATAGTTTGATTGCCGGCTGCTTGTTAACGTAGGGTCAGTCTAGCTCCCGCTATCCCTTCCCCTCCCTCTTCCACGCCCCCCCTCGAAAGGTGACGTGTGGGGCTCTGGTCAAACAGTAAATCACTCGACTCACAGCTCCCAACACTACTCTTGGATGTCAGAGAGGGTCACCTGGCAATCAACGAGCAGAACAGGAGAAGGACTAACGTCCAGAGATTTTCTCCATTTTGTATTAAAGTACCTGTGCACCTGTATGAAATTGCAGGACATAACCCCACATCATTCCAGCGGTAAAAAAACCCCGCTTTCTTGTCATCGGGATATTATACTCATGGCAATAATCTGTGAAGATCTAGCCAGTGGTGGTCACCAACACCTGCGAGCCCCCCCCCATCATCAGCAACAGCTACGATTTCAACAACAGTGTCACCAACACCAGACACCCACGTTTTATATACATTTAAATTAGTGTTGAATTCAGTTATCATTTATATTTTTCATTTTTCATTTTCTTTAATGTAGGATTAATATTTCATATTTAAGTGTTTTACATTTTATATTTTCTATATAATAAAGTGTTTATGTTTGTCTGTTATTATTTCTTTTTCTATTCACTAATTTTCCTGAGGAGGAGCCAGCCTGAGTAATACTGAATGAAGTTGTTACAGGGCTGAGTAAGCCTTCACAGTGTACAACTACAAACTTATCTTAAATACACAGCATCTCCGACGCCAGCCTCTACACACCATGCTAACATCACGTGACTCCCTCAAACCACCTTACTCCGCGTACCCAAACATCCTTGGAAAATAAATCATTAACAGAATTTGTTTATAATTACAGTTAGAGTACTTTACAGTACCCCCAAAAGCACATTATGAATTATAAAATTATTCTTTACAATTATAACATTCATATTATTATGGCACACTTCTCCACTATATGTACATTACGATGTCATGCAGAACCCTGCATAACTCCCAGTGCCTCATCAAGGACTGTTCACTGTTTTATTTCCATTGAAGTCCTTTTATCTTGCCACCAGGATGAAACCCACAACAGTAGACAGGAGCTGCGACTCGACCCCTGCAACCACAAATAGAACAGTACCTGTGGAAATTTATTTGGTCCCTAAAGTTCCACAGGACAGATCCAGCATGGCTGTATGGAACGGCTGAGCTGGATGGCCCTTATACCCCACCCTAACAATCAGCATTCTCTCTGGTCAGCGATGGATTCTTGGTAGGCATGTATTTAATTTATAGATTTATTCTTCTGGGAAGCAGTAGGTAGTTTTACTGTTAGTATATTAATATTAGTTTACTAAGGTATCTGTAGATAATAATAATGTAGACCTAAGACCTTAACATAGGTAGTAATAGGCTGATAATGTAGGCAAACACTAGGTTAAGTTAGCTAGGGAGAACTGGCAGCCCTAGCTTGAATGAGGAGGCGCGGGTCTAAAAGACAATAGCGTCCCTCTTAAGACAGACACCAACTGGACAATACGTGCCGTGTTCAGCAGATGGCGCCCCCACGTGTCTTCACATCTGAGACCTGGGGAAATCTGGTAGAGGCACCTCGATGTACCGTAGATGACCTCCTCCGTCAGGCCTATACAGTAAGACAAGACCACTATTTCTCGTAGAATTCTGGCCAGTGTCTGGAGAGTTGGTGAGTTGAGTTTTGACTGTGGGCCCAGTTGCAACAGGTTGAGCATGCCCAGTAAGTACCAGTGTCTCAGAGCAGTCTGGAAGCTAGTGTCTGAGTCTGCATAGTTATAAGGGGATACATACCCTCTTGATATGGGAATTTCTGAGGTCAGGCAGGACATAATTACGGTTGAATATTGCAGGAATTAAGGCTCCGGTTGCACGTGGTTTCTGAGGGAAAGTCCAAAGGGGGCTAAGGCTAAGCTTAGAGAAGTGAAGATCAGGATATATGCTGCAACACCAGTAAGTTAGTCCTTTATACGTGAAAGCAGGCGGGTTTTTTTGTACATCATCATTTGTAAAAATCTGCCCTAAAGCCACTTGTGGGCTGAGGTACCCAACTCAGAGCTCGGTGTCAACAGAGTTTGCCAGGGTAGCCACTCCCCTTGGAGGCACCCCACACAAATTTTCACAAAAGTGATCCTTCGAAAACCGTGATGTGGAATAGCTAGGTTAAGTATCATAGCTAGGCTACAGTTAGGAACCAGTTTAACAGAGTTAGGTTAAGCTATCATACCTAGGCTACAGTTAGGAACCAGTTTAACAGAGTAAGGTTAAGTTAGCACCCTAGGCCCAAAGTTACACAGAGGCTAGACCAAGCTGACTATACACAGAAGTTGTTATTTGCAGTAATTTACAGGCAGGCCAGGTAGGCTAGAGAAGCTTGTGAATTTAATTATTTACAGTGATTACAAGTAAGCAGAATAGGAGACTTGTGTGTTGATTACTTACAGTGGATTTGCAAGGTAGCCACAGTTAGGCTAGGCCTGTGCAATATTTACAAAAAGTTATAGTAGCTAGGACAGATTTACAGGGAGTTATAAAGCCAGGTTTAAGCTCTAGCACACTAGCTAGGTTAGGATTTACCTTATCCAACCATCCACGCTAGACTGAGTAAGCTGGGCACAGTTAGGCCAAGCTGTCTACATACATTATTCATTTACTGTTTCACAAGTTGAATTGTTGAATTTACTTGTGTTAATCAAGTGATTTTAATTTGTATACTGCACTTTTATTGTGTGATTTTCATTGTCTTTGATTCATGTTAATGTGGGATTTGTGAATTGTACCTGAGACTAGGTTAAGTCCTGTAATTATTTGCTGGCATTGTACAGTTAAGTGCTAGGTTAAGCTTTCACATCGATACACATTTTGCTTGGGATTTGAAAGCTAATAGTGTAAATTTTTGATTCAGAGTAGAGTCAATATAATAAGGGAATTGTTAAGCCTGTTGAGAAGCCTTAAGACTCGTTCATTCTTGCCTAATACCGTTCGTGCTGTGGGGTGGGCTAATTTGAAGTACAATTAGTCCCGTGATCTTAACTAAACCGCAACTATGGCAGGTGAAGATGCAGTACAAGCTGTCCCAGCTCTAAGTCAATTAAGCGGTCTATGGGGGGCCTATAAGGGGGCCTGAGCAAAGCATGTGAGGAGTGTCGTACGGTCAGGCAAGACCAAGACGTAGACTGGGAGGAACTAGAGAGTTGCCTGAAACCTTAGGAGCAAAGACTAGAGGCCTTTGAGAGATCATTTATCCTTTATGAGACAGAGGCCTATACTACAGGTGAGTCTCAATATACAGTCGAAGTAGCATGGACGGACTATGACGAACGAAGGGGAGAGTGTAAAGCAGAGATGAGACTCGCGGCAGTTAATAAAGACTTTTGAAGGCCGGTAAAAGCAGGGGAGCAAATGTTTCAAGGAACACGAACAACAGCACGCCTGTTAATGTTTGCCCAGATTGCCCCAGTTTGAATTTACCAACGTTTGACGGAACCTTAACAGAGTACCCTTACTTTCTGGGATCAGTTTTTAAAACCCCGATAGATGACAGAGATGATTTGTCAGATGCCGTCAAGTTACAATATTTCGTTACAGCTCAAGGGTAAAGCCTTGGACTTGGTCCGGCATTACCAAACCCACCGACACCAAAAACCAACATGCCAAAGACCAATTAAAGGACATGTCGGCACACTGAGGAGATAAAGGTAGCTATACTTATCGGTTTTTGGATCTAGAGGCTTGCCCCCATGACTGTCAGAGCTTAGAGAAGTTCCGAATCGAAGTTATGAGTTGACGAATAGTCCCTTAAAGATTTACATGATTGGGGTAAGTCAGAATGGTTCTCAGTCAGGTGATTCAGAGGAAACTGGCTGGCACTACAGTGCATGAGTTGCACTTAGAATTTTCGGATAACGGTTCACAATACACAGATCGTTGAGGGGGTTGGGAGATCTCGTGTCTCACCTGAGCATAGGTCGGGGGGAGGGAAAATTTCCGACCAAGGTGGAAAAACGATCAACCCCCCCAAATACTAGTAGATAAAGCTAAACCCCCTCCTACTGGGGTTGGCCAAAATTTGCCAGGCAATCCTCCCCCCCAGAGCCAAGGGAGAAGTCATTAAGGGGCCAGAAAAGGGGACGGGGGTTGTTTTGTAAGAAAACATGCTAGTTCAGGGTTTTAAACTTCACCCCCTTAAAAACCCAAAAGGGTTCAACGACTAAGGGAGTTGGAAATTTGTTTCAAGTGTTGTGGAGAACATTTTGCCGGGGGTGTAAATGCCCCAACCGGGAGTGTCGGGGCGCTGGAAGGGGAAGCCCACAGTGCACGTGTCCTAATGCCCAGATTAGCACAAGTTAAGAAAACAAACCCCGAGAAAGGGGGAGGCAAAACAAGTCTGAAGTTTGATGAGTGGGCGAAATCGGCACCGAGAAATTTTTTCTGGTGGCAGTTCGATTTCGGTGGGCCCGCCCACCATAATGGCGGTGGTTTCGAACGGGAAGAAATCTGAAATGACCCGTTTGTTTTCGACAGTGGGGACAGAGTCCCTTTTGTGGAGAGTCTAGCAAATAGTGAAGGGAGACATTGGTAAAATTACATGAAGGAGGGAAATCCCCGGGGTCTTATCCCGTAGTCATTTTACGGTCAGGTTCCGGGCATCGACGGGAAATTCAGCCTTTTAAGTGAAGAGGCTGCCCAAAAAAATCATTACACAAGGGACGGGTTTCGCAGTAGACGTTTTTTGGGAGTTGGGTGTGAAGCAGCGGAACCAGAAATTTCTACAGACAAAGTTGTAAATGTAGGAATTTGGTTTTGGAGGGGATTCATAGACGATTGTGTCTATGAGAAGGGGTTATCAAGGAGGGGGGTTTGGGCCCTTACAGGACTCCAGCTGGGTTCATCTAGGAAGGGGGTACCACTCACTTCCCTGCGACCCGGGAAAGGAGGTTCTGGTATTTCAGTGATGAGGCGTACTGGTGATGCGGATAGTGTGCAAAGGTCCTGTCAGAGACGCAACTTGGCATATCCGACAGTGGAGCCGTCCATAAACTATGGGACCTGAATGTATAAGGGATTAAAGGTGACCATCCGCCCCCCGAACACAAGAGTCGTATCCGAGATTACTTGAACCATGTGCAGTTTCAGGGACGGACAGTATTGGATGCGACTCCAGGAAACCGGATAACCCAACGCGCCCACTCTAATTTCAAAAGTGCACGGGGTCAGTTGAAGTTCATGGTGAACATCCTGACCAAGAAGGGTCTGTGGGAAATATGATGATATTATTAAGAACAGCTGGCCCATGGGTTCGTTGAGAAAGGCCCAATGCCAGCCCTTGGGAAAACACCATTATCTTCCACACATGGCAGTCACCAAGGATTCGGTAACCACTCCCATCAGAGTAGTCTTCAACTGCATGCTCGCAGGCGAGTCCCCGAGAGCCATCGTTTAACGACTGTCGCTCACAGGGCCCTCCCTGACGCAGAAATTAGCAGATGTGAGTTGAGATTCAGGACCAGAACAGTACGCCTATGCGGCAGACATTAGTATTTGGTTTGCAGCCACAAGACCAGTGATTACACAAGTTTCTTGAGGTTGCTAACAGGAGGTGCCCAAGCAAGGGTATGATACCTACAGATCAGGCAGTGTATGTTTGTGCATTACTAGTTCACCATTCTTATTACAGCTACCATAACTACCACCTTGTGAACTGAAACAGCCCACTTAAAGGATTACTGAAGACCCAAATATTATGAAGACAAACATGCAAGGTACACCTCAGATGAGAGGCTGTGATGGACATTACCGAGAGTCTAATGTCCCCAGGAGAGCTCTCGGCTACCATGCCATATGAGAGAATGGTGACAAACAATCCAACGTTGCGGGGCAAGTGGAACATGACTAGCAGCTACTCAGTAACCTGAGTAACATCGTGTTAGACTGGAGTGGGAATCGAGGAAGACAGACTTAGGCTACAATGAAACCTGATGGGAAGGGAAGCGACCAGATGTCTTTGCTGACAAAGTACAGACTGCCTTCGATCCCTTGGGTTTGTTGACACCCATCACCATTCGAGGGAGGATGCTAGTGCAACAGACCTGGTAGCTGAACCTAGTTTGGGACACCCACTGCCAGAAACAGTCCCTGCCAGATGGGATCATGTTGCAAAAGACCTAGCAGAATTGCATGAGTTCCATTCCCCAGTCCACCGGGAGCACCGGGCGTATTATGACTTGCACGTCTTCTGTGATGCTCCTCCAGGGCCTATGGGCATACGTATTGGTGGCCGGAACCAAGTCAATCGGATCACACAGTTTCGTTGCTCGGGTGACACCCTGAAGGATTGCTCGATCCCAAAGCTAGACTCACGGCGAGTTGCAGGGAGCAAGACTGGGTAAGTACGTAAGGAGCTGTTGAGAATCTGAGGGTGAGACCCCCCACACCTATGTATGTACAGACTCGGAGGTAGCCCTACAGTGGTCCAAAACGCCAGGTCTAAGCTCCCTATGTCAGGAATCGGGTAAAGTAGATACGGAAACTGCAGGTCAACGTCAACAATTCTGTATGTGCCTAGATCAAAACCCGAGCCGACCTGATAAGCCGAGGGGTTACACAACAAAAAGCTGAGTAAAAGCGAAGATTTGGTCAAAGCCCAGACTGGTTGACCGGCAAGGTATTGGCTGGCCGGAGCAGAAATTACGTGAGAACAACCTCAGCATAAGTACACTTTCGGGGAACCGACACTGACATTATTTGACCCCATGCGCTACACCTATGGGGAAACCTATAGAGTCACGAAATGGATTTCAATTTGTAGTAAGCTGCATGACAAGGTAAGCAAAGCCGACAGTTGTCTCTTCGTGTGTCCCAGAGACTATTGAATAAGCATTACCAAAGGAAGGTTTCCCAGAGTGCTGTAAGTACATTGCGAGCCCTCCAGGCAGCAGTTATGGCGTCAGAAGCGTGACCAACGACGACGACTCTGGAACAAAAAATTGGTTCACTCATTGGGATTGTTCCAAGATCATTACGGGGCTAATATGATGCATGGGAAGAATACAAAACTCAGAGCTTCGGGTATGGGCCAAAACATCCCGTGCTACTGGGAAAGAGGGATGGCGAACAGAGCAATTTGATACAAATGCCCATCAAGGACCTACATGGGTGGTTTGGAGAGACCCCTCACCGCCTACCGTCAGAATTACTGGTTAACTGAAGGGTCGAGCTCCGTCAAAAGGGTGCTAAAGAGTTGCATCGGTCTGCCGGTGGTACGATGGAGGACCCTACCCATACCCAGGTCCACCACCGCTGCCTCAGGAGCGGTACTTTATGACAGGCCCTTTGAGACTGTGGGAATAACTATACTGGGCTATCCACATTGAAGAAACCTAGGAACGATAGGTGGCCATCAGAAAGTATATGTCTGCCTTTTCTTGTGCCACTACTCGAGCTGTGCATCTTGATTAGGCAAAGTATGTCAAACACAGACTTTCCGTGAAGCAGTTCAGGAGGATTACAGCCATATTCTTCGTGCCCGCGTTTGATTATCTCGGACAATGCACAAGCATTAGGGCGGCCCGATAAAGTATTCAGAATCTTAGGACAACGGAGAAGTACGAGAACACCTGAAGAGAATAGAGTTCGAGTGGTGATCATAGCCCCAGGGCGCCTTGGCAAGGGGATTCTATGAACGCCATGGTGGTCACCAGTCAAAAGGTGCATTCGGAAGTCTGCACGGCAGGAGAGTGAGCTTTGATGACTAGGACATGTTAGTTAGATAGAGGCAAGAGTTAATAACAGTCCTCTGACCTACGTACAAAATGGGATTGATAGCAGGAATCTCTCACTCCCCAATCAACATCTGTAGAAGAGATTGAGCCCTTCCCCGCAATTTTGAGTCAGTCTTCCAAGGAGCTGGATTATTTATGGCCAGATGGTCCCCCCCCATCATGAAGACTCACAGAGTCACAACAGACTGTGAACATCCTGACAAAAGGAACCTCAGGTGTGGCGCAGGATTACTTACAACCTTGCGGAAGATTTCTATGGTGCCGCCGACCCCGAGGCAAATAAGATGATGCAAAATGAAGGGGAACCTGGTGCTAGTAGATCCGAGGCGCCCCGGGCTTCAAGCCCTCTTTGGCCTCGTAGTGTCAAACCCACCCAGACAAGCCTGGGCGGTTGAGAATGGTGAAGGTTAGAATGAAAGGTGTCGAGACTATAAACCATCAACAGCTTTTACCTCTCGAGTCCCACACGTGGAACAGGACAATGAGAAATTAGACCAGAGGCTGACCGAGCTGAGGCGCCGGAACGACCCGTCGAACGGCGCTCAAGTCCAGGGTCCCACAGGGAGTGCCCCACCCCCCCCCCCCGCGGGAGGCAGACTTATCTAGAATTAGCTCCTACCTTCCGCCAGCGAGGAATTGGAAATTATATTATTTGGTCCCAAAAGTTCCACAGGACATATCCAGCATGGCCCGTATGGACAGAACTGAGCTGGATGTCCCATAAACCCCATCCCTAACAATCAAGCATCCTCACTGGTCGGCGGCGATGGATTCTTGGTAGGCATGTAATTAATTTATAGATTTATATTCTTCAGGAAGGAGTAGGTAGTTTTACTGTTAGTATTTAATGTTCGTTTACTATGGTATCTGTCTATAAAATAATGTATACCTAAGACCTTAACTAGTAGTAATATCCAAAAGTAGGCAAACACTAGGTTAAGTTAGACTAGGGAATTCTTCAGCCCCTAGCTTAATGAGGAGGCGCGGGTCCTAAAAGACATAGCGCCCTCTAAAGACAGACAACCAACTGGACAATACGTGCCCGTTGATCCGCAGACGGCCGCCCCCACGAGTCCATCCATCTGAGACCTGGGGAAATCAGGTAGACCACTTCGATGAACCTAGATGACCTCCACCGTCAGGCCCAACAGTAAGAGCAAGACCACTATTCTCGTAAATTCTGTCGGCCATTTCTGTAAAATTTGTGAGTTGAGTTTTGACTGTGCCCGGTTGCAACAGGTTTGAGCATGCCCAGTAAGTACCCCAGATGTCTCAGAGCAGTCTGGAAGCTAGTGTCCGATCCTGCATAGATAAACAAGGGATACATACCTCTTGTCTATAAGAATTTCTGAGGTGGCAGCAGGACACTAATTACGATTAATAATGCAGAATTAGGCTCCCGTTTTTTGCACATGGTTTCTTGAGAGTGGAAGGCCAAAGGGGCTAAGCTAAGCTTAGATAAGAGAAGATCAGGATATAGTGCAGCAAACACAAAGTAAGATAGTCCCTTATAACAGTTGTGCATGCAGGCGAGTTTTCTTGTAACATTCAAACATTTGTGAAAATCTGTCCTATAAGCCACTTGTGAGGCTGAGTACCCAACTCAGAGCTCGGTGTCAACAGAGTTTGCCAGGGTAGGCGACTCACTTGGAGGCAGCCCACACAAATTTCACAGTACCCAGGTACCTACCAATTGCTAGGTGAACAGGGGTAGCAGGTGCATAGAAACATTCCTAAAGTTTCCTCACGTGCCGAGAATTGAACCACGAACAATCAGTGTGTCAGCTGAGTGCGTTGCTAACCGAGCCACGGGAGTAAATGTTGATATGGAAAACCCTTTCCCAGATCCAGGGCTCTCGAAAACCAGCAAAATCCATACATACAGTCTTCACTAAGCCAAATAAACTTCACATCCAGCCTATTGAAACAGCTGAAACAGCCAACATATTAAATTATTTTTTTCTCTGCTGTAGGATCAAGACTACCTTACTGGAAGGTTTCCGAACTCATTCCAGCTAACTTCAACTATCCTACTTAGGTCACAATTTTAACAAATTCACTAAACAGTTCACGTACTGTTACCCATTTTGGCAAATTTGTTCATCAAATCATTAGAGACCGGAACTTTCCCAGCACTGTATTCCCTGGAACGCAGGCGGGAGAGATGCATGATTATATACACTTGGAAAATCCTAGAGGGATTAGTACCAAATTTGCACACGAAAATCACTCTCTACGAAAGCAAAAGACTCGGCAGGCGATGCAACATCCCCCAATGGAAAGCAGGGCTGCCACGAGTACGATAAGAAACAAAGTAATAAGTGCCAAAGGCCCAAGACTGTTCAACTGCCCCCAGCATACATAAGAGGGATTACCAATAGAGCCCTGACTGTCTTCAAGAAGGCACTGGACAGACACCTAAAGTCAGTACCTGATCAGCCGGGCTGTGGTTCGTACGTCGATTTACGTGCTGCCAACAGTAACAGCCTGGTTGATCAGGCCCTGATCCACCATGAGGCTTGATCAAAGACAGGGCCGGGAGGCGTTGATGGCACAACTTTTGTCCTCTCCAATTCAGATTCGACTTTTCTCAACAACACTTAATGAGGAGCTCATTTTTAACATCGACAAAACCTTCTACATGGTGTTTTGAAACAGTTACATATGTCCAGCTAAATACAACGATCAACGGTTCTCCTTTTTTAAGATAAACAGAGACAAAATTCTTAGGTGTGTACCTTAATTGTACCTTGAAGTTTAATACCCACATCCAGTACATAACAAAGAAGGTCTCCAAAACAGTAGGCAATCTCTCTAAGAAAAAGGTTAATATTTTTAGTGTACATGCATGTATTTTGCATGACAGCAAAATTAATATTGAACACTGTGGAGAAAAGGCCAGGTTAATGTTCCTAAACAGACAGACACAGTGCTTATCTGCTCGGGGTTTGGGGAGACCCAAATATCTAGCTCTTAAAAAAAGTGTTTTCCATTTTTGTTTTTACATGGTTTTCCCGCCCCAAACCGAAATTTAAAAACATAGAAATTTTTAAAAAAAAACCCCAAAAAAGATGGGAGAGTCATCCTGGATCTGGGTCTTAGAGATATTAACCAAGAAAGAAATACATCAACGGAAATGCTTAAAAGAAGCAGATAGTGCAAATCATTTTAAGCTCATCAGTATATTTAAATATACCCAAAAAATAAAAAAGTTTTATACATAATTGGTCCGCATTTGGGTCTGTCGTAAACCCGGGGGCCACGTAAAATTTGTTAACCAAACCAAAAGGGCCGGGTAATCTTTTCAAAAATTTTTTCAAAGTTAAAAAACTAAAGCCTTTTGGTACTAGGGGAAAATAGTAAAACCCGTTTTGTAGTGCCCACGTATTTTCCCCGGGTGCTAATACCCCTTTTACACAGAAGTACTATAAAGGGTTTTCAAGAAGTTAATTTTTAAAAAATTTTATAAAAGTCTGTCTCACTAAAAAACTAAATTAAACAGAGCTAAAGGGCGGGTTTAAATTTTAACTTTCAAAAAAAGGAAAAAAATGATTTAAAAATATAGTTAAATTAAAATTTAAATTTATTTTATATAACCCGATTTCTTTCAAAATTAAAACTTATGAAAATTTTTTTTCCAAAGTAAAATGATTTAAAATCAATTTTTTTTAAATTTTGTTTTTTAATAATTATTAAAAAATTTTTACTTTATCTAAGAATTATGGTTAAGATCCCCGTGGGAAAAAAGCCAATTTTTTTAAATTTTACCAGGGAATTTAAAATAATGTTTTCTAAGACAACGTGATAATCAAAAAATTTTTTAATTAAAACTTAAAAAATTTTAAATTTCATATTTAGGGAACAGTTGGGGGGATTTTGTTTTGGGAAACTTTATAAAGTATATTTCATCTAAAATGTTGTTTTCTGAGCACTTTTGCAAAAACAGTATTTAAAGTGGGGAGTTTTTGGGGAAAGTGGTTTTAAAAGATGAAAGAAATTTTTTTTTTGAAGATTTTTTTTTTCTTTTTTTTTGGGGTTTACCCTTTCCCTTCGGTTTGGGGGAACCGGGCCCACTTTTTGAAAAAAAAAAAATTTTGGTAAACAAAGCAATCCATATCCTTAAAACCCTAGAAAACGCAATATTTTAAAAATTTTTCTATTAAAATGTTTTTATCACAGTTAACAATATGTAAAAAATATATAAAAAATTTTAAAAAATTTTTAAAATTTCAACATTTTTGAAGAAAAAGTCAGTTCCCAAATTTCGGTAAGAAAAAATTCAAAAAAAAAAAAAAAAAAAAAAAAGAAAACAGTAATTTTCATGAGTAAGAAAGCAATAAAAAGGGACTTTTTCCTGTTCCCCCCAACCCCATATCAACATAGACAGATTATTTTTAAATTTTTAAAAACAAAAAGAAGCCAAAACCAAAAAGGGGCTTTACAGCGACATAGACAAGATGTAAAAAAAGCACCGTATTCCTTTTTCAAACCCATACAAAGGCCTTTTGCAGGGTAGTGCCGCCACTGAGGACAAAGGGGAAATCTCCAAAAAGATATAAATCAAGGGTTTTCCCCCAAAGGGAACAGAGAACAATAAGAACTTTAAAAAAAAAAACAAATACCAACTGCTCCTTATTTAAAACAGGGTGGAAAAAAAAGCTAAACTGAAAAATAATACAAACTCTAAAACCAAAACAAAAAGGGGGGCGGAAAAAATTTAAATTTTAAGGGCCTGCGAGGGGGTTTAAATCTTGGAAAGGGGCTCACCTTCAAGGGTCACCAAAAGGGCCCCCTATCACATCTGCGAGGAAACTAATAGGGTGATAATGAGAAAAATTCAAGACAAGAAATGCCAAAACCAATGATGAACCCTTTTTTAAAACGCTTTTTTTTCTCTAGGTTTGGGGAAAACTGCTGTACATTAGCATCCCCCCTTTAGGCAGGGGAAAACCCGTAGGAACCCAAGAATGTACAGAGGCCTTTAAATGCCCATATTAGTTCCAAACAAACACCTTTAAAAACTGGGGAAAGTTGGAAACACTTTACTTGTTAAAACACTGGGGGAAAAAACGCAGGCGAGAGATACATCATATTCCCCCAGAAAATTTAAGAAAACCTGGAGTACTGGTCCCAATCTGCACACAGAAATTTTACCCCCCCTACGAAAGCAAAAGAACTTTTGGGAGACGGGGCAACAAATCCTCAGGGGAAAATTTTGGGGCCCCCACTGGAAAACACAGAAAACTAAAAAAGTGTCCAGGGGGCCCAAAACTGTTCAAAAAGTCTCCCCAAAACCCCCATAAAGGGGGGAAAATTTTCAATAGACTCCTGGTTGCCTGCAAGAGGCCGTTTAAAAGAAAAACCTAAAGTCGGTTTCCCGAATCAAACCCGGCTGTGGTTTCGTAAGCTGGAAAACCCTTAAAGGCCAAAAGTAACCCTTTTTGAAACAGGCCCCCTGGGTTTAAAACCCCGGGGGGCCCCCGATTTAAAGGGGCCGTCCGCTGGGGGGTTTTAAAACCCGGGAATACCCTCCAGTAGACTCCAGTAATTTAGTTTAACTGATCATTTACCAGGGTTCTGTTGTAAAGTCCCTTAATCTATAAGGGTCAGTAGCTCAAAATTTTGAGACAGTAGGGGGAGGGACCTCACGGGGGAAGCCGGGGAATTCCTGCATACAGTAGGGCCCCACTTATACAGCAGGAGGCTAGGGGCAACTGCGTAAAGTGAAAATCCTATAAAGTAAACTATGCTGGGTTTAAAAAATTCATATACATACACACATTACTTATCTTAAAATATTTTCGCCCCTTGTTTATATGAGTGGTGAATATAATTTTTGTAGGAAGTCTAAATAAAAAGAATTATAAATTTTAAAATACTGCATTAGCAAACGTCTAAAGAAAAATGCTGTTGGGGGGGGCCCCTGCCTGTCCCCGGGGCACCGGTCATTACGGCTTTTATGGCCAAAAAGACCCTAAAACCCATCCACAACAAGGCCACGTCTGAAACATTGATAGGGGTTGGAAAGAAGTTTTTGATAAACAAAGAATTGGTATGAAAAGCATGTGTCCCTATGATCCCAAATACATGTCATATTATGTCTCTTTCTCTTTGTGATCCAGTTAAATATACATTTTCTCTTTTTGGGATGATTTCTATGCTTTCAGTATTTATGTTTTCCTCCTAAACAGGCATTTTTTTTTTCTGAAATTCAGAAAAACTCAGGTTTTTTTAACCTCGCTACAGTAGTGGAAACCCCCAGTTAACGATATTTTTTCACTCCATAAGTTTTTAGGTCCAGTATGACCGAATTTACCCCATAAGAAATTTGAAGTAATTAACCATTTCAGACCCCCAAACATACACGTCAAATGCACTTCATAAATACACTTACATAATTGGTCGCATTCGGAGGTAACGTTAGCGGGGGGGCCACTGTATTTGGGGTTTTTCTCCCACATTGGTGGGGGTGCACGACGAAACAAACTAGGATATTCTGATTCAAAACATAATCAAGATTGTTTGGAAAACCAATAAAAGATTGGGGCTCAGACGGGCTAAGCAGTAATTGTGAAATTAAAATCTCCAAATGGATCTTTTTTATATTTTCCGAGGAACATAGAGGTAGACCCTTCGTAATAAATATTTACAAAAATGGGAAGTTTTCTCAAACGGGCGTGATTTTAGGTCTTCCCCAATTTGTTTCATTTTTTTTCTTTCTTTTGTTTCTTTCTCTAAAAATTCGCTTCCTTTCGTTTTACAAAACAGAAGCCTCTCCGATCAGTTTCAATATTTTAACACTAACAAGATTTAGTGGGTATTGCCATGTGCGGGTTTTTAGAACCATTCAAAAAACATAGATCGGTTTTACCAATTTTTAAAAACCATCTGCTTGACTTCAAATGTTCTAAAAGGGGCCCTTTCTTCTTCGACGATGGTGGAGAGTAAACTGATTTTTTTACGGGGATATTACTAATTTTAAAATAAAAAACAGTGCGAAAATTTTAATTTTCTTTTAAAACACAAAATAATTCCCGAACGACTTCAAATATAAAACTGAGGGTCTTTTGGCCAGGGGAAAACCCCAAAAATTCAGCTTGGGTGTGCGAAAATTTGTACGTATATTAAAAATTAGTTAAAGGAAACATGGATTTATGTGATAACTTAGAAGACTGCCTGACAATTTCAAAATGTTTGCCGTGGAAATTTTTTTTTTTTTAGAAAGGGAAAGGTAAGCATTTTTTATAATCTAAAATATTCCCTTTTTCGTTTTTTAAATAAAACGATATTAATTTCAAGTTAATAACTAAAGAATGACTTTT
>NC_069425.1:26213256-26270756 GCF_026875155.1 Cherax quadricarinatus
TTTTTAAATTTAAAATAAATTTTAAAAATTTGGGCTCGGCCAAAGAGGGAATGGGGTTCATAAAAAAAGAAAAAAATTTTCAAGTACACTGAGAAACATTGCCCGCCAAATGTAATTTTTTCGTAAATGTTTCATATTTCATTTTCCTTTTTGCCGATATAATTGAAACTTCAGGAAAGGCTCTTTAATATAAGCTTCTAATAGTACACCAAAAATGAATGTAATCGGTTCATAAATAAAGAAGTCGAGTTAAGGTAGGGTAAGTCACGCTCCCGCCTTTCTTCCCCCTCCCCGAAAGTGATAGTTTCATTGCCGGCTACTAGTTAAGGTAGGGCAAGTCATGCTCCCGTTTTTCCCGCCTTTTCTCCCCCACCCCTAAAGTGATAGTTTGATTGCCGGCTGCTTGTTAACGTAGGGTCAGTCTAGCTCCCGCTATCCCTTCCCCTCCCTCTTCCACGCCCCCCCTCGAAAGGTGATGTGTGGGGCTCTGGTCAAACAGTAAATCACTCGACTCACAGCTCCAAACTATCTTGGATGTCAGAGAGGGTCACCTGGCAATCAACGAGCAGAACAGGAGAAGGACTAACGTCCAGAGACTTCTCCATTTTGTATTGAAGTACCTGTGCACCTGTATGAAATTGCAGGACATAACCCCACATCATTGCAGCGGTAAAGAACCTGCTTCCTGTCATCGGGATATTATACTCACGGCAATAATCTGTGAAGATCTAGCCAGTGGTGGTCACAACACCTGCGAGCCCCCCCCATCATCAGCAACAGCTACGATTTCAACAACAGTGTCACCAACACCAGACACCCACGTGTTTATATACATTTAATATGTTGAATTCAGTTAGCATTATATTTTTCATTTTTCATTTTTTAATGTAGGATTAATATTTCATATTTAAGTGTTTTACATTTTATATTTTCTATATAATAAAGTGTTTATGTTTGTCTGTTATTATTCTTTTTCTATTCACTAATTTTCCTGAGGAGGACAGCCTGAGTAATACTGAATGAAGTTGTTACAGGGCTGAGTAAGCCTTCACAGTGTACAACTACAACTTATCTTAAATACACAGCATCTCCGACGCCAGCCTCTACACACCATGCTAACGTCACGTGACTCCCTCAAACCACCTTACTCCGCGTACCCAAACATCCTTGGAAAATAAATCATTAACAGAATTTCTTTATAATTACAGTTTAGAGTACTTTACAGTACCCCCCCAAAAGCACATTATGAATTATAAAATTATTCTTACAATTATAACTTCATATTATTATGGCACACTTCTCCACTATTATGTACATTACGATGTCATGCAGAACCCTGCATAACTCCCAGTGCCTCATCAAGGACTGTTCACTGTTTATTTCCATTGAAGTCCTTTTATCTTGCCACCAGGATGAAACCCACAACAGTAGACAGGAGCTGCGACTCGACCCCTGCAACCACAAATAGAACAGTACCTGTGGAAATTTATTTGGTCCCTAAAGTTCCACAGGACAGATCCAGCATGGCTGTATGGGATGGCTGAGCCGGATGGCCCTTATACCCCACCCTAACAATCAGCATTCTCTCTGGTCGGCGATGGATTCTTGGTAGGCATGTATTTAATTTATAGATTTATTCTTCTGGGAAGGAGTAGGTAGTTTTACTGTTAGTATATTAATATTAGTTTACTAAGGTATCTGTAGATAATAATAATGTAGACCTAAGACCTTAACGTAGGTAGTAATAGGCCGATAATGTAGGCAAACACTAGGTTAAGTTAGCTAGGGAGAACTGGCAGCCCTAGCTTGAATGAGGAGGCGCGGGTCTAAAAGACAATAGCGTCCCTCTTAAGACAGACACCAACTGGACAATACGTGCCGTGTTCAGCAGACGGCGCCCCCACGTGTCTTCACATCTGAGACCTGGGGAAATCTGGTAGAGGCACCTCGATGTACCGTAGATGACCTCCTCCGTCAGGCCTATACAGTAAGACAAGACCACTATTTCTCGTAGAATTCTGGCCAGTGTCTGGAGAGTTGGTGAGTTGAGTTTGAACTGTGGGCCGGTTGCAACAGGTTGAGCATGCCCAGTAAGTACCAGTGTCTCAGAGCAGTCTGGAAGCTAGTGTCTGAGTCTGCATAGTTATACTAGGGGATACATACCCTCTTGGATATAGGAATTTCTGAGGTGCAGGCAGGACACTAATTACGATTGAATATTGCAGGAATTAAGGCTCCCGGTTGCACGTGGTTTCTGAGGGGAAGTCCAAAGGGGGCTAAGGCTAAGCTTAGAGAAGTGAAGATCAGGATATATGCTGCAACACCAAGTAAGTTAGTCCTTTATACGTGCATGCAGGCGAGGTTTTCTTGTAACATCAATCATTTGTGAATATCTGTCCTATAAGCCACTTGTGAGGCTGAGGTACCCAACTCAGAGCTCGGTGTCAACAGAGTTTGCCAGGGTAGGCGACTCACTTGGAGGCAGCCCACACAAATTTTCACAAAAGTGATCCTTCGAAAACCGTGATGTGGAATAGCTAGGTTAAGCTATCATAGCTAGGCTACAGTTAGGAACCAGTTTAACAGAGTTAGGTTAAGCTATCATACCTAGGCTACAGTTAGGAACCAGTTTAACAGAGTTAGGTTAAGTTAGCACCCTAGGCCCAAAGTTACACAGAGGCTAGACCAAGCTGACTATACACAGAAGTTGTTATTTGCAGTAATTTACAGGCAGGCCAGGTAGGCTAGAGAAGCTTGTGAATTTAATTATTTACAGTGATTACAAGTAATGCAAAATAGGAGACTTGTGTGTTGATTACTTACAGTGGATTTGCAAGGTAGCCACAGTTAGGCTAGGCTTGTGCAATATTTACAAAAGTTATAGTAGCTAGGAGAGATTTAACCTAGTTATTATTTACAGGGAGTTATAAAGCCAGGTTTAAGCTCTAGCACACTAGCTAGGTTAGGATTTACCTTATCCAACCATCCACGCTAGACTGAGTAAGCTGGGCACAGTTAGGCCAAGCTGTCTACATACATTATTCATTTACTGTTTCACCAGTTGAATTGTTGAATTTACTTGTGTTAATCAAGTGATTTTAATTTGTATACTGCACTTTTATTGTGTGAGCTTTCACATCGATACACATTTTGATTGGGATTTGAAAGCTAATAGTGTAAATTTTTGATTCAGAGTAGAGTCAATATAATAAGGGAATTGTTAAGCCTGTTGAGAAGCCTTAAGACTCGTTCATTCTTGCCTAATACCGTTCGTGCTGTGAGGTGGGCTAATTGAAGTACAAATTAGTACCGTGATCTTAACTAAACCGCAACTATGGTAGGTGAAGATGCAGTACCAGCTGTCCCAGCTCTAAGTCAATTAAAGCGGTATATGGGAGCCTATAAGGGGCGCCTGAGCAAAGCATGTGAGGAGTGTCGTACGGTCAGGCAAGACCAAGACGTAGACTGGGAGGAACTAGAGAGTTGCCTGAAACCTTTGGAGCAAAGACTAGAGGCCTTTGAGAGATCATTTATCCTTTATGAGACAGAGGCCTATACTACAGGTGAGTCTGAATATACAGTCGAAGTAGCACGGACGGACTATGACGAACGAAGGCAGAGTGTAAAGCAGAGATGAGACTTGCAGGCAGTTAATAAAGACTTTGGAAGGCCGTACAGCAGGGCAGCAAATGTTTCAAGGAACACGAACAACAGCACGCCTGTTAATTGTGTTGCCCAGATTGCCCCAGTTGAATTTACCAACGTTTGACGGAACCTTAACGGAGTACATTGCTTTCTGGGATCAGTTTAAAGCCCAGATAGATGACAGAGATGATTTGTCAGATGCCGTCAAGTTACAATATTTGCGTTCACAGCTCAAGGGTAAAGCCTAGGACTTGGTCCGGCATTACCAAACCACCGACACCAATTACCAACATGCCAAAGACCAATTAAAGGACATGTTTGGCAACACTGAGGAGATAAAGGTAGCTATACTTTATCGGTTGTTGGATCTAGAGGCTTGTCGCCATGACTGTCAGAGCTTAGAGAAGTTCCGAATCGAGGTTATGAGTTTGACGAATAGTCTTAAAGATTTACATGATTGGGGTAAGTCAGAATGGTTCATCAGTCAGGTGATTCAGAGGAAACTGGCTGGCACTACAGTGCATGAGTTGCACTTAGAATATCGGACGAACCGGTTCACAATGCAACAGATCGTTGAGGGGTTGGGAGATCTCGTGTCTCACCTGAGCATAGGTCGGGGGGAGAAATTGCCGACCAAGGTGGAATCGATCAACCCCTCCAGATACTCGAGAGATAAAGCTAAAACCACCCTACTAGGGTTGGCTCATATTATGCCCAGGACAAGTCCTCCACCCCCAGAGCCAAGGGAGAAGTCATTCAAGCGGCCAGTAAGAGACGGTGCGTGTTTTGTGAAGAAGAACATGCTAGTTCAGGGTGTTCAAGCTTCACCACCTATAACCAAAAGGGGTTCAACGACTAAGGGAGTTGAGACTTTGTTTCAAGTGTTGTGGAGAACATTTTGCCAGGGACTGTAATGCCCAACTCAGGAGTGTCGGGCCCGCTGAAAGGGTAAGCACCACAGTGCACTGTGTCCTAATGACGCCAGATTAGCACAAGTTAAGGAGAGCAAACCGCGAGAAAGGGCAGAGAGCAAGAACAAGTCTGAAGTAGTGATGAGTGTGGCGAGTACGGCACCGAGAATTTGTTCTGGTGAGCAGTTTCAAGGTTCGGTGGCCTTGCCCACCATAATGGCGGTGGTTGCGAACGGGAAGAATTCTGAAATGACCCGTTTGTTCTTCGACAGTGGGGCACAGAGATCCTTCATAGTGGAGAGTCTAGCAACTAGATTGAAGCTGGAGACAGTTGGTAAAGTTGACATGAAGGTGGAAGGGTTTGGTGGGGAAGTCCCAGGCAGGTCTTATCCAGTAGTCAATGTGACGGTCAGGTTAGCCGGGCATCGACGGGAAATTTCAGCCTTGATAGTGAAGAGGCTGCCCAATATCATTACCACTAAGGGACTGGCTGCAGCAGTCAAACGTTTGAGGGAGTTGGGTGTGAAGCAGCGAACCAGACATTGCTACAGACAACGTTAGTAATGTAGGAATCTTGGTAGGAGGGGATTACATAGACGAGTTCGTGTCTATGAGAAGGGTTATCAAGGAGGGGGTTGGCCTGTACAGGACTCCAGCTGGGTGCATCGTAGGAGGCAGAGTACCAGCTCACTTCCCTGCGACCCCGGGAAAGGAGGGTTCTGGTATTACAATGACTGAGGCTGTACTGGTGATGCGGATTGGTGTGCACGAAGGTCTGTCAGAGACGCAAGTTGGCATATCCGACAGTGAGCCGGTCCATAAACTATGGGACCTGGATGTAGTAGGGATTAAAGGTGACCAGCCGCCCCCCGAACACGAAGAGACGTATCGAGATTACTTGAACCATGTGCAGTTCAGGGACGGACAGTATTGGGTGCGACTCCCATGGAAACCGGGATACCCAACGCTGCCCACTAATTTCAAGAAGGCACGGGGTCAGTTGAATTCATTGGTGAACAGCCTGACCAAGAAGGGTCTGGTGGGGAAATATGATGATATTATTAAGGAACAGCTGGCCCTTGGGTTCGTTGAGAAAGTGCCCAATGCCAGCCCTGGGGAAAACACCCATTATCTTCCACACATGGCAGTCACCAAGGAGTCGGTAACCACTCCCATCAGAGTAGTCTTCAACTGCAGCTCGCAGGCGAGTCCCCGAGAGCCATCGTTGAACGACTGTCTGCTCACAGGGCCCTCCCTGATGCAGAAATTAGCAGATGTGTTGTTGAGATTCAGGACAGAACAGTACGCCTATGCGGCAGACATTAGTATTGGGTTGCAGCCACAAGACAGGGATTACACAAGGTTCTTGTGGTTGGCTAACAGGGAGGTGCCCAAGCAAGTGTATGATACCTACAGATTCAGGGCAGTGTTGTTTGGTGCCACTAGTTCACCATTCTTATTACAGGCTACCATAGACTACCACCTTGTGAACTGTAACAGCCCACTTAAAGGATTACTGAAGACCCTATTTTATGTAGACAACATGCAAGGTACCACCTCAGATGAAAGGCTGTTGATGGACATTTACCGAGAGTCTAATCAGGAGATGCTCTCGGCTAACATGCCATTGAGAGAATGGGTGACAAACAATCCAACGTTGCGGGGCACGGTGGAACATGACTATGCTGGCTACTCAGTACCTGAGGTAACTTCGGTGTTAGACTGGAGTGGAAAATCGAGGAAGACAGACTTAGGCTAAAGAGGAAACCTGATGGGGAAGGGAAGCTGACCAGGAGGTCTTTGCTGAGCAAAGTACAGACTGCCTTCGATCCTTTGGGTTTGTTGACACCCATCACCATTCGAGGGAGGATGCTAGTGCAACAGACCTGGGAGCTGAACCTAGGTTTGGGACGACCCTGCAGAAACAGTCTGCCAGGAGTGGGATCTGGTTAGCAAAGACCTAGCGGAATTCCCATGATTTCCCACATTCCCCGGGGCCCCATGGGGTGCACCGGGGGGGAAAATTATACTTGGCACGTCTTCTGTGATGCCCCCCTCCGGGGCCAAAGGGGGCCAAGGAAACCCGAAAATTTGGGGGCCCGGGGGAACCAAGTAAATTCGGGTCACCAGCCGGGGCGGGGGTGACACCCCCTGAAAAATTGCCCCGACCCAAAAGAGCTGGGCTCAGGGCGATTTTGGCGGGGAGAAAAGACGGGGTTAAGTACGTAGAGGAGGTTTTTTAAAAATCTGGGGGTGAGACACACCTATGTATGGACAACTCGGGGTACCCTTACAGTGGGTCCAAAAACGACAGGTCTACCCCCCCTAGGGCCCGGAAAATCGGGGAAAAAGGAAGACGGAACTGCATCAACTCAAAAATTCCCGGTACCAAGATCAAAACCCAGCCGACCTGATAAGCCGGGGGGGTGAAAACACAAAAAGCTGAGTAAAGCGAGTTTTGGTTCAAAGGCCCAGCGGGTTTTCCCGGGCAGGGATTGCGGGCCGGGGGCAAAATTCGTGGAGACAACCCGGGCATAAAACACTTTGCGGGGGGAACCCGCACGGGAAATTTTTTGACCCCAGGGCTACCCCTAGAGGGGGGAAAATTTATGGGAGTCAGGGAAAAGGGTTTTTTCAATTTGGAGGAAACTGCAAAAAAAAGGGAAAGCCGGGTCCCCATTTGGGTCTCTCGGGGGTCCCAAGAAAAAGGGAAAGGCAGTACCAAAAGGGGGGGGTTTCCAGGGTGCGGAAGTATTTTGGGGACCGGGCAGCGGGTTGTGGCGCCCCGGGAAGCGTGCCCCCCAACACGACGACTCGGGAACAGTAAAATTGGTTCACTTTTTGGGTTTTTGGTTTTCCAGACCCTCGGGGCAAATAAGATGCGGGGGAGAATACAAAACTCTGAGCCGGCTAGGGGCCCCCCAACATCCCTCTACGGGAAAGGAGGGATGGCGACAGGGGCAAATTGATAACAAAGTTTCCCTCAGAGGACCTTAAAATGGGGGGTTTGGAGAAAACCCTAAACCGCCTACGCAGAAAAAACTGGGGGTTATGAGGGTCGACGCCTAAAAAGGGGTGCTAAAAGTTTGAAAGGGTCGCCGGGGTACAGGGGAAGGCCCCTCCCAAATACCCAGGCCACCACCGTGCCTCAGGGGGGTACGTAGTGACAGGCCCTTTGAGACGTGGGAATAAGACAAACGGGGGCTACAAATTGAAAAACCCCCCCGGAGCCCGAAAAGGGGGGCCCTCAGAAATTATAGTTCCTGTTTTACTTGTGCCACACTCAAACTGGGCTTTTGGTTTTTGGGCCCAAAAGATAGGTCAACGGACTTTCGTGAAGCTGTTCAGGGGGTTTACAGCCTTTTTCCGTGCCCGCGTTTGTTAAATCTCGGCCAATGGCACAAGTTTTAGGGGGGCCCGATAAATTTTTCCCGGAATCTTAGGGAAAAACGGGGAAGCACGAGAAACCCCTGAAAGAATAGAGTGCGAGTGGAGGTTCATACCCCCGGGGCCCCTTGGCAAGGGGGGAAATTTCTATGAACGAAAGGGTGGGCACAGTCAAAAGGTGCATTCGGAAGGCCCTTGCAACGGCAGGGGAGTGACTTTGATGAACTGGGACAGTTTTAGTTGAATAAAGAAAGGATTAAAAACGGGCCCTTTGGGACCTACGTACAAAAAGAATTAAATGGGGCAGGAAGCCCTCACCCCCAAACACATGCTTTTTGGGAAGGGGGTTGACCCCTTCCCCCCCAATTTTTGGAGCCCAAAATCTTCCAAGGAGCGGGAAATTTTTAAAGGCCAGTTTGGTCCCCCCTTTCAACGAAAAAAACGGGCCCAGGATAAAACAACAGACTGGGAACACCCTTTGGACAAAGGGAACCCAAGGTGTGGCGCAGGGTTACTTGACAACCTTGGGGGAAAGATTTCTGGGGTTCCCGTACCCCCGAGGCAAATAAGATATGCAAGTAAAGGGGAAACCGGGGTGCATAGGGGAATCCGAGGCCCCCCGGGCATACAGCCCTTGGCCTCGAGTGTCAACCCCCCCGACAAGGTTTGGGGCTTTTGAAAGGGGGAAAGGGTAGAATAAAATGGGTCGAGCCCTATAAGACCCATAAACAGGCTTTTACCTGGGAACCCGGGACATGAAAATTAGCCCCAAAAGGCTGACCGACTGAGGGGGCCGGAAAACCCGTCGAACGGCGCTAAAGCCCCGGGGCCCACTGGAGGGCCTGGGGGGAGGCAGACTTGATCAAAAACTTACGCCTCCTTCGCCCAGCGGGGGGGATGGGGAAAATTTTTTTTGGGGGCCCTAAATTTCCACGGACAGATCCAGCATGGCCGAAACGGGACAGCTGAGCGGCGGGGCCCTATACCCCCCCCCTAACAATCACTTCCCTTTTCGGGTGGGGCGATGGATTTTTGGTAGGCATGAAATTTAATTTATAGATTTACTTCGGGAAGGAGTGGGGTATTTTGAACTTTTTATTTAAATTAATATTATTTTTAACAAAAGGTATCTGTAGATAAAAAATAATTAGCCCTTTAAGACCAAAAACATGGTTTATTAATAGGCCGAAAAATTGGGCAAACACTGGGTTTAAAAGTTAGCTAGGGAAACGGCCCCTAGCTTAAATGGGGAGGCGTGGGTCTAAAAGACAAAGCTTCCCTTTCTAAGACAGACACCAACTGGAAAAAATAGGGTGCCGTTTTTCAGCAACGGGCCCCCACGTGCCCTTCACATCGAGACATGGGGAAATCTGGTAGAGGCACTTCGATGTACCATAGATGACCTCCTCCGTCAGGCCCATACAGTAAGACAAGACCACTATTTCTCGTAGAATTCTGGCCAGTGTCTGGAGAGTTGGTGAGTTGAGTTTTGACTGTGGGCCCGGTTGCAACAGGTTGAGCATGCCCAGTAAGTACCAGTGTCTCAGAGCAGTCTGGAAGCTAGTGTCTGAGTCTGCATAGTTATACTAGGGGATACATACCCTCTTGGATATAGGAATTTCTGAGGTGCAGGCAGGACACTAATTACGATTGAATATTGCAGGAATTAAGGCTCCCGGTTGCACGTGGTTTCTGAGGGGAAGTCCAAAGGGGGCTAAGGCTAAGCTTAGAGAAGTGAAGATCAGGATATATGATGCAACACCAAGTAAGTTAGTCCTTTATACGTGCATGCAGGCGAGGTTTTCTTGTAACATCAATCATTTGTGAAAATCTGTCCTATAAGCCACTTGTGAGGCTGAGGTACCCAACTCAGAGCTCGGTGTCAACAGAGTTTGCCAGGGTAGGCGACTCACTTGGAGGCAGCCCACACAAATTTTCACAGTACCCAGGTACCTACCAATTGCTAGGTGAACAGGGGTAGCAGGTGCATAGAAACATTCCAAAGTTTCCTCACGTGCCGGAGATTGAACCACGAACACTCAGTGTGTCAGCTGAGTGCGTTGCTAACCGAGCCACGGGAGTAAATGTTGATATGGAAAACCCTTTCCCAGATCCAGGGCTCTCGAAAACCAGCAAAATCCATAGATACAGTCTTGACTAAGCCAAATAAACTTCACATCCAGCGTATTGAAACAGCTGAAACAGCCAACATATTAAATTATTTTTTCTCTGCTGTAGGATCAAGACTACCTTACTGGAAGGTTTCCGAACTCATTCCAGCTAACTTCAACTATCCTACTGAGGTCACAATTTTAACAAAATCACTAAACAGTTCACGTACTGTTACCCATTTTGGCAAATTTGTTCATCAAATCATTAGAAACCAGAACTTTCCCAGCACTGTATTCCCTGGAACGCAGGCGGGAGAGATGCATGATTATATACACTTGGAAAATCCTAGAGGGATTAGTACCAAATTTGCACACGAAAATCACTCTCTACGAAAGCAAAAGACTCGGCAGGCGATGCAACATCCCCCAATGGAAAGCAGGGCTGCCACGAGTACGATAAGAAACAAAGTAATAAGTGCCAAAGGCCCAAGACTGTTCAACTGCCCCCCAGCATACATAAGAGGGATTACCAATAGAGCCCTGACTGTCTTCAAGAAGGCACTGGACAGACACCTAAAGTCAGTACCTGATCAGCCGGGCTGTGGTTCGTACGACGGTTTACGTGCTGCCAACAGTAACAGCCGGGTTGATCAGGCCCTGATCCACCATGAGGCTTGATCAAAGACAGGGCCGGGAGGCGTTGATGGCACAACTTTTGTCCTCTCCAATTCAGATTCGACTTTTCTCGACAACACTTAATGAGGAGCTCATTTTTAACATCGACAAAACCTTCTACATGGTGTTTTGAAACAGTTACATATATCCAGCTAAATACAACGATCAACGGTTCTCCTTTTTTAAGATAAACAGAGACAAAATTCTTAGGTTTGTACCTTAATTGTACCTTGAAGTTTAATACCCACATCCAGTACATAACAAAGAAGGTCTCCAAAACAGTAGGCAATCTCTCTAAGAAAAAGGTTAATATTTTTAGTGTACATGCATGTATTTTACCTTCAGTGAATCCAATGAAATACATGCACGTCAGCAAAATTAATATTGATCACTGTGGAGAAAAGGCCAGGTTAATGTTCCTAAACAGACAGACACAGTGCTTATCTGCTCAGGGTTGTGAGACCCTATATCTAGCTCTTATATAATGTGTATTCCATTCTTGTTTTTACATGGTTTCCTGCTCTAACCGAGAATTTAAAAGCATATGATAAACTACCCAGAATAAGATGGTGAGAGTCATCCTGGATCTGGGTCTTAGAGATATGTAAGCCAAGATGAAATACATCAACTGGAAATGCTTAATGAAGCAGATAGTGCAAGTCAGTTGAAGCTCATCAGTATATTAAGTATACAATATATAAACAGTTATATACATAATTGGTCGCATTGGGATCTGATCGTAAACAGGGGGTCCACTGTATTTAGTTAACAATCAGTGTCCGGATAATCTTGTTGCAAATTTTGTCAAAGTTAGGAACTAAAGCCAATATGGTACTAGGAGAAGTAGTAAATAGTTTTGTAGTGCCCACAGTATGTGGCTCGGCTGCTAATACCATCTGATACACAGAAGTACTATATGGAGTGCAAGAGGTTATTTGATTATGATAAAGTCTGTCTCACTATAAACTAGATTAGGAACAGTGCTAAAGAGGCTGTTAAATTGAACTACAATAAAGGAAGAAAAATGGTTTATTGTATAGTTAATATTCAAGTAATTGATGTATATAACTGATTTCTTTCATATTAATACTTATGTAATTTATTTTCATGTAACTGATTTACTCATTTTCTTTAATTTGTGTTGTTAATAATTATAAATGATTTTTACTGTATCTAAGAGTTATGTAATGATCCCCAGTGGTAATAAGCCATTTTTTAATTATACCAGGTAATTTACATATATGTTACTAAGACAACTGTGATAATCTAAAATTGTTAATTAAAACTTAAAATATAATTACATATTTAGGTAGACAGTTTGGAGGGATATGTTGTGTATCTTTATACGTATATGCTTCTAAACTGTTGTATTCTGAGCACTTCTGCAAAAACAGTGATAATGTGTGAGCTTGGTGAAAGTGTTGAATGATGAAAGTATTTTCTTTTTGGAGATTTTCTTTCTTTTTTTTGGGGTCACCCTGCCTCGGTGGGAGACGGCCGACTTGTTGAAAAAAAAAATTAGGTAGACATAGCAATCACATATCCTTAAACCATAGAAAAGGCAATAATGTTATATTTTACTATTAATGTTTTTATCACAGTGATCACATATGATAAATAAATATATAAAAATTTCAAATAATTTTTAATTATGCAACATTATGTGAAGAACAGTCAGTTCAATTGCGTAAGACAAATCTCAAAAAAAAAAAAAAAAAAAACAGAACAACAGTGATTCTCATGAGTAAGTATGCAATAAATGTACTTTATCCTGTTCCTCATCCTCATATCAGACATAGACAGATTATTATTATTATAATCAAAAAGAAGCGCTAAGCCACAAGGGCTATACAGCAGACATAGACAGAGATGTAAACCATAGCACCGTATCATCCTTTGCAAACGATACTAGGCTCTGCATGATAGTGCCGCCACTGAGGACACGGCAAATCTCCAAGAAGATATAAATCAAGTGTTCCAATGGGCAACAGAGAACAATATGAACTTCAATGAAGACAAATACCAACTGCTCCGTTATTTAAAACAGGAGGAAATAATAGCTAGAACTGAGTATACTACAAACTCTAATCACACAACAGAGCGGAAAAATAATGTGAAGGACCTGCGAGGGGTGAAGTCTGAGGATCTCACCTTCAAGGCTCACAACAGTGCCACTATCACATCTGCGAGGAAACTAATAGAATGGATAATGAGAACATTCAAGACAAGAGATGCCAAGCCAATGATGATCCTTTTCAAATCGCTTGTTCTCTCTAGGTTGGAATACTGCTGTACATTAGCATCCCCATTCAAGGCAGGTGAAACTGTAGATCTAGAGAATGTACAGAGGACCTTTACTGCACATATTAGTTCCATCAAACACCTTAACTACTGGGAACGCTTGGAAGCACTTGACTTGTACTCACTGGAGCGCAGGCGAGAGATACATCATATTCTATACCTGGAAGATCCTGGAGTGACTGGTCCCTAATCTGCACACAGAAATCACTCCCTACGAAAGCAAAAGACTTGGCAGACGATGCAACATATCCTCAGTGAAAAGTAGGGGCGCCACTGGTACACTACGAGAAAACTCAATAAGTGTCCAGGGCCCAAGACTGTTCAACAGTCTCCCACCAGCCATAAAGGGAATTACCAATAGACTCCTGGTTGCCTTCAAGAGGGCGCTGAACAGATACCTAAAGTCGGTGCAGAATCAGCCGGGCTGTGGTTCGTATGCTGGACTACTTACGGCCAACAGTAACAGCCTTTTTGATCAGGCTCTGGTTAACCAGGAGGCCTGATGATGGACCGTGCCGCTGGGGCGTTGATCCCGGAATACCCTCCAGGTAGACTCCAGGTAGACTTAGTTTTACTGATCATTGTACCATGGTGTCTGTTGTAAAGTACCTTATCTATAAGGTCAGTAGCTCTAAATATTGAAGAGCAGTAGTGGAGTGGACCTCACTGGGACAGCATCGGGGATTCCTGCGATACAGTAGGGCCCCACTTATACAGCAGGTTAGGCTACGGGCTACTGCTGTAAAGTGAAAATCACTATATAGTGAAACTTAGTGCTAGGCTTAAAAATTGCATATACAGTACACACATTACTTATCTTAAAATATTTTCGTCCTTAGCTTATAGTGAGTGGTGAATATAATTATTGTAGGAAGTCTGAATAAATGAAGAATTAGTATAATTTAAAATCACTGCATTAGCGAAACGTCATAAAGCAAAATGCTGTATAGCGGGGCCTGCCTGTCTCAGGGCACCGGATCATTACTGGCTCTTTTGGCCAAAAAGACCCTTAAACCCATCCACAACAAGGCCACGTCTGAAACAGTTGATAGGAGGTTAGGAAAGAAGTTTTTGATATAACAAGAGAGATTGGTATGAAAAGCATGTTTCTCTACGATCCCTAATGACATTGTCAGTATTATGTCTCTTGTGCTTTGTGATCCAGTTAAATATACATTGTTCTCTCTTTGGATGATTTCTAGTGCATTCAGTATTGTATGTTTTCCTCCTAAACATGCAGTTTTTTCTGAAATTCAGAAAAACTCAGGTTTTTTAACCTCAGCTACAGTAGTGGACCCCCGGTTAACGATATTTTTTCACTCCATAAGTATGTTCAGGTGCCAGTACTGACCGAATTTATTCCCATAAGGAATATTGTGAAGTAGATTAGTCCATTTCAGACCCCCAAACATACACGTACAAATCGCACTTACATAAATACACTTACATAATTGGTCGCATTCGGAGGTAATCGTTATGCGGGGGTTGTATTTGGTGTTTGCTCTCACATGTGGTGGCGGTGCACGACGAAGACAAACTAGGATATTCTGAGTTCAATATGACATAATCAAGATTGTTTGGAAAACCAATAGGAACGATGGGACTCAGACGGTCTAAGCAGTAATTGTGAAATTAAAGGTCTCCAAATGTGATCTGTTATATAGTTTCCGAGGAAGGCATAGAGGTAGACCCTTCGTAGATAAATATTGTACAATGATGGGAAGTTACTCAAGCAGGTCGTGATTTGAGGTCTTCCCTGAGATTTGTTTCATTTTTTTTTCTTTCTTTTGTTTTCTTTCTCTAAATATTTGCTTCCATTTCGCTCACAAAACGAGAACGCCTCATCCGATCAGTTTCAATATTTCAACACTAAAGCAAGATTTATGTGGCTATTGCCATGTGCGGGTTGTAGAACTCATTCAAAGAAACATGGATCGAGTTCAGCAACTTTCAAAAGCCTATGCTGCTTGACTTCAAATGTTCTAAATGGGGCTTACTTCTTCGACGATGGTGGAGAGTGAAACTGATTTTTGCACGGGCATATTTACTAATTTTACTAAAAAACAGTGTGAAATTTTAATTACTTTTAAATCACATAAATATATTCCAGAACGACTCAGACTATAATAATTGAGGCATCTTATGGCCAGGGTAAAACCCATGAAATTCAGCTTGGATGTGCGAAAATTTGTACGTATATTAAATTAGTTAAAGGAAACATGGATTTATGTGATAACTGTAGAATGACTGTTCTGACAGATTTCAAAATATTTGCCGTGGTATTTTTTTTCAGAAAGGAAGGTATGCATTATTATTAATCTAAAATAGTTCCAATTTGTCAATTTTATTAAATAAGAAGCGATATTAATTTCAAGTTAATAACTAAAGAATGACATTTTGAAATGATATTATCCTTCCTACTGAATGCTGATGCACTCACTAAAAAAAATATCACCAAATAAGGTTATTTTGTGCACGTGTAAATATAAAATTTTACTGATATTGTTAAATGACTTGGAACCGTTGGATTCTGATCAGTTTGTGTTGAATGCCGTTTCTGATAGGCTTCAAACTTACCACTTTTAGTAGGCATTATTATAAGAAAGCTTAATATTCATTTTTAGAGATGTAATTTCTTTTTTACCACTTTTAGGAAAAAAAATGGTTTCCGTGTAATAATTAGTGAGTGAATGAATTTTCTGATCGGCTTCAAATTCTAACTAAGCACTTGCCTATCAATACTGGGAAAAAAAAATCATCAGATTTGGACTGTTTTGGTGACAATTTGTTGTTTTTAAAGACAAATATGTGAAATTTGACAATTTTAAGAAACTCAAATCGAATGTTTTTAAGTTTTACGAGAGAAATAGAAAAAGTAGAAAACAGCAACAAGGAAAACTGAGAAATATTAAAAAACTCTTTTTTTTTTAGATTTTTAATTTTCAGTAGCCTACTGAGCCCATAAATACTATATTTTCGAAATTTCCAAGATTTCAGATCCAGCGTATTGTTAGGTACAACGTGGAAGACTTCCAATAACTTCATCAAAAGATTTTGTTTACATCTTCAGAAAGCCTCATGTGATCGGCTTCAAATTTTCAACCCTAGTGAACTAAATTAGAGCTATTTTCGTGGAATAATTGGCAAGTGCATCTGCAACATCTTTCCTACGTCCAATTTTCCTGTGAGCATAAGCGAGTGTAGTCATATAAAAAGTTTTTTTTTTTTTTAATTTTCGAGGTTATAACCATGAAGCATCTATCACATTCCTATTCAGACTCACTTTTGAGTAAAAGAAAGACAATATATACATAAAAGGAAAAGAAACCTTTGATCCAAGGTTGTGTAGGCTATTATGAACCAGTTTTATCAATAATATTGGTTTCTGTGAAATAAATGGAGAATGTCTCTCTTTATTAGAAATAAGTCACAGTAAACCATACCCCCGGCCGGGATTGAACCCGCGGTCATAGAGTCTCAAAACTCCAGCTCGTCGCGTTAGCCACTAGACCAGCTAGCCACAATAAGATTCATCCAACTAGGTGTATTTCTACACCATAGGAAGGTTAGCACAGGAACCTCTGTGACCACAAATGCAAGTTTTTACAGACGAATCTCCAGCTAGCGTGGCCGTGACGAACTCTAGCTCAAGTCACTTCACTGCCGTCAACATGACTCAAAAAATCGTAATGACACGATTGCAAACAAACCATACCCCCGGCCGGGATTGAACCCGCGGTTTATTTGCAATCGTGTCATTACGATTTCTTGAGTTAAGTCACAGTGTTTAATCTTTTTTTTTTTTTGTCTTGGAGTAAATCAATTAAATGTTCTTTTATGTGCCTATAACATCTGTGTGCCTTCACGAACATTGTTAGAAATTTGTATATTATGTACACTAAGCTTCCATAAAACTTACTTATTTCTTAATTATTACTTACTTACTTACTTAAATATTTTACTAACTTTCTTAGCTGCTGGTCAGGATTGATTCTGGTCTCTGTAGCTTTCAATTTGTTTTTCGGAAAGCAGTTAGAGAAACTTGAAGAACTGCTTTTCCTGCTTTAATTTCTGAGTGTGGCATCTGCTCAGCTTCAAGCCTTCCATGCTGATACCTTGGTAATGCAGTTTTTGAGCTGCTTCAAGCTTAATGTGCTTGTGTATTTTAGGATACTTGGTCTCTTTGAAAGCATTAAATTAGATTTGGCTATGTATATGTGTAGAAATATTAGATTCATCATGATAATTGATGAATCTCCCTTATGATTCCCTTTAAATTTTCAGTGGTATTATTTAACTGCATTGTCAAACTTATGCCACACTCTGCACTATTCCAATCGCCTGCATTGTGGGACCATTCTTGGATCGCGCAGCGACCGAAATACATCTAGTTTGAAACATTTTGTATTTAGGACCTCTGTATGCCCACCTTAGGGTGTCTGAAGATCGCTTTGCTGTTTTATGTTTGATCTTGTTTGTTGAGTACTGTTTCACGAAGTTATATCTACTGTATCATGGACAGACATTTTCTCAGGAAGGTGAAAACATTAAAATTAAACTGCATTAGAAGCTCGTGCCGCACTGTACACTATTCCTTTTTCTTGCATTGAGGTACAGTTGGCTCGGGTTATGCAATACCGTTATATCTCTTTCTTAGATCGCCCAGCGATTGAAATGCTGTTTTTTTTTTTTAGGATGCTCGTACCAGGATTTACCATCATTGCTGCTTTTCATATATCTGCGACGTCAAAGTCTATTTTTGATCACTTTAAAGAGGAACAATATAAAGGTATTTCCACAACCCCCAGTTGTTTATAACAGTAAGGAACTAAAAGGTCCAGAGAAGACTATGAAGAGTTATAGCATCAAGAAATTAAAATGGTCTATGACTGACTAGGGGCTGTAGCACACTGATGTTCTGTCTAGGTTTGATTTTAAGATGGAATATCGTGCTGGCAAGCCAAATAGAAATGCTATTTGGCTTGCCAGCACGGACCAGTCCTCAGATCTACTGGAAGCGTTGGAAGCAGACGCTTGGGATACAGAGAGTAAAAACTACTAATAAAGACAGTAGTGTTTGCCTGCCTACCTGTTCAGCATTTCAAGAGAACAACTAGGTTGGTAGACAGCAACCGCCCAGGGAAGTACTACCGTCCTGCCAAGTGAGTGTGAAACAGAAACCTGCAACTGTTTTACATGATGGTAGGATTGCTGGTGTCCTTTTTCTTTTTCCTAAACATGCAAGATTTCAGGTACGTCTTGTTACATCTACTTACACTTAGGTCACACAGCACATTCATGTACAAGCATATACATGTACCTTTCTGGGTTCTCTTCTATTTTCTTACTAGTTGTTGTTCCTGTTTATTTCCGCTTATCTCCATGGGGAAGTGAAACAGAATTCTTCCTCCGTCTGCCACGAGTGTCGTAAGACGTGACTAAAATGCTGGGAGCAAGGGGCTAGTAAGTCCCTTTCCTGTATAAACTACTAAAAACGAGAAAAAGAAAGACTTTATAAAATCTAGGATGTTTGAATGTGCGTGCATGTAGTGCAATTGATAAAAAAGAAATGATTCCTAATGTTATGAATGAAAAAGAAGCTGGATGTCCTAGCTCTAAGTGAACCAAAGCTGAAGGCGGTAGGAGAGTTTCAGTGGGGAGGAATAAGTAGGATTAAGTCAGGAGTATCTGAGAGTTAGAGCTAAGGAAGGGATAGCAAAAATGCTGAAGGATCAATTATGGAAAGAGAAGAGGGAGTATAAATATAGTAATTCAAGCATAATGTGGATTAACCCTTAAACGGTCCAAAGAGATCGACGTTCAAATTCGTAGTGCTACGAAAGTAGATCTACTTTTTTTACATATTTTCAAATATAACAAAAAAAAATGTAGATAAAAGTTTTTTTTACACTTTTTCAAATGTAAAACAAAAAAGAAGATCTACATATTTTTACATACTTTCAGATGTTGAAAAAATGTATATATACGTTTGGACCATTTAAAGGTTAAAATAAGGGTCGGATGCAAAAAGTGGGTCATAGTAAGTGTATATACACCTAGAGAAGAGAGGAGTGTAGAGGAGAGAGAGAGAGAGAGAGAGAGCGAGATTTTGAGAGATGTTCAGTGAGTGTGTAGGAACTTTTGAACCAAGTGAGAGAGTAATTGTGGTAGGGGACCTGAATGCTAAAGTAGGAGAAACTTTTAGAGAGGGTGTGGTAGGTAAGTTTGGGGTGCCAGGTGTAAATGATAACAGGGAGCCCTTGATTGAACTTTGTATAGAAAGGAGTTTGGTTATAGGTAATACATATTTTTAAAAAAAGAGGATAAATAAGTATACAAGATACGACATAGTACATAATAACAGTAGTTTGTCGGACTATGTATTGGTAGATAAAAACTGTTGGGTAGACTTCAGGATATACATGTTTATAGAGAGGCCACAGATATATCAGATCACTTTCTAGTTGTAGCTTACAGTGAGAGTAAAAGGTAGACAGGATACAAGGAAAATGGAAGAAGCAAGTAAGAGAGAGGCGAATGTTTATAAACTAAAGGAGGAGGCAGTTAGGGTAAGATATAAACAACTACTGGAGGACAGATGGGCTGTTGAGAGTATTAGGCAATGGGGTCGAAGATGTATGTGGAAGGTTTAAAAATGTAGTGTTAGAGTGTTCAGCAGAAGTTTGTTGTTACAGGAAAGTGGGTGCAGGAGGGAAGAGGAGCGATTGGTGGAAATGATGTAAAGAGAGAAAAAGTTAGCATATGAGAGGTTTTTACAAAATAGAAGTGATGTAAGGAGGGAAGAGTATATAGAGAAAAAGAGAGATTAAGAGACTGGTCAAGCAATGTAAAAAGAGAGTAAATTAGAGAGATGGTGAGTTATCAAATTTTTTTATGAAAAATAGTTTTGTAGTGAGATTAACAAGCTGAGAAAGCCTAAGGAACGAATGGATTTGATAGTTAAAAATAGGAGAGAAGAGTTAGTAAATGGAGAGTTAGAGGTATCGAGAAGATGGAGGCAATGTTTTGAGAAATTGTTAAATGCTGGTGAAGATGGGAAAGCTGTGATTTCGTGTATAAGACAAGGAGGAATAACATCTTCTAGGAGTGAGGAAGAGCCATTTGAGAGTGTGGGGGAAATTCGTGAGGCAGTGAGTAGAATGAAAGCGGGTAAGGCAGCTGGGATTGATGGGATAAAGATAGAAATGTTAAAAGCAGGTGGGGATATAGTTTTGGAGTTGTTAGTGCTTCTATTTAATAAATGTATGGAAGAGGGTACGGTACCTAGGGATTGACAGAAAGCATGCATAGTTGCTTTTTATAAAGGCAGAGGCGACAAAAGAGAGTGTAAAAATTATAGGGGAATAAGTCTGTTGAGTATACATGCTAGAGTGCATGGTAGAATTATTATTGAAAGATTTAAGAGTAAGATGGAGAGTAGGATTGCAGATGAACAAGGAGGCTTTTGGAAGGGTAGCGGGGGGGGGTAGACCAAGTGTTTACAGTGAAACATATAGGTGAACAGTATTTAGATAAGGGTAAAAAGGAATAGAAAGTAGGTTATTGATAGCAGTGAAGAGTTTCTACAAGGATAGTGAAGCTCAGGTTAGAGTTTGTAGGAGAGAGTGAGATTATTTCCTAGTAAAAGTAGGCCTTAGACAGGGATGTGTGATGTTACCATCACACAATATATTTTTAGATGGAGTTGTAGTAGAAGGCTCGGGAGTTGGCAAGAGGTGTGGGAACTGAGACACATGTGTAACATCTGGGTATCTACTGTAGACGTTTCGCCATCCAGTGGCTTTATCAATACAGATTCTAGGACATAATTTGAAGACAATAGAACTATATAGAGAAGATGAGGTAATCAGTTCTTGAGCCTTGGAGCTGGTGTGAAGAGCACCGTAGCCCTAAAAATTCTGGAGCACAGACAAGGAGGCTGGCACTTATATACTAACATCAGATGGAAAGGGACAGGTAGCAGACGAGGGCCTAGTCACTGATAGGTGGGATTCCCCAGGGTAAGTGGGATTCCCCAGGGTAAGTGGGATTTCCCCAGGGTAAGTTGTAGTAGCCGTGAAGAAGGTCATGTAGATGTCCTCTGAGCCAAGATTCCATGATGTTACAGTGTCTGACAAGTTGTACAAGAATGTTGCACATGTGTCTCCGTTTTCATCTTGTCGGTATTGTATAGCATTCTAGTACATGAAGTGTGACGTTAAAAGATAAAACTCTAACAAAAAGTGAGAGTTGTCACAGTTGCTCTTTGCTGATGACACTGTGCTTTTGGGACATTCTGAAGAGAAGTTGCAAAGGTTGGTTGATGTGTTTGATAGGGTATGTAAAAGAAGGAAAATAAATGTGAATATAGGAAAAAAGTAAGGTGATGAAGATAACAAAGAAATTAGGTAACGAAAGACTGGATATCAGAGTGGAGGGAGAGAGTATGGAGGGGGTGAATGTGTTCAGATATTTGGGAGTGAACATGTCAGCAGATGGGTCTAGGAAAAATGAGGTGAATCATAGAATTGACGAGGGGAAAAATGAATGGTTCACTGAGGAGTTTGTGGAGACAAAGAACTTTATCCATGGAAGCGAAACAGGGAATGTATGAAGGTATAGTTATACCAACTCTCTTATATGGATGTAAAGCATGGGTGGTGAATATTGTACCAAGGAGAAGGCTGCAGGCAGTGGAAAGGTCATGTCTGAGGGCAATGTGCGATGTAAATATAATGCAGGGAATCCGTAGTTTGGAGATTAGGAGGAGGTGCAAGATTACCAAAACTATTATCCAGAGGGCTGAGGAGGGATTACTGAGGTGGTTCGGACATATAGAGAGGATGGCAAGAAGTAGAATGATTTCGAGTGCGTATAAATCTGTAGTAGAGGGAAGGCGAGGTTGGGGTAGGCCTAGGAAAGATTGGAAGGAGGAAGAGGGTAAAGGAGGTTTTGTGTGCGAGGGGCTTGGACTTCCAGCAAGGATGCGTGAGCATGATAGATAGAAGTGAATGGAGACAAAAGGTTTTTTAGGACTTGACGTGCTGTTGGAGTGTAAACAAGGTAACATTTATGAAGGGATTCAGGGAAACCGGCAGGCCGGACTTAAGATAAGATAAGATTTCGTTCGGATTTTTTAACCCATGAGGGTTAGCCACCCAGGATAACCCAAGAAAGTCAGTGCGTCATCGAGGACTGTCTAACTTATTTCCATTGGGATCCTTAATCTTGTCCCCCAGGATGCGACCCACACCAGTCGACTAACACCCAGGTACCTATTTGCTGCTAGGTGAACAGGACAACAGGTGTAAGGAAACGTGTCGAAATGTTTCCACCCGCCGGGAATCGAACCCGGGCCCTCCGTGTGTGAAGCGGGAGCTTTAGCCACCAGGCCTGGAGATGGGATGTACAGTGCTGGCACTCTGAAGGAGGGGTGTTAATGTTGCAGTTTTATAACTGTAGTGTAAAGCATCCGTCTGGCAAGACAGTGATGGAGTGAATGATGTAAGTTTTTCTTTTTTGGGACACCCTGCCTTGGCGGGAGACGGCCGATGTGTTTAATAATAATAATAATAATAATAAATAATAATAATAATAATAAAAAAATAATTAATAATAAAATAATAATAATAATAATAATAATATTATTTTTATAATATTAATAATTATAATAATAATAATAATATTATGTTAGCAGACAGTACAAGAATCCCAGTGAAAGAATTGACATTATTTGACTATTGGATTACTCGAGGTTAAGTCTAAATAATTCATTACGTAAAACTATTGTAAAAGTTTAAAATTATTTGTGAGGCCGAAAGAAAATCTTAATTATTTCGACTCTTCCTCATAAATATTTATATTTATTTGGGTACTTATATTGTGTGTCTCATTAGGTGACAGGATATGTACCCTAAGGTGTGGATTTCTTTCAAAGGTGACAGAGTTACCGTACAGTCTTAATGACTGCATGGTAACTCGCCGATAACTCTTTCACTGCACGCTAACTCTATCGATAGGCTTTAAACCAAGCAACCTCATAAAGACACAGGAAGAGCCTTCATAACGTGTACAGTAAATGAAGGAACTGGAATATACACAAAGATGTGTATCTGAATATTTTGTAACATATACAGTGTATATATTATGGAATATGCATATATTTCCATAATATATACACAGGGAAGTGTTTATCTTTCAGGGAGTATCTCTCAGGAGCATCAACATATCTCTCAGATACGTAACTCAGATTATATATAAACACAGAGAGTATTTTAATTCCAGTTTTAGTGAACAAAGTATTCATGTTGATAGTGTTCTGATGAATTGCAACTTTAATGTGTGACGAAAATTTTGCATATAATCAAAATCTTTCACCAAAGCGCGAAATTAACCTTAAAAGTGACTGCTAAACCTTCATTAGCGGGACTAAGGTTCATTATCTGTTTAGGAAGACTTAAACGACATTTAATTAAATAACTAAGATTCCTGGTGAAAACTATATTAAATCGTTGCCTCTGGGAGGAATATTAATTAATTGAGATCAGATAGTTTGGTCCGCTGGTTGAGGCAGGCAGGCAGGCAGGCAGGCAGGCAGGCAGGCAGGCAGGCAGGCAGGCAGGCAGGCAGGCAGGCAGGCAGGCAGGCAGGCAGGCAGAGGCCACAATGTTATTTTAAATCTGTGGACTGGTAGGTGGACAGTCATTGATTCGAGGAGAGTTTAAGTACATCATCACTCATTAATTCCACCACCCTTGCCCAACAAAGTATCAGTGACGCAATAGTACAAACAGAGAGAAGGCATCTAGTGGAAACCCTTCATATAATGTACCCTGCAAAGTCAATCCGTGGAGTTACCATCCAAAGAGATAAGATTACCCGGTTTGTTGGCGGCCACCTAGTAAGGCCTAGTCATGACCCGGAATATGATCGAGACGGTTATAAATAGGGTCAAAACGCGAATAGGTAGGATAACAGAAATAACATGCACTTAGGAGACGAAACATACAACGACATTTCGGTCTATGCTGGACCAATATTAAATAACAACTGAGTGAAGGACGGTAAGAGGAAAGGAAAATAAGTAGTAGTAGTGGTGGTGATAAAAACAGTGGTGGTACTAGTAGTAATAGTAGTTGTAGTAGTAGTGGTAGTAGAAGAAGTAGTAGCAACAATGATAGTAGAAGTTGCCGTCGTAGTAGTAGTGATAGAATTAGCAGTAGTGGTTGTAGCAGAAATAGTATAAATAATAATTTTAGTAGCAGTAGTAAAAATAATCGATTTGCTAAGAATAGAGGTAATAGCAAAGTATGTAATAGAGGTGATATAAATAGCAGTAGTTGTGGTACATATGAATAAGAGAACACAGGAGCACTGAAGGAGACCTGGAGCATGAGCGTGGTGCAAAATCATCACAGAACTTAAACCATTACGATAAAAAAAAAAGCAAGAAAAGGACTACGCAGAGAAACAAGAGTAAATTACACATAAAAGCGACGATGATTAAGTAATCTCAACACTGATTATCTTTCAGAAGGAAGTAGAGAAGCGCTATGTGTTCACCTCGTAGATACCTACTTTTTGTCACGTTAGATTATTATTATTATTATAATCATGGGGGAGAGCTAAATCCGTAGGATTATACAGCGCATGTAGGGAGGGGGTGGAAGGTATTCAGGCTCAGTTCAGGGAACTGGAGCACAGATCCAATTCCCTGGATCAAGAGCCCCTCGCCAGCGTCAAGGAACCTCCCTTGAGGGGTTGTCATGTTAGAGATTATAGACATTCTATTAATCGTTTTTTTGCTAAAACTCTAAACCTCTTCTAGGCTCCACAGACTTCCCTTTGTCGATTCAGACATGCGCAAACATTTCTAGCAAAAATTTTAGTCTTGTGTGCAGTACACATCTACCTTTATCACATTTATGGGTAGTTTCAAATTTATGGGTAGTTTCAAATTTAGGGGTAGTTTCAAATTTAGGGGTAGTTTCAAATCTAGGGTAGTTTCAAATTTAGGTTGGATAAGTACATGAGTGGGAGGGGTTGGATTTGAGAGGGACTTGCACATCGGAGCTTGTTTCTTGGGTGGCATTGAAAATTGGGTTGGTCAAATGATTGTTATTGGGATGATTTGTAAAGGACCTGCCTAGTATGGGCCAACGGGCCTGCTGCAGTGTTCCTCCTTTCTTATGTTCTTATATTTATATATTTTAAAATACTCTAATTTTCAGAACACTAGTGACGTTTGCTTCTTCTCTTCTTATCACTTGATCTGTCTGTGTGTTTAGCTTTTCCTGTCTTCTGACTCTTCTCCTGCTTATCCAGCCTTTTCTAAGGCAACCAAAAGTTCTTGCTGCATTCACACTACTTTGGAGTTTGTTCCACTCATTCACAACTCTATTGCCAACTCTATTATCTTTATAGATATAAACATTTTCAACTCGAACCCATTGCTCCAAGTCCTGTCTTATGTAAATTCAGTGCTATTTTTCCATTCTCGCAAGAAAAATTTCTGTAACAAGGAATCATCCTTGTCTGTATATTTTCCTGCACATTTATGTAAAGTAAAAGGACACAAGTGCAACTAATGTGACATTTTATTGTGGCAACGTTTCGCTCCCCACTTGTGTCCTTTTACTTTACATATTGTCGGTAATTCTACCAAAATATATACAGCACTTTATGCTCATTCTATAATATGGAGACCAGAACAGCATATGTAAAGTAGAGGAATAACCTGAGGACTTCTAATATTTACACTTCTTGATACGAAGCCAAGAATTCTATTGCATTATTGCTAGCACGTATGCACTGCTCTTAACTTGGCTTTAGATTACTGTTTACCAGAGCCCCTTAAGTCTTTTTCTCATTCAAATTGAGATTTATATTAATTAGTTTACAAGTGCTATGGTTAATTTCTTTTCACAGATTTAGAACCTAACATTTGTATACACTGAACTACAGTGTAGAAACTATCCCGTTCAATGTCGTAAAGTAATTTTTCGTTTCATTCTTTTGAATGGCATCAATATTTAAATGACTGATGCATCTTATAGCCATGGTAGTACCCATTAAGCTTTATTTGCCAATTTTATTAAATAAATTATTTCCGATGTAATAGCTAGAGAACGTATTTCTGATCGGCTTTAAACCGTAAACGTTAGTGTATCTTAATTGAAAGTATTTTTATATGGATTTTGGGTTAAGCGGCGGCCAGTTTTCCCGATTTATTTACTTAATTTTATCAAATTGGTTTTTCGTAAAAAATGACAATCAAACATTTTTTCTTAAAATTGTAGAGAATTTGAAACTGAATATAAATGAGGAAAGAAATCCGGTACATTCATATTTTCAGGACATTTCTCATCAACATATTTCGTTTCTTTCTCAAAAATTTTCATATATTACTCGAGAATACCATATTCGACTGACTGCAAATTTTCAACGTTGGTGTTCAGTATATTGGGCAAGATTAATGGGATTATTTGCATGTTGATCTGTCCTTAACACAGTGTTGCATAGGTTCTTAACAGCCTTTGTTTCTGTGTATTAACTGGAAAAATATCTTCTCTGATGGGCTGCAAAACAACGGTGTATCCTTCTTAGCAGATGTTGGTATTATTAATGGATTGTATATGTACCATTTGCCAATATTTTCATCACGAAATGTTATAGTATTTTTCACGTTAATGCATTATTTTTCACTGATGTTGGTGAGGGGCTCCGGATCTGGAATTATCTTTATCTTGCTTAAATCTAATGTGAATGCAACATTTTTCATGAGCGTTGGAAAATCTGATGATTTTAGACTGTATCGATGCACATCTAGTGGGATTCTCTGCCGTGACTGGAAAATGCCTCTTCTAGCTGATGTGCTTTCCTCAATAAAACCTTTGCCTTGATTGTTAGTTTGTGTAAGATTTAACATGCTAATTTTCTTAATCAAACTGGTTTATGAGAAAAAACTGGAGAATGTCTTTTCTGATCAGAAATAAATTGCTGTGTTCATTTAATAAATCCAAATTTATTACTTTTATGCATATTTACTTCAACTTTTTAACGCTGATAAATCTTACTTAGAGAAAGATTCGGCTTTATTTTGTCTTCAGATGGGCAGAAACTGCCTTTTATATAAAAGAAACCTGCAAAATTAAATATACATTTTCTTGGAGTAATTTATGAGTATCTTATCTAAATGCCTGCACGGTTCAATGCTGATAACTTGATCATTCAACTCCTGAAAGACTTCAAGCTTAATTTTTTTTATTATTATTAACACATCGGCCGTTTCCCACCAAGGCAGGGTGACCCGAAAAAGAAAAATTTACATCATTATTCACTCCATCACTGTCTTGCCAGAGGCACGTTTACACTACAGTTATACAACTGCAACATTAACACCCCTCCTTCAGAGTGCAGGCACTGTACTTCCCATCTCCAGGACTCAAGTCCGGCCTGCCTGTTTCCCTGAATTCCCTCATAAATATTACTTTGCTCACACTCCAACAGCACGTCAAGTCCTAAAAATCATTTGTCTCCATTTGCTCCTAACACGCTCACGCACGCTTGCTGGAAGTCCAAGCCCTGAGATAAGGAAATTCCTCCAAGCCCTGAGATAAGGAAATTCCTCTTTACGTTGATTTCAAAATTAGTGTTTCTTATTGGAAGGTTTAAATTAAATTAGGTGCGTATGTCCGAATTTCCCATTTTTGTTGAAGAAGCCGTGATATTAGTATCTATTTGATAATTTGTGAATACCAAATGTTATTCCGCACTGGGACACCTTTCACTTTGCTCCCTTCATAACAAGAGAACGCATCATCCAATTTTCTTTCAAGTTTCAACATTATTTATTGAAAAAAAGAACCAGCTTCGTGAAACAACTGGCGTGTTCTCGTCCCATACCACCAAATACAGGATTACCTCGAATTATTACCAAAACTCTCACTGGGGAAGTTTCAAAAGTTGAAAAAATGGGTTCCATCTAATTCTATGACGGTGGAGAGTGAATTTCAAAATGCTGGCTCAGATTTGACCAGTTTATGTATAAAATAGTGTGAAGTTTTTATTTTCGTTCAGTCACGATCAATAAATCTTTGTTTACCATTTCTGAAGAGATTCAGTGATAATATTTCATGAATATTATGGCCAGGATAGTACCCATTAAGTTTTGTTTACTTGCTAGCAAATTTGTTGATGTAGTAAAACAACTTGGAATCGATGGAAATGTGCCATAACTGGAGAATGATTCATCGGATCGGCTTCAAATTTGCGACATTAGTGTGGTTTGCTGAATACGAGGCTCATGCTGCTATTGAATGGCGTAAATCCCAACTGGTGTTAATGTTGCAGTTTAAAAACTGTAGTGTAAAGCACCCTTCTGGCAAGACAGTGATGGAGTGAATGATGGTGAAAGTTTTTCTTTTTCGGGCCACCCTGTCTTGGTGGGAATCGGCCAGTGTGATAATAAAAAAAATAATAAATAATTTATTTTGATTCTAGAAGCAAAGAATGATTCTTGTGATCGGCTTCAGAATGTTACTGACGATGCATTCTGTAAGAAGGATGATAATTCATTAGTGTGAGTTGCACAAATTTAAATTTTTGCTGAAACTGTTTAAAACTTCGAATTGATGGGATCAGATCAATTAGAGAAGAATTGTTTGTTTGTCTTCATTTTTTAATGTTGGTGATCAACGTTGATACAAAGTTCGTCACTCAGTGTGAGTTGGGTTAATTTCATTTTGTAAAATTTATGAAGCAAATTGTTTCCTACGTAATAACTAAAAAATACCTCTTCTGGTCGGAATCAAACCCTAAATGCTGATGTATCTTAATTGGAAATATTTTCTTTATTAATTTTTTGCTGAATGGATGCCAATTTGCCCACTTTTTGTCAATTTTATCAATTTTTTTTTAAATCAAAATAAAATATTTTTTCTTACAGTACTGTAGACAATTTGAAACAGAATAGAAATGAGAAAAAAAAAAACTGAAAAAATTGGGCTTGTTTCGTTTGTTACTGGAGAATACGTTAATAGATCAGCTTGAGTTTTTCAACGTCAACATTCATGGGACTTATTTGCATGTGTAGGAGACATGTGTACAATATTACATGGGAATTTCAAAATTTTCTTTCCATGTGATAGCTAAAGAAATGCTTCTCTAATAGGCTTCAGAATTTCAAGACTCGTGTTTCCTGCTTAGAATAAGGTGGGTATTTTTAATGGAGTCTCCAGGTGCCTTTTTGCCACTTTTGGCCTCGAAATTGTATAATATTATTATATTATTTTACCTTGATGTTGGCAAGAAGCTCTTCATCCAAGGAAGTGGACTTACCTTTCCCTTTCCCTAGCATCGGGATATTGCTTGATGGTTGCGGAAGTTATTAAGCGCCGATTTGATTAATCTGGCTGATTTTTGTGAAATAATAGGAAGATATAAAAGAACATAGTTACTTGCTTATGCAAAATTGTACACTTTCATTAAATCCTAATGTGCCTACTATTGTGTCACAGGGCGGTTTGACCGAAGTGTTTCCAACAAAATTTTTACAGTTTGAACATTATTCTCCCACTTGTAATATATTATTATTGAGAGGGTTGTGACACTTCCAACAGTATGGCAACCCCCCCCCCCAAAAAAAAAAAAAAAAAAAAAAAAACTGTGCTTCTGGACCCTCTTCATGACTAAAAATCATTCTCCAGGTTGCTGGCAGTGTGTAAGAGAAAAATTAACAGTAGGAGTACTGAACGGACATTGTTAGTTGTTTTCTCAGATTAGATTAATTCTGGGATATGGGTAGCAACTTTACTTCAGAGATGTTTTGAGAGACTTTGCCCGTTTGTTAATATTTTCCACCTTGTCTGTGAGACACTAGCAGTCCCAAGGTGCACCAGACACTGAAGACCATGATGACGACATACAGCGAAGAATATCCAAAGGACTAGGATGAAGATTTACCCTTGTTACTTTGTCATCAGAGCGAGTGAACAAGAGTTTATTGGATGTATTTTATTTAAACTAATTTACGGACATTCAGTAATGGGACTGATGACTGTTGGTAAGACACATAGGCATCATTTAGGAGTATTAATTCCAAAACGTTTCGTCTACACAGTAGGTTTCATCAGTCGACTACAGAAAGTAGGCAGGAGCAGTAGAGATGTGAAGACGAAGTCTGTCCATCACCCTTGAAGATGTAGATTTGAGGCTGTCAGTCCCTCAGCCTGGAGAAGAGTTCTATTCCATAGTCTGAAACAATATTGTTTCTGACTATGGAACAGAATTCTGCACAGAATATAGAAAAATTAACGATGTGACTCTGCCAGATGGTCATCCACTCTAGTGCCTAGGATTTGCACTTGCCTTGGGATTTTGCCACTTGCTAGATTCACTTCTACCCTTGATGGCCCTATCGTACCTATTCTTATAACTATGTATGGACTCTGCCTGCACCTCTTCTTCATTCGGGGACATTCCATTTTCCTACCACCCTTAGACTATAGAAATACTTCTTGACATCTCTGTGACTCATCTGTATCTTTAGCTTCCAACTCTGCCCTAGTGTCTATTTCCTGCCTCTCAAATAGCCTGTCCCAGTGTGTGCTATAAATTCTTCTGAGTATTATGTATGCTGTTATATTGTCTTCCCTGGTGCTATGCACAAGGGCTGTTAGTTTCACTTCCATAAGCCTTTCTTCGTAGCTCATATCCCGTTGCTCTGTAGCTAGCTTCGTTGCATATTTTTGCACTTCCTCCAGTTTTAAACGTTTTCTCTGGTGTGGGTTCCATACTGGTGCTGCACCCTGAATAATTTTTGGTGTTATGTGTGTGTGTGTGTGTGTGTGTGTGTGTGTGTGTGTGTGTGTGTTGTGTGTGTGTGTGTGTGTGTGTGTGTGTGTGTGTGTGTGGGGTGTGTGTGTGTTGTGTGTGTGTGTGTGTGTGTGTGTGTGTGTGTGTGGTGTGTGTGTGTGTGTGTATGTGTGTGTGTGTACTTACTTATATGTGGTTGCAAAGGTCGACTCACAGCTCGTGTAGTACACTTGATACACTCTCTCCCTGCTATAAGAGCCTTATCGTACCTGTTTTTAAAGCTATGTACTTCATTCTCCAGATTGTTCCACCTGTTGGCAACTCTAAGGCTGAAGAAATACTTCTTAACTTCATTATGACTCATCCGAGTTCTCAACTTCCAGTTGTGTCCTCTAGTTCCTGGATCCCATCTCTGAAACATTCTGGCCCTGTTCACCTTGTCAGTTCCTCTCAGTATTTTATACGTCGTTATCATATCCCTCCTGTTCTCCGGTGTGTCATCAGAATGAGTTCTCTTAACCTCTCCTCATAGAACACACCCCTCAGTTCTGGGACTAATCATGTTGCAAACTTTTGCACTTTCTCTAATTTCTTGGCGCTCTTGACCAGACTTGGGTTAGACACTGATGCTGCTTATTCCAAAATGGGCCAGATATACACAGCGTAAAGTGTCGTGAATTATTTTTTACTCAAATGTCGTATCACTATTCTTAGATTTGCCAGGCGCCCATATGGATGATGGGCGCCTGAATATGCAAGGTATGATGGTCACTCCAAGATCCTTCTCCTTGAATGAGGTTTGTAGCCTTTGAGCGCCAAGCCTGTACTCAGTCTGCGGTCTTATTTATCCTTTCCCAAGCATCATGACTTTGCACTTGATGGAGATAAACTCCAGGAGCCATTTGTCACACCTGGCTTGCAGCCTTTCCAGATCCCTTTGTAGAATTTTCTGATCCTCGTCCGCTTGTACTCTCCTCATTAGTTTCACGTCGTCTGAGAACAGGTACACCTCTGAATCTCTACTTTCTGTCATGTTATTCACATACAGAAGAAACAGCACTGGCTCTCTGACTGACCCACTGTGACACCTCATATCGTACGAACACCCGTTGTTTCATTCCTGTCAAGTATTCCCTAATCTATTGCAGTGCTTCCCTGTTATTCCTGCTTGCTCCTTTAGTTTTTATACCAGTTTCGTTTGTGGTACTGTGTCAAAAGTCTTCTTAAAAACCAAGAAAATGCAGTCTACCTATTCCTCTCTCTCCTGTCTTAATTCGGTTACCTTGTCGCAAAACTTTAGTAGATTTGTGACACCGGATTTTCTATCCTTGAATCCGTGCTGGTTGTCATGTATCATCCCATTCCGTTTTCTAGATGTTCCACTACTCTTTCCCTGATATAGTTCTCCATGACCCTACATACTATACATATCAGTGACACTGGTCCGTATCTTAATGCTGTCTATCTGTCTCTTGTCTAAAGATTGGGACTACAGTTGCTGTCTTCCACACGTCAGGTAGTTGCTCTGTTTCAATAGATTTGTTGAAGATTGTTGTTAGCGGCACACACAGTGCTTCTGCTCCCTCTCCCAGGACCCATGGAGTGATGTTATCTGAGCCCACCGCCTTCGAAGTATTTAATTCACATAGCAGTTTCTTTACTTACTCCTTAGTTATTTTGCTTGAAGTCTTTCTGTCTTCTCTGAGAAAACCTCCCTAATTCTCGTGCCTAGTCCTTCACATACGTCCTGGTCATTCCTTGTGAGCTCACCTTCCTTCCTCAGCCTGATTACCTGGTCCTCGACTGTCATTTTCCTCCTCATGTGTCTGTGTAACAATTCTGGGTCAGATTTGGCTTTCAGTGCTTCGTCATTCTCATACTGCGGCTGGGCCTCCCTCCTTATCCATGCATATTCGTTTGTGGCTCTTCGACCCAGCTCCTTGTTTTCCTGTGTCTTTTGATTTCTTTACTTTTTCCATGCTTTAGTACACTTGGCTTTGACCTATACATTTTCAGGTAAACCAAGGGCTCAGTCTGATCTTCCCATTGTGTCTATTGCCACTAGGAACAAACTTTTCCTCAGTTTCCCTGCACTTTGTGGCCAAGTGGTCCATCATTTCATTTGCTGTCTCTTTCTCTATTCTTCGTCCCCACTGCACCTCATGTAGGAATTGCCTCATACTTGTGTAGGTCTCACCTTTTGACTCTCTTCTCCTTGTGCTCCTTCACTGTTAACTCAGCAAGGCATTAGAAACACAGGACCCCGTGATCACTAGTGCCAAGGGGCCTTTTGTATGTAATATTCCCTATGTCAGAACTGTTCAAGGTGAATATTAGCTTCAGTCTTGTTGTTTTGTCCTCTTCTTTCTCTTCGGTAGTGTCCCTAACATCTTAGCCCTCCACGTTCCTGGTCCCCCATGTGGCGCCAGGTTTTGCCCTGCGCATGAGGACCCTTCTGGTCACCTCAGCTAAGGTATCCACCATTGTTTTGTTGATCTCATCGTACTCTTGTGTTGGCCTCTTGCTATTCAGTGACGGATTTTACATTCGTGCTATAACTACAATCGACCCCCAGTCTGAAGTGTTCTTATTATGTAGTCATCTGCTTTCCCATCTGTCCATTCCTCCCATCTCCTAAAAACTCCACTGGTTTCTAATGAGAAAAAAAAACCAGTATGTGTGTGTGTTTGTGCGCGAGTGCTTTTATGCTGTTTTTGTGTGTGTACTCACCCAGTTGTGGTTGCATAGGTGGAGTCATAGCTCCTGGCCCCGCCTCTTTACTGGCGTTACTCGGTCACTCTTCCCGCTCCATGAGCTTTATCATAGCTCTTCTTGAAGCTATGTATGGATCCTGCCTCCACTACATCACTTCCCAGACTATTCCACTTCCTGACAACTCTGTGACTGAAGAAATACTTCCTAACATCCCTGTGGTTCATCTGAGTCTTCAGCTTCCAACTGTGACCCCATGTTGCTGTGTCCCATCTCTGGAACATCCTGTCTCTGTCCACTTTGTCGATTCCTTTCAGTATTTTATATGTCATTATCACATTCCCCCTATCTCTCCTCTCTTCCAGTGTCGTCAGACTAATTTCCCTTAACTTCTCCTAGTAGAGCATGGCCCTTAGCTCTGAGACTAGTCTTACTGTAAATCTTTGCACTTTCTCTAGTTTCTGTATATGCTTGGCTAGGTGAGGGCTCCAAACTGGCACTGCATACTCCAATATAGGCCTAACGTACACGGTGTACAGGGTCCTGAATGACTCCTTATTAATGTGTCGGAATGCTGTTCTTAAGTTTGCCAGGCGCCCGTATGCTGAAGCAGTTATTTGGTTGATGTGTGCCTCGGGAGATGTGCCTGGTGTTATATTCACCTCAAGATCCTTTCCCTTGAGTGAGGTTTGCAGGCTCTGGCCGACTAGGCTGTACTTCGTCTGTGGTCTTCTTTGCCGTTCCCCAATCTTCATGACTTTGCATTTGGTGGGGTTGATCTCCAGGAACCAATTGGTGGGCTATGCCTGCAGCCTGTCCACATCCCTATGTAGTTCTGCCTGGTCCTCGTCCGATTGAATTCTTTTCATCAACTTTACATCATCCGCAGACAAGGACACTTCGAAGTCTCTTCCTTCCGTCATGTCGCTCACAAACACCAGAAACAGCACCGATCCTAGGACTGACCCCTGTGGCACCCCGCTAGTTACAGGCGTCAACTCTGACACCTCGCCATTTACCATGACTCGTTATTGTCTCTGACAGGTATTCCCTGATCCACTGTAGTGCCTTCTCTGTTATCCCTGTCTGATCCTCCAGCTTTTACACTTATCTCTTTGTGGAACTGTGTCAAATGCAATATACCCACCCCTGTGTGTGTGTGTGTGTGTGTGTGTGTGTGCATATACTCGCCTAATTGTACTCACCTAATATGGTTGCAGGGGTAGAAACTCAGCTCCTGGTCCCACCTCTTCAATGACCGCTACTGGGTCCTCCCTTAACCTGCTCCATGAGCTTTATCATACCTCATCTTAAAACACTGTATGGTTCCTGCCTCCACTACATCGCCTGTCAGACTTTTTCACTTCCTCATAACTCTGTGGCTGAAGAAATACTTCCTAACATTTCTTTGACTCATCTAAGTCTACAGCTTCCAGTTATAACCCCTGGTTTCTATGTCCCATCTCTGGAAAATCCTGTCTCTACCCACCTTGTCTATTCCACGCACTATTTTGGAGGTCGTTTTCATGTCTCCTCTGACCCTCCTGTCCTCCAGTGTCTTCAGGCCGATTTCCCTTAACCTCTCTTCGTAGGACATTCCCCTAGCTCTGGAACCAGCCTTGTTGCAAACCATTACACTTTCTCTAATTTCTTGACGTGCTTGACCAGGTGTGGATGCCAAACTGGTGCTGCGTACTCCACTATGGGCCTGACGTACAGTGTATAAAGTCTTGAACGATTCCTTACTGAGGTACCGGAACTCTATTCTCAGGTTCGCCATGCGCCCATATGTCGCAACAGTTATTTGGTTGATGAGTGCTTTGGCGACGTACTCGGTATTATACTCACCCATAGATCTTTCTCCTTGAGTGAGGTTTGCAGTCTTTGGAGGCCTAGCCTATACTCTGTCTGTGGTCTTCTTTGTCCTTCTCCGATCTTCATGACTTTGCATTTGGCGGGGTTAAATTCTAAGAGCCAGTTGCTGGACCATGCGTTCAGCCTGTCCAGCCTATCTCTTTGTAGACCTGCCTGGTCCGCATCTGATTTAATTCTCCTCATTAACTTCACATCATCTGCAAACAGAGACACTTCTGAGTCTATCCCTTCCGTCATGTCGTTCACATATACCAAGAACAGCACTGGTCCCAGGACTGACCCCTGTGGGACCCCGCTCGTCACAGGCGCCCACTGTGATACCTCATCACGGACCATGACTCACTATTGTCTCCCTGTTAGGTATTCTCTGATCCATTGCAGTGCCCTTCCTGTTATATGTGCCTGTTCCTCTAGGTTCTGTACTAATCTCTAGGTCTTTCTCTCTCTCTATCTGCTCCCTGAGCTTTGTCATACATCGTTTTAAAGCTATGTATGGTTCCTGCCACCACTATATCACTTGCTAGACTATTCCACTTCCTCACAACTCTACAACTAAAGAAATACTTCCTAACATCCATGTGACTCATGTGAGTCTTCAATTTCCAATTTTTACCCTTTGTTTCTGTGTCTCGTCTCTGAAACATCCTGTCTATGTCTACCTTATCTATTCCATGCAGTATTTTGTATGTTGTTATCATGTCTCCCCTGACCCTCCTGTCCTCCAGTGTCGTTAGGCCGATTTGCCTCAATCTTTCTTCGTAGGACATTCCCCTGAGCTCGGGAACTAACCTTGTTGCAAACTGTTGCATGGAAAGAGTATGTAACATTTATTCGGCGAATGTGCACACCCTCATTAAAAGGCTACCTCCCCAACTAGTGAACCAGATGCTAAGGGTTGGACGATGGGGCCCCATTGTCAGATCAGTATCAAGGATCAGCCAATAAGAAGGTTGATCTGGCAATTGGGGAGGTGATGTGGTTACCACTCACGTTTTCGCCCTTGTCATTTCCATTCGAGAGCTGGTTGAAGCACAGTGGTCTGCATTCTATACGCTTCAATTCTGTCTTGATTACCGTGGCATGCACTAATGCCTATTGCTATAAATAGTGTATATAGTGTACATGCTATTGTTAATACTTGGTGAAGGATAATATAAGTTAAAGTTTTCGGCTGTGTTTATTTTGCTCCCTTTACACCCAGTCTAATAGGCCTTTTTGTTCCTAGGTTGTACTACAAACCTCTGCACTTTCTCTAATTTCTTGATGTGCTTGACCAGGCGTGAATTCCAAACTGGTGCTGAGTTCTCCACTATGTGCCTGAAATACACAGTGTATAAAGTTCAGAACGATTCCTTACTTAGGTACTGGAACGCTATTCTCAGGTTTGCCAGGCGTCCATATGTCGCAACAGTTATCTGATTAATGTGTGCTTCTGGCGATGTTCTCGGTATTATACACACTTCTATAATCTTTCTCGTTGAGTGAGGTTTGCAGTCTTTGGCCGCCTAGCCTATAATCTGTCTGCGGTCTTCTTTGTCCTTCTCCGATCTTCCATGACTTTGCATTTGGCGGGGTTAAATTCTAGGAGCCAGTTGCTGGACCATGCGTTCAGCCTGTCCAGGTCTCTTTGTAGACCCGTCTGGTCCGCAACCTATTTAATTCTCCTCATTAACTTCACATCATCTGCAAACAGGGACGCTTCTGAGTCTATCCCTTCCGTCATGTCGTTCACATATCCCAAGAATAGCACTGGTCCCAGGACTGACCCCTGTGGGACCCCACTCGTCACAGGCGCCCACTGTGATACCTCATCACGGACCATGACTCGCTGTTGCCTCCCTGTTAGGTATTCTCTGATCCATTGCAGTGCCCTTCCTGTTATATGTGCCTGATCCTCTAGGTTCTGTACTAATCTCTAGGTCCTCTCTCTCTCTGCTCCCTGAGCTTTGTCATACCTCATCTTAAAGCTATGTATGGTTCCTGCCTCCACTACATCACTTGCTAGACTATTCCACTTCCTCACAACTCTATGACTGAAGAAATACTTCCTAACATCCCTGTGACTCGTCTGAGTCTTCGATTTTTAATTCTGACCCCTTGTTTATGTGTCTCCTTTCTGGAACATCCTGTTTATGTCCATCTTATCTATTCCATGCAGTATTTTGTATGTTGTTATCATGTCTTCCTTGACACTCTTGTCCTCCAGAGTCGTCAGGCCGATTTCCTTCAACGTTTCTTCGTAGGACATTCCTCTGAGCTCCACGATTAACCTTGTTGCAAACTGTGGCATGGAAAGTGTACGTAACATTTATTCAGAGCATGTACACACCATCATTAAAAGGCTACCTCCCCAGCTAGTGAACCAGATGCTAAGGGTCGGACAATGGGGCCCCATCGTTAGATCAGTATCTAGGTTCAGCCAATGAGAAGGTGGATCTGGTAATTGTAGAGATGATGTTGTTACCACTCACGTTTTCACCCTTGTCATTTCCATTCGAGAGCTGGTTGAAGCACAGTGGTCTGCATTCTATAGGCTCCAATTCTGCCTTGATTACCGTGGTGCACACTAATATCTATTGCTGTACATAGTGTATATAGTGTACATACTATTGTTAATACTTTGGGAAGGATAATAGAAGTCAAAGTTTTCGGATGTGCTTATTTTCCTCCCTTTACACCCAGGATAACAGGCCTTTAAGTTCCTTGTTTTTAATACGAAACTTTGCAATTTCTCTAATTTCGTGACGTGCCTGATCAGATGTGGGTTCCAAACTGGTACTGCATACTCCAGTATGGGCCTGATGTATACAGTGTACAGTGTCTTGAACGATTCCTTACTAAGGTATCAGAATGCTATTCTCAGGTTTGCCAGGCGCCCATATGCTGCAGCAGTTATCTAGTTGATGTGTGCTTCTGGAGACGTGCTCGGTGTTATGCTTACCTCAAGATCTTTCTCCTTGAGTGAGGTTTGCAGTCTTTGTCCACCCAGCCTATACTCTGACTGTGGTCTTCTTTGCCATTCCACAATCTTCATTAATTTGCGCTTGGCAGGGTTGAATTCGAGAAGCAAGTTGCTGGACCAGGTGTCCAGCCTCTCCAGGTCTTTTTGAAGTCCTGCCTGATACTCATCTGATTTAATTCTCCTCAATAACTTCACATCATCTGCAAACAGGGATTCCATTCCATTATGTCATTCACATATACCAAAAGCAGCACTGGTTCTAGGACTAGATCCCTGTGGGACCCTGCTCGCCACAGGTGCCCAATGTGATACCTCGTCACCTACCATGGCTCATTGTTGCCTCCCTGTCAGGTATTCTCTGATCCATTGCAGTGCCCTTCGTGTTATACGTGCCTGATTCTCCACCTTCTGCACTAATCTCTTGTGAGGGACTGTGTTGAAGGCCTTCCTGCAGTCCAGAAAAATGTCATCAACCCACCCCTCTCTTTCGTGTCTTACTTCTGTTAATTTGTCATGAAACTCCAAAAGGTTTGTGATACAGGATTTGCCTTCCATGAATTCTTGCTGGTTGTCGTTTATATTGCTCCGTTTCAGGTGCTCCACCACTCTCCTCTTGATAATCTCCATGATTTTGCACACTAGACACGTCAGCGAAACTGGTCTGTAGTTTATGCCTCGTTTCTGTCTCCTTTCTTAAAAATGGGTACTACATTTGCCGTCTTCCATACCTCAAGTAGTTGCCAGTTTCAAGGGATGTGTTAAAGATTGTGGCTAGTGGCACACACAGCATCTCTGCTCCTTCTCTAAGGACCCATGGGGAGATGTTGTCCGGTGCCATCGCCTTTGAGGTATCAGGTTCACTTAGCAGCTTCTGCATCTCCTCCTCAGTTGTGTGTATGTCATCCAACACTTGTTGGTATATTCTGTGTTGGTGTTCCCCTCTGTAATGTCTTCCCAGAGCCCTTCCTATCTCTACTGTAAATACTTCCTTGAATCTCGTGTAGAACTCCTCACATACCTCTTGGTCGTTCTTGTTCCCTACCTTCTTTCCTCAGACTGATCACCTGGTCTTTGACTGTTGTCTTCTTCCTAAAGTGGCTATACAGCAGTTTCGATCAGACTTGACTTTCGATGCTATGTTGTTTTCGCTTGGCCTTCCTCCTAATCTTTGCATACTCGTTTCTGGCTCGTCGACTAATCTCCTTATTTTCCTGGGTCCTTTGCCTTCTGTACTTTTTCCATTCTCTAGTGCACTTAGTTTTTGCCTCCCTACACCTTCGGGTAGACCCGGGGCTCGTTCTGGTCTTTCCATTATTTCTATTGCCCTTGGGAACAAACCTTACCTCTGCCTCCTTGCATTTTGTTGTTACGTATTCCATCATTTCGTGTGTGTGTGTGTGTGTGTGTGTGTGTGTGTGTGTGTGTGTGGTGTGTTGTGTGTGTGTGTGTGTGTGTGTGTGGGTGTGTGTTAGTGGGGTGTGATGTGATGTGTGTCGTGTGTGTGGTTATATACAGAATAAATTTTGCGTTGGCCCAACAAAGGTGTCAAGTGAATTACATTTTTCTTGTATATTGGTGTTAGTAACATTGATCGTGCAATTATGCTTTATTAAAGTCTAAGGCATTTTCTCACGCTGACGGTCAGTCAACACAATCATCAAGACAAAGCAACACCCGCCTCACAGACAATCGAAACTAACTGCAAGAAGAGTCAACACCCTGGTCATGAACAATCAACACCCTCCTTAAGTGAAATCAAAATCCATCTCAGGAACAATGAACACCTTGAAAAGCAATTAACTTCCACTTCAAGAACAACCCCGATCTGATGAACAATCAACCCCTTCTTCAAGAACGATCAGCATCAACAACAAATCAATAAACATTGGTCTAAAGAATAATCTAAACTTGCCTCAAGGAGGAAAAAATGCCCTCCTCATGAACAATCAACACCCGCTATGAACAATCAACACCCCTCAAGAACACAGCACAAGAACAATCAACACCCGTCTCAAGAACAATCAATACCCGCCTAAAGAACAATCAATATACATCTCAAGAACAATCAAACCCGCCACAAGAACAATCAACACCCGTCTCAAGAATAATCAACACCCGCCTCAAGAACAATCAATGCCCGCCTCAAGAACAATCAACACCCGCTCAAGAACAATCAACACCGCCTCAAGAACAATCAATGCCCGCCTCAAGAACAATCAACACCCCCTCAAGAACAATCAACACACCTCAAGAACAATCAACACCCGCCTCAAGAACAATCAACACCCGTCTCAAGAACAATCAACACCCGCCTCAAGAACAATCAATACCCGCCTCAAGAACAATCAACACCCGCCTCAAGAACAATCAACACCCGCCTCAAGAACAATCAACACCCCTCAGAACAATCAACACCCGTCAAGAACAATCAACACCCGCCTCAAGAACAATCAAACCGTCTCAAGAACAATCAACACCCACCTCAAGAACAATCAAACACCCACCTCAAGAACATCAAACCCTCCAGACAATTACCCGCTCAAGAACAATCAACACCGCTCAAGAACAATCAAACCCCTCAAGAACAATCAACACCGTCTCAAGAACAATCAACACCCGCTCTAAAGAACAATCAAACCCCCTAAAGAACAATCAACACCCGCCAGAAGAACAATCAACACCCGTCTAAGAACAATCAACACCCGCCTAAAGAAACAATCAATACCCGTCTCAAGAACAATCAATACCCGCCTCAAGAACAATCAACACCCGTCTCAAGACAATCATACCCGCCTCAAGAACAATCAATACCCGCCTCCAGAACAATCAACACCCGCCTCAAGAACAATCAGTATCCGCCTCAAGAACAATCAATATCCGCCTCAAGAACAATCAATACCCGCCTCAAGAACAATCAATACCCGCCTCAAGAACAATCAATACCCGCCTCAAGAACAATCAATACCCGCCTCAAGAACAATCAATACCCGCCTCAAGAACAATCAATACCCGCCTCAAGAACAATCCATAACCTCCTCAAGAACAATCAGTAACCGACCTCAAGAACAATCAATATCCGCCTCAAGAACAATCAATACCCCTCAAGAACAATAATACCCGCCTCAAGAACAATCATTGCCCGCCTCAAGAACAATCCATACTCGCCTCAAGAACAATCAATACCCGCCTCAAGAACAATCAACACCTGTCTCAAGAACAATCAAGACCCACCTCAAGAACAATCAATACCCGCCTCAAGAACAATCAGAACCCTCCTCAAGAACAATCAACACCTGTCTCAAGAACAATCAAGACCCACCTCAAGAACAATCAACACCCGTCTCAAGAACAATCACTACCCGAGTCAAGAACAATCAATATCCGACTCAAGAACAATCAATACCCGACTCAAGAACAATCAATACCCGACTCAAGAACAATCAATACCCGACTCAAGAACAATCAACACCCGTCTCAAGAACAATCAATACCCGCCTCAAGAACAATCAATATCCGACTCAAGAACACTCAATACCCGACTCAAGAACAATCAATACCCGACTCAAGAACAATCAATACCCGACTCAATTACAATCAATATCCGACTCAAGAACAATCAATACCCGACTCAAGAACAATCAATATCCGACTCAAGTACAATCAATACCCGACTCAAGAACAATCAATACCCGACTCAAGAACAATCAACACCCGTCTCAAGAACAATCAATACCCGCCTCAAGAACAATCAATATCCGACTCAAGAACAATCAATACCCGACTCAAGAACAATCAATACCCGACTCAAGAACAATCAATACGCGACTCAAGAACAATCAATATCCGACTCAAGAACAATCAATATCCGACTCAAGAACAATCAATACCCGACTCAATTACAATCAATATCCGACTCAAGAACAATCAATACCCGACTCAAGAACAATCAATATCCGACTCAAGTACAATCAATATCCGACTCAAGAACAATCAATACCCGACTCAAGTACAATCAATATCCGACTCAAGAACAATCAATACCCGACTCAAGAACAATCAATACCCGACTCAAGTACAATTAATATCCGACTCAAGAACAATCAATATCCGACTCAAGAACAATCAATACCCGTTTCAAGAACAATCAGTACCCACCTCTAGAACTCTCAACACACTTCCGAAGAGCTGTCAACACTAATGTGAAAAAGAGTCAACTCACTCAATAAATACATAAGGGCTAAAATAACCTTAAATCTGACATTGTGTATATTTAAAATATTTTAAATACATGTTTAATTTCACACCGATCAGAGAAGGTATTGTCCAGTGTTTCCAGTTTTCCACTCTTTCCTGGTGGTTGTTGTTTGATTTATTTTATTGCATTGTGAATTTTTCATATACAGAGAGCAAACTTTCTCAGTACTGTTGTGTATGTATGTTGCGTCTGTCTTTCATTATATCATTCAAAAGAGGTTTAATACAGATAAGGTTTTACGCTATTTTACACGTAATATTTGTAATTTTTTACGTATACGCTTAAGTTACTCTTCTCACCCGTCGAGGCACGATACACTAATGTTGAATGTTTGAAGCCAAANGTTCCAGGAGTCCTGGAACTTTTAATATAAATTTGATCATAGGTCAGCTCTACATGATAATACTTGCATCACCATTGTCACTGTTGTAATGAACTAGTATTGAAAATTTCAATCAGGTCGGATGAAGCGATCTTATGGTATGAGAGAAACAGAACAAGAATTCTGAGGAAGAAAAATGTTTCTAGCTACCACATTAGGTACTTCTTGAGGGATATACAATAAGCTACCTGAAGAATATGCAGAATTAAAGCCAGACTTTAAGACTGTATTTAATCTATTGAAACGAGAAGTGCTATTAACAACTGTTAGGACATATTTTCTAGTCTCTTGCCTTTCGTTTCAGCTGGATACAGCAAGAGTCGATGTTTATGTTTAGAAAGCAATGAACTCACTTCATAACAATGTACTTAGCACGGAAATCCTCTCGCTCCATTCTCTTCCGCAGAAAGTTCAGTAAAATCACCTTCAGATTAACCATTGAACTATACATTTGGTTCCTGGATAATGGCACATTGTATGTAACAAAGATGTCTAGCAGATCTTGAAAATGTGATGACACAGGACAGGATATGGGACTCATTTTTAATTCATCCAAATCTTCCTGGCCATCCAACTAGTAATAGATGTCACAAGCTCCGTATTTCCAAGTACGTCACTCATTCTCACACTTATAGCGACATGATTAGAGCCTTTCTAGAAACTACTCCTGTCGAGACAAACTAGACGATTTACAGCTGATAGAACAAGACATAGTAATTTGGACGCCAATGAAGCATTGTACCTTTTCCAAAGAGCTTGAGCCTTCCCAAGTTGACTTATTTCATAAACTTTGAGTTATTTCCCAAGCTGACTTATTTCATAAGTTTTGAGTTGTCATGCACCACTCGCATGCAAACCAAAACTAAGGGAATATGCAGTCTCCTGAAGTCGATATTAAAATTGGGTATTGGAACCAGTATACACTTTGAGTAAGACTTGGATGCATTTGTGTCCACGAGACATCGCAGATAGCGCTTCCTGCATCCAGCGATGTTGCAGTACCAATTTTTTCCTGAACGTTGTAGAGACAATGTTGGAGTTTAGGACTCAATATTCATTAATGGAGCCAGGCTCTGGGATATTCTAGAACGCTTCCCAACCAGATCAGTTTCCATTAGCAACTAAAAACAGTCGCACCGAGATAACCAAATAATGGAGGATATAGCCACAAAATACCTGAGAGTGTATTGGGAAAAAACAGAGATTTCCACAGGCTTGAGTGATGGGGTAAGACAGAGCTCGACGCCTTGCAGTGGGAGCTCCACATGCTTGAGTGTTGGAGTAAGACAGAGCTCGACGCCTTGCAGTGGGAGCTCCACATACTTGAGTGTTGGAGTAAGACAGAGCTCGACGCCTTGCAGTGGGAGCTCCACGTGCTTGAGTGTTGGAGTAAGACAGAGCTCGACGCCTTGCAGTGGGAGCTCCACATACTTGAGTGTTGGAGTAAGACAGAGCTCGACGCCTTGCAGTGGGAGCTCCACATACTCGAGTGTTGGAGTAAGACAGAGCTCGACGCCTTGCAGTGGGAGCTCCACATGCTTGAGTGTTGGAGTAAGACAGAGCTCGACGCCTTGCAGTGGGAGCTTTACATACTTGAGTGTTGGAGTAAGACAGAGCTCGACGCCTTGCAGTGGGAGCTCCACATACTTGAGTGTTGGAGTAAGACAGAGCTCGACGCCTTGCAGTGGGAGCTCCACATACTTGAGTGTTGGAGTAAGACAGAGCTCGACGCCTTGCAGTGGGAGCTCCACATACTTGAGTGTTGGAGTAAGACAGAGCTCGACGCCTTGCAGTGGGAGCTTTACAGCTTGAGTGTTGGGTAAGACAGAGCTCCCCCAGGGACCCAACGTTCGTTGTAGGTGCGGCGAAGCTCCACATACTTGAGTGTTGGGGTAAGACAAGCTCGACGCCTTGCAGTGGAAGCTCCACATGCTTGAGTGTTGGGGTAAGAAAGCTCGACGTCTTGCAGTGGGAGCTCCACATACTTGAGTGTTGGAGTAAGACAGAGCTCGACGTCTTGCAGTGGGAGCTCCACATACTTGAGTGTTGGAGTAAGACAGAGCTCGACGCCTTGCAGTGGGAGCCCACATATCTTGAGTGTTGGAGTAAGACAGAGCTCGACGCCTTGCAGTGGGAGCTTACGTACTTGAGTGATGGAGGTAAGAAGAGCTCGCGCCTTGCAGTGGGAGCTTTCACATGCTTGAGTGTTGGGGTAAGAAAGCTCGACGCCTTGCAGTGGGAGCTCACATACTTGAGTGATGGAGTAAGACAGCTCGACGCCTTGCAGTGGGAGCTCCTACATATTGAGTGTTGGGTTAAGACAGCTCGACGCCTTGCAGTGGGAGCTCCACATGCTTGAGTGTTGGGGTAAGAAAGCTCGTCGCCTTGCAGTGGGAGCTCCACATGCTTGAGTGTTGGGGTAAGAAAGCTCGTCGCCTTGCAGTGGGAGCTCCACATACTTGAGTGTTGGAGTAAGAAAGCTCGCGCCTTGCAGTGGAGAGCTCCACATACTTGAGTGTTGGGAGTAAGACAGAGCTCGTCGCCTTGCAGTGGAGCTCCACATCTTGAGTGTTGGGTAAGAAAGCTCGTCGCCTTGCAGTGGGAGCTCCACATCTTGAGTGTTGGGTAAGAAAGCTCGTCGCCTTGCAGTGGAGCTCCACATGCTTGAGTGTTGGGGTAAGAAAGCTCCTCGCCTTGCAGTGGGAGCTCCACATGCTTGAGTGTTGGGGTAAGAAAGCTCGTCGCCTTGCAGTGGAAGCTCCACATACTTGAGTGTTGGAGTAAGACAGAGCTCGACGCCTTGCAGTGGGAGCTCCACATGCTTGAGTGTTGGAGTAAGACAGAGCTCGACGCCTTGCAGTGGGAGCTCCACATGCTTGAGTGTTGGGGTAAGAAAGCTCGTCGCCTTGCAGTGGGAGCTCCACATGATTGAGTGTTGGAGTAAGACAGGCTCGTCGCCTTGCATGGGAGCTCCCATTGCTTGAGTGTTGGGTAAGACAGGGTCGTCGCCTTGCAGTGGGAGCTCCACATGCTTGAGTGTTGGGGTAAGAAAGCTCGTCGCCTTGCAGTGGGAAGCTCCACATGCTTGAGTGTTGGGGTAAGAAAGCTCGTCGCCTTGCAGTGGGAGCTCCACATGCTTGAGTGTTGGGGTAAGAAAGCTCGTCGCCTTGCAGTGGGAGCTCCACATGCTTGAGTGTTGGGGTAAGAAAGCTCGTCGCCTTGCAGTGGAAGCTCCACATGCTTGAGTGTTGGGGTAAGACAGAGCTCGTCGCCTTGCAGTGGGAGCTCCACATACTTGAGTGTTGGAGTAAGACAGAGCTCGACGCCTTGCAGTGGGAGCCCCATATGCTTGAGTGTTGGAGTAAGACAGAGCTCGACGCCTTGCAGTGGGAGCTCCACATGCTTGAGTGTTGGGGTAAGAAAGCTCGTCGCCTTGCAGTGGGAGCTCCACATGCTTGAGTGTTGGGGTAAGAAAGCTCGTCGCCTTGCAGTGGGAGCTCCACATGATTGAGTGTTGGGGTAAGACAGCTCGTCGCCTTGCAGTGGGAGCTCCACATGCTTGAGTGTTGGGGTAAGAAAGCTCGTCGCCTTGCAGTGGGAGCTCAACATGCTTGAGTGTTGGGGTAAGAAAGCTCGTCGCCTCCTTGCAGTGGGAGCTCCACATGCTTGAGTGTTGGGGTAAGAAAGCTCGTCGCCTTTGCAGTGGGAGCTCCAACATGCTGGGAATAAGAAAGTCGTGTCTTGAGTGGACTCCATGTTGAGTAATAAGAAGTCTGTGCCTTTCATGATCATATCCTAATATTTAAGAAACTTCCTCATGGGATGGGAGCTCTACATTTACGTATTGGTAAAAACTCGTCTTGCATTTGGTGATCCACATTTGTTTTAAGTTAAAGCTTCCTTATGGGACACATTGCTTAGGTTGGGGTAAGAAATGCTCGTTCACAGTTGCGTGATAGTAGCACAGTTATGTTTCTCCGCTTCATGAATGTCCACATCTTGTGAGTTGGGTTGAAATCCCATCTTATGAGCACATTTGATGTTTAACAGAAAGCTCTGCTTGCAATATCCACATTTCTTTTTGAGTTAGACAGAGCTCACGTTGATGCCCCATATCTGATGTTGGTAAGAAAGCTTCCCTTTGCCATACTCACAATCTTGGTTTGGGTAATAATCTTTTACAATAGCTCAATTATTATTTGGTCTGCTCGACGCCTTCATGGGGTCACATCAAAAGACAGAGTGAGCCTTGATTTGGAGCTAAATACCTTCAGTGGGAGTAAAACAGACTTTTGTCCATTTTTGCGTGAGCCCCAATTGCTTTTTTACCCTCTTGCAGGGAATAATGATTATGTTTAATAAATTCCTTGAGTGAGCCACATGTTAGAAATGGGGAAGACAACTCGTCACCTTTAGCAGTGGGAATCCACATATTGTGTATGGCGTAAGAAACAATCGTCCCGAGTGGACTCCTTGTTTTAAGTGTTGGGAAGAAAGGTCGTTGAGTGAATTATCAAAAATTTTGAGTTTTTGGGGTAAATGTTTTGAGAAACTAAGTGTATTTGGTAGAAACGCTCTCGCTCTTCATAGGGGAGTCCACATGCGATAAGGAAAGTGTCGCCTTTTCTTGCAGTGGAGCTCCACATGCTTGAATGTTGGCATAAAAAGTCGACACTACCTTGGCAGTCGAGCTCCAAAATGCTGAGTGGGTAGAAAGCTCGTGCCTTGCAAGTGGGAGCTCCACATGCTTGAGTGTTGGGGTAAGAAAGCTCGTCGCCTCCTTGCAGTGGGAGCTCCACATGCTTGAGTGTTGGGGTAAGAAAGCTCGTCACCTTGCAGTGGGAGCTCCACATGCTTGAGTGTTGGGGTAAGAAAGCTCGTCGCCTTGCAGTGGGAGCTCCACATGCTTGAGTGTTGGGGTAAGAAAGCTCGTCGCCTTGCAGTGAGAGCTCCACATGCTTGAGTGTTGGGGTAAGAAAGCTCGTCACCTTGCAGTGGGAGCTCCACATGCTTGAGTGTTGGGGTAAGAAAGCTCGTCGCCTTGCAGTGGGAGCTCCACATGCTTGAGTGTTGGGGTAAGAAAGCTCGTCGCCTTGCAGTGAGAGCTCCACATGCTTGAGTGTTGGGGTAAGAAAGCTCGTCGCCTCCTTGCAGTGGGAGCTCCACATGCTTGTGTGTTGGGGTAAGAAAGCTCGTCGCCTCCTTTCAGTGGGAGCTCCACATGCTTGAGTGTTGGGGTAAGAAAGCTCGTCGCCTTGCAGTGTAGCTCCACATGCGGGAGGCTAGTGATGTACTTATTGCCGATTTAATAATAAACGAGTACTTTTCCTCATTTTTCATTCCTAAATAAATTAATAATATTCCTAAGGGATGGGCATTCTAACATAATACGTATATACAAAGACCCTCGATTTGCATTGCGTTGATCAGTTTTTTTTTATTTAAAGGCTTTCCAAATTTATGAAGAAACATTCAATAGAGCATCAACATTCTCGTTCACAGTATTGATATAGAGCACAGTGTTAATTTTCACCGATTACGAATTCGTGGTCTTCTGTGAGTTGTTGCATCCCATCAATAATTTAGCATCATTGATATTAATTTCACGATTCTCTGTACTTATAAGCCATAATACAGCATTGTTATCATTTTCAATGTTTACAGAGACTCTGTTGATGAAATCGATGTTTAAAATCAATTTTTTCCCCTTAATCTAACACATACTAAAATCATGGTTTGGACTTATCTTTATACAAATATCTTAATTATTTTTGGTCTGCTGAAGACATTATTCACATCAAAAGGAAAGAGAGTTTTATTTGGAGATATAAGTTCCTTCATGTAAAGAAAAACAGTTACATTTCTAGTTCCATTTTTTTCTTCCTCCCCCAATTTTTTTTTTACCTCTGGCAGAAAAAATGATTTCATTTTAATAAATTTCTTAGTGAGCCTAATTTAGAAAATGTAAACACACTCGATCACCTTTTATGACAGCTGTGAATGATATATTTGGTATGCCATAATAAATAATTCCAGAGTGGCACCTCTCTTTGTTTATAAAGTGAGAAGAAAAGGTTGGTAGAAAATTATCAAAATTAATTGTTTTTTTTGTATGTTTTAAAAATAAGTGTATTTATAACGCTTCTGTATATTAGGGTGTCCGAAAACGGAAAATGGCTATTTTCTTTACACTCCACTTAACACTGAATATTTTGGCAAAATAAGTCAAGACAATCTAAAAACCTTGGCATAGTAACAGATGCCAGACAGATAGTAAATATATCATCAGAGTGTCTTAGCCAAGTGAACTCACGGTCAACAGCAGTGGTAAGAAATTCGCTCTCATTACATTCTATAAGTTCTATAGTTTAAACACAGACGATAATGGCGAACACTTGGTTGTAAAAAGCCCCTTCACACGAGAACTGTTTTTTGAAAACACAATTTATTATAATTCAAAACCGTTGTGCAAGATACAGGAACATTCGTATACCTTTTCGCAAATTCACGTCTCAAAAATTGTCTTATATCTAACTGGCATCCAGGAGAATGAACTATCCACTTCAACATTAACCATTATTCTGTTTTCCCAGATTAACATTTTTAAATGTATAAGTGAGATGAAAAATGTCATAAAATACTCTGCCTCCAGTAGAATTTATAAGTTTTAAGGGAATAAAATTGAATATACGTCTTTGGAAGTCCATATAGGAAGGGAAGCTCAGGCAATGATGATGTAAGTTCAAAACTGTTATTGCGTTGAATCCCGATTAAAGAATGAGAGCGAAGCTTAATGTATATTTGCTCATCAGATAATAAATCGTAATAGTACATGATATTGATACTGACATGTTGTAAATGATAAAGACATTAAAACAGCGACTGAAAACTAGATTTAAGACAAGGTTTCTACTGTGTAACAAACTTTATTAAGTCAGATTATACCGAGTTGTAGCTAAAAACATAGAATAATTAGGAAGGCTGCAGTAGGCCTACTGGGTAAATCTTTGGGCTCGTTGGCATATTGTTATTAATGGTATACAATATGGAAAAGTTGAAGAATAATACAAGCAACACATCATAAACAACACACGCCAAGCAACACACTCATCCTACACAATACACGCAAAACAACACACACAACAACCTATATAATACACGCCAAGCAGCACACACAACATCCTACACAACACACGCCAAGCAACTCACACAACATCGTGCACAATATGAAAGCAGCACACACAAACATCTACACAATACATGCCAAGCAGCACACACAACATCCTACACAACACACGCCAAGCAACTCACACAACATCGTGCACAATACATGAAAGCAGCACACACAACATCCTACACAATACATGCCAAGCAACACACACAACATCCTACACAACACACGTCAAGCAGCACACACGCATCAAAAAAGTACCCAAAATAGACCAAACACCAGAGAGAGCACACACCTCACACCAAACACTGCAAGCCACCAGTCTTCACCCCACCTCACACACATGCATATATACAACGAACAAGAAACACACACACACACACACACATATACAAAGCGTACACCACATACAGCACATGCATCACATGCGCAAAACAACAGCACCCAATATACACTAACAACACAACAAACACACCCAAAGCCATAAGTCGACTTCACCATATACCCTGAGCACCTTATACAACATACAACAAAAACACATCTCACATTACAAACAACACATACACCAAACTTCACACACCACATATAACACACCACACATACCACAAGTAATACACGCCACACATACACACAACAACCAGCAGCATGAACATCACACCCACATAGTAGGTACAATTCAATCTGGGGGGGGGGGCATAAGGTAGTCATTGCAGTGATGTATAACCCGCCACAGAACTGCAGGAGGCCAAGAAAAGATATGAAAAAGCAACATTAGGTGAGGTGGCCAGAAGAGCTCACACGGGTAGAACAAAGTTACTAGTTAAATGCGATTTCAATCACAAGGAGATCGACTGAGAAAACCTGGAACCACATGGGGCTCCCGAAACATGGAGAGCCAAGATGATGGATGTGGTACTGGAAAACCTCATGCATGAACAAGTTAGGGAAACTACCACAGAGAGAGGGGAGGATGAACCAGCAAGACTGCAAAAAGAAAATAAAGAGATCAGTCGAAGAACCAGAAATACGTCTGAACAGATAAGGAGGAAGACCCAGCGACATTACGAAAACAACATGGCATCGAAAGTCAGGTTTGACCCGAAGCTGTTGTATAGCCACATCTGGAGGAAAGAAGTTGGGGAGCTTACAAGAAACGACCTAGAAGTATGTGAGGAACTCAACATGAGATTTAAGGAAGTATTTACAGTAGAGACAGAGAGGGCTCTGGGAGGCCAGAAGAGAGTGGTACACCAACAAGGGATATACCAACAAATGTTGGATGAAATTCACACAACCGAAGAGGAAGTGAAGAAGCTGATAAGTGACCTTGATACCTCAAAGGCAGTGGGACCGGACATCTCTCCATGGGTGCTTAGAGAGGGAGCAGAGATGCTGTGTGTGCCACTAACCACAATTTTCAACATATCCATTGAAACTGGGCAACTACCTGAGGTATGGAAATGTAGTCCCCATTTTTAAGAAAAGAGACAGAAACGAGGCACTAAACTACAGATCAGTATCACTGACGTGTATAGTACGCAAAGCATGGAGAATACAAAAATAACCCGCACATAGAAGAGAGGAGCTTACGACGACTTTTCGATCTGACTTGGACCATTTACAAAGTCACAATAACGAAGAGGGAAGGAGTTAGTACATATAGGCAGGAGGTGGTATTGGTAGTAGTGAAGGTAGAAGGTAGTACTAGTGGGGAAGGTAGTATGGAGGAGGATGAGCCAGTTAAATACTAAGAAAGAGGAGCACTACAAGGGAGCTAGGTGCCCATAGAGGGTAAGAGCAAGAATATAGAGGGGAAGGGGAATAAATAAATAATGAAGGAACAAAAACCCAAGGCAGAAGAAAGACAACCCAAAGGAGAAAAGGGGAAGAGGGAGAAAAAGGAAAAAGGGAATCGGGTTAAGTCACGAATGTTCTGAAGTATGGAGCATTTTACAATGTAGTCGGAAAGGAAGGCATCTACAGAGACAAAGACAGGACTAAGATTCATACAAGGAAAGTTGTGTATAATGAGGATTCAACCAGACGGCGACTGTTAAAGCTGGAAGTAGGAAAGACAGTTTTAGCAGAAGACCAGTCAATAGGACGATCTCTGACGTGACAGAAAAGAGCATTGTTAGTGTCGGCAAACCTAACAAGGCGGACAGAGAGGATGTTCCAAAGATGGGACACAGAAACAAGGGTTCATAATTGGAAGTTGAATACTCAGATGAGTCAAAGAGATATTAGGAAGTATTTCTTTAGTTATAGAGTTGTCAGGAAGTGGAATAGTCTGACAAGCGATGTAGTGGATGCAGGAACCATACGTAGTTTTAAGACGAGGTATGATAAAGCTCATGGAGCATGGAAAGAGAGAAGACCTAGTAGCGATCAGTGAAGAGGCAGGACCAGGAGCTATGTCTCGACCCCTTCAACCACAAATAGGTGAGTACACATAGATGAGTACACCATGGAGGACATTTACGAAGAGCACTCCACAAAGAGAACACACACATCACACACAACAAATAAAAACATTTAACACGTCCCTTTCCTCCACACGCATCCCAAATTCAACACACAACTCTCATTACAAACATTATCATCATAGAGGGTCAGGTTTTGTAAGATGACCGCGAGATATAATCTCGTATCTATATGCCTTTTGCTGATGTTTTATTTTTCCAGTTCCTGAGAAATCACGAAAGCACTTGGAGTTCACAATTTTTTTCACAGTGGTTGCTCTGCATACTGTGATATCACCTGTTTACTGTGATCTTACACACACACACACACACACACACACACACACACACACACACACCCTAGTAGCGATCAGTGAAGAGGCGGGGCCAGGAGCTCGGACTCGACCCCCGCAACCTCAACTAGGTGAGTACAACTAGGTGAGTACACAGACACACACACAACACACACACACACACACAACACACACACACACACACACACATACACACACACACGCGGGGCTAGGAGCTGTGTCTCTACCCCTGCAAACCACAATTAGGTGAGTACACACCCAAACACACACACACACACACACACACACACACCACACACACACACACACACTGAGATCAAACGACAGGTCCGAAGACATGAAGGAAATTCAAAGTCAGGCGCAGACAAGGGGATGGTAAGCAACAACGGAGACATGCCGTACACGAAGGCCCTATCAGACCCACGTGGGGCCAGGGAAAAGACGATGAGCACACTAAGATCAAGCGACAGGTCCGAAGACAATGAAGGTTTGTTATATGCAGAGATTCTAACAGCCAACTGCAGTAGCAAGGGACAGCTGGTCAGGAAAGACAGTTCACTGAGAATAGAAGTTTCAGATATGACAGGAGCTGAAGCAAGAACATGTCAATGGAAGGAAATAAAATGCCTCAGAGGAAGCAGATGGAGACTCAGTGGGAGGAGGAAGGGCGAGGTCAGTTTTGTGTTACGGGCTCCAAGAAGCCAAGGGGGCCAACTTTGAAGAAATAAAACAGGAGGAGAAAAAAATGATTGAAGGCATCATGAAAACAATAGGGGAGGGCAATATGACCAGGTGACAAATTTTTCAGAGAATTGGGTGGTTTGCGAGTGGAGGATACGGCCTGTCAGAGAAAACTTTCAAGGAAGAATCAGTTCGAACCAGGATTCTGCAAGAAAAAGCAAGACTGGGGACAAAGAGGGGTACCAGAGAGTATACCTCGACCGCGACAGAACACAAGAAGAAAGGACTACACTGAAAGAGAGGGTACAGAGACGCAAGGAGGAACGAGAAGCAGTGAAATTGAGCAGGACCCAGACACAGGAGGAAGGGAAAACACACCCCACAGAATCTCCCACCAAAAGACTCCACCGCGACATTCCCAACGCAAACTGAGCAAACCTATACTACAACCCACTCACTGTTCCCTCTGCCCCCAAAACCCCCAATCACAAACCTCCCCCCAACAGCTGTCCCTTATGGGCATTCTGACCCCACCCCATCAACACAAACCCCCCTCCCACCACAGCCCCTTATAGGCCCCCACCAAAAGGCTCTCGCTCCTCCAACCCCAATATACTTGCATGACCACAATGATAGAAAAGAAACTAAAAGGTTTGGTACACAAACGCGGTTTGGGGAATAACGAATAAACATGAGGAGTGGAATGAAAGAATCAGTGAAAAATCCCCAGACATCATAGCAGTCACAGAAAAAAAAACTCACTGAGACAATAACAGACACAATCTTCCCAACAGGATATCAGATCCTGAGGAAAGATAGAAGGAGTAGAGGGGGAGGAGGGGTTGCCACTGCTCATAAAACACCAATGGGGATTTGAGGAAAGGAAGGCATGGACATGATTGGAGAAAGAGACTACATTGTAGGTACAATTCAGTCCGGAGAACATAAAGTAGTCATTGGAGTGATGTATAACCCACCACAAAACTGCAGGAGGCCAAGAGAGGAGTACGAAGAAAACAACAGGGTGATGGTGGACACACTGGTGGGTGGCAAGAAGAGCTCACTCGAGCAGAGCAAAGTTACTGGTAATGGGCGATTTCAACCACAGGGAGATCGACTGGGAAAACCTGGAGCCACATGGGGGTCCCGAAACATGGAGAGCCAAGATGATGGATGTGGTACTTTTAAAACCTCATGCATCAACATGTCAGGGACCAACCCGAGAGAGGGGGAGGATGAGCCAGCAAGACTGGATCTTGTGTTCACCTGAGCAGTTCAGACATTGAGGACATCACTTACGAGAGGCCCCTTGGAGCTAGCGATCTGTGGTTTCTGAGTTTTGACTATATAGTAGAGTTACAAGTGGAGAAGGTAAAGGAACTGAAGGGGACAGGCCAAACTATAAAAGGGGGGACTACACAGGTATGAGAAACTTCCTGCAGGAGGTTCAGTGGGACAGAGAAAATGGTAGGAAAATCAGGGAAACGAGATGATTGAATATGTGGCAACAAGTGCAAGGAGGCAGAGGAAAGTTTTGTTCCAAGGGAAACAGAAATAATAGGAAGACCAAAAAACGAGTCCTTGGTTTACCGAAGGTGTTTGGGAGGCAAAAACTAAGTGCAACAGAGAATGGAAAAGGTACAGGAGGCATAGGACCCAGGAAAACAAGGGGGATTAGTAGAAGAGCCCGAAACGAGTATGCGCAGATAAGGGGGAGGCCCGCGACCGTGAAAACGACATTTGCATCGAAAGTCAAATCTGACCCGAAACTGCTGTATAGCCACATTAGGAGGAAGACAACAGTCAAGGACCAGGTGATAAGGCTGAGGAAAGAAGGTGGAGAACTCACAAGAAACGATCAAAAAGGTATGTGAAGAGCTCAACACGAGATTTAAGGAAGTATTTACAGTAGAGACAGGAAGGGCTCTGGGGGGGACAGACCAGATCGGGACGCCAAACAAGGAATACACGAACAAATGTTGGGGCGGGAATACATACAGATGAGGGGAGGTGAAGAAAAATGCTAAGGGGGCATCGATACCTCAAAGGCAATGGGACGGCAAATCTCTCCGTGGGTCCTTAGAGAGGGAGCAGATATGTTGTGCGTACCACTTACCACAATCTTCAAACACATCCCTGGAAACTGGGCAACTACCTGAGGTATGGAAGACGGCAAATGTAGTTCCCATTTTCAAAAAAGGAGACAGAAAAGAGGCACTAAACTATAGACCTGTGTCATTGAGTGTATAGTATGCAAAATTATGGAGAAGATTATCAGGAGGAGAGTGGTGGAGCACCTGGAAAGGAACAGGAGTATAAATGCCAACCAGCACGGATTCACGGAAGGCAAATCTGTGTCACAAAAACCCTTTTGGAGTTTTATGATAAAATAACAGAAGTAAGACAAGAGAGAGAGGGGTGGGTTGATTGCATCTTCTTGGACTGCAAAAAGGCCTTTGACACAGTTCCTCACAAGGATTAGTGCAGAAGCTAGAGCATCAGGCGCATATAACAGGAAGGGCACTGCAATGGATCAAGAGAAAACCTGACAGGGAGGCAACAAAGAGTCATGGTACGTAATGATGTATCACAGTGGGCACCTGTGACGAGCGGGGTCCCACAGGGGTCGGTCCCAGGACCAGTGCTATTTTTGGTATATGGTGAACGACATGATGGAAGGGTTAGACTCAGAAGTGTCCCTGTTTGCAGATGATGTGAAGTTAATGAGGAGAAATAAATCTGATGAGGACCAGGCAGGACTTCAAAGAGACTGGACAGACTGGACACCTGGTCCAGCAAATGGCTTCTCGAATTTAATCCTGCCAAATGCAAAGTCATGAAGATAGGGGAAGGGCACAGAAGACCACAGACAGAGTATAGGCTAGGTGGCCAAAGACTGCAAACCTCACTCAAGGAGAAAGATCTTGGGGTGAGTATAACACCGAGCATGTCTCCGGAAGCACACATCAATCAGATAACTGCTGCAGCATATGGGCGCCTGGCAAACCTGAGAACAGCATTCCGATACCTTAGTAAGGAATCATTCAAGACACTGTACACCGTGTATGTCAGGCCCATACTGGAGTATGCAGCACCTGTTTGGAACCCACACTTGATAAAGCACGTCAAGAAACTAGAGAAAGTACAAAGGTTTGCAACAAGGTTAGTTCCAGAGCTAAGGGGAATGTCTATGAAGAAAGATTAAGGGAAATCGGCCTGACGACACTGGAGGACAGGAGGGTCAGGGGAGACATGATAACGACATATAATATACTGCGTGGAATAGACAAGGTGGACAAGGACAGGATGTTCCAGGGAGGGGACACAGAAACAAGATGGCCACAATTGGAAGTTGAAGACACAAATGAGTCAGAGAGATAGTAAGAAGTATTTCTTCAGTCATAGAGTTGTAAGGCAGTGGAATAGCCTAGAAAATGACGTAGTGGAGGCAGGAACCATACACAGTTTTAAGACGAGGTTTGATAAAGCTCATGGAGCGGGGAGAGAGAGGGCCAAGTAGCAACCGGTGAAGAGGCGGGGCCAGGAGCTAGGACTCGACCCCTGCAACCACAAATAGGTGAGTACAAATAGGTGAGTACACACACACACACACACACATATTTATATGGAAAACAACCACTGTGAAAGAATAGTGAAATTCCAAGCGCCTTCCTGACTTCTCACATTATCAAGGAACTATATATACAATACATCAAAGGAAAGCATATAAAAGGTCGAGACGACACCTCAACCATCACATCAAACAACAAAGCAAGAAAAGACGCGTGACGACACCCGACTCATAAGAAAGGAACACTGCAGCAGGCCTACTGGCCCAAACT
>NC_069425.1:26275756-26280756 GCF_026875155.1 Cherax quadricarinatus
TTATCAACTCTTTTGATGCTAAGGAAGAGGATAGGAAAGCTGGTAGAGCAATCTGGGAGGATCTGCGTACTCCTAGCCGTCCAAGCCTGACCGGAAGTGAGGCTTGCAACCACTGTCCATCTTCAAGGGAAAGATTCAATACACTCTCTAGCATGGTCTTAAGGAGAGAGTCATATTCCTTGAGTTTTGGACTGCTGAAGGCTGGGGAGCATCTCAGAAAGTAGGTAAGTTTTTGGATTGACAGGCGCCTGGTGAGTAGGTAGAAGGCATCGTGTGTGTCAATGTCTTTCATCCTGCTTTCCATCGTCCGGAGGTCTGAGACTTTTTTTTCTAGGATCAGATCGATGGCTTTGGACCCAAGAAGAGCACCAAGGAGAGTGCTATTGGCTGAATCAACGGCTCGTGCTCTGGATCATCTGTTAAGTGGTAGAAACTATTTCACATTTGGTGGGGTTTAAAGAAAAACCCAGGCTTTCTCCCATGCCTTTAATTTTACTTATGTCCTCTAGGAGAGATTATATGTATATATTATATATATATATATATAATATATATATATATATATATATATATATATATATATATTATATATATTATATATATATATATATATTATATATATATATTATTATATAACAAACACATATATATATAACATATATATATAACTAACATATTCCACAAACACAGTGAGATATATTTTTTTCGTTAGGTTCACAATGATTTTGGCAAAATTATTGCAGGAATTATTACAGGAAAGTGGGTGCGGGAGGGAAGAAGAGCGATTGGTGGAATGATAATGTAAAGGGAGAGAGTAGTAAGGGAGAAAATGTTAGCATATGAGAGGTTTTTACAAAGTCGAAGTGATGCAGGAGGGAAGAGTATATGGAGAGAAAAAGAGAGGTTAAGAATGTGGTGAAGCAATGTAAAAAGAGATCAAATGGGAGAGTGAGTGAGATGTTACCAACAAATTATGTTGAAAATAAGAAAAAGCTTTGGAGTGAGGTAAATAAGTTGAGGAAGCCTAGGGAACAAATGGATTTGACTGTTAAAAATAGGAGAGGAGAGTTATTAAGTGGAGAGTTAGAGGTATCGGAAAGATGGAAGAAATATTTTGAGGAATTGTTAAATGTTGAAGAAGATAGGGAAGCTGTGATTTCATGTATAGGACAAGGAGGAATAACATCTTGTAGGAGTGAGGAAGAGCCAGTTGTGAATGTGGGGGAAGTTCGTGGGGCAGTGAGTAGATTGAAAGGGATTAAGGCAGCTGGGATGAAGGGATAAAGATAGAAATGTTACAAGCAGGTGGGATATAGTTTTGGAGTGGTTGGTGCAATTATTTAATAAATGTATGGAATAGGGTAAGGTACCTAGGGACTGGTAGAGAGCGTGCATAGTTCCTTTGTATAAAGCCAAATGGGACAAAAAAAGAGTGCAAAAATTATAGGGGAATAAGTCTTTGAGTATACCTGGTAAAGTGTATGGTAGAGTTATAATTGAAAGAATTTAGAGTAAGACGGAGAGTAGGATAGAAGATGAACAAGGAGGCTTTAGGAAATGTAGGGGGTGTGTGGACCAGGTGTTTACAGTGAAATATATAGGTGAACAGTATTTAGATAAAGCTAAAGAGGTTTTTGGTATTTATGGATTTAAAAAAAGCATATGACAGGGTGGATAGGGGGGCAATGTGGCAGATGTTTCAGGTGTATGGTGTAGGAGGTAGGTTGCTGAAAGCAATGAAGAGCTTTTACGAGGATAGTGAGGCTCAGGTTAGAGTATGTAGGAGAGAGGGAGATTATTTCCCAATAAAAGTAGGCCTTAGACAAGGATGTGTAATGTCACCGTGGTTGTTCATTATATTTATAGATGGGGTTGTAAGAGAGGTGAATGCGAGGGTCTTGGCAAGAGGTGTGGAGTTAAAAGCTAAAGTATCAAGCACAAAGAGGGAGTTGTCACAGTTGGTCTTTGCTGATGACACTGCGCTTTTGGTAGATTCTGAAGAGAAGTTGCAGATGTTGGTTGGGTATATAAAAGAAGAAAATTAAAAGTAAATATAGGAAAGAGCAAGGTGATGAGGATAACAAAAAGGATTAGGTGACGAAAGATTGGATATCAGTTTAGAGGGAGATAGTATCTAATAGGTGAATGTATTCAGATATTTGGGAGTGGACGTGTCAGCAGATGGTTCTATGAAGGTTGAGGTGCATCAAAGAATTGATGAGGGGAAAAGGGTGAGTGGTGCACTCAGGAGTCTGTGGAGACAAAAAATTTTGTCCTTGGAAGCAAAGAGGGGAATGTATGAGAGAATATTTATGACAACACTCTTATGTGGGTGTGAAGCATGGGTGATGAATGTTGCAACAAGGAGAAGGCTGGAGGCAGTGGAGATGTCATGTCTGAGGGCAATGTATGGTGTGAATATAATGCAGAGAATTCGTAGTTTGGAAGTTAGGAGGAGGTGCGGGATTACCAAAACTATTATCCAGAGGGATGAGGAGAGGTTGTTGAGGTGGTTCGGACATGTAGAGAGAATGGAACAAAGCATAATGACTTCTAGAGTGCATAAATCGGTAGTGGAGGGAAGGCGGGGTAAGGGTCGGCCTAGGAAAGGTTGGAGGGAAGCGGTAAAGGAGGTTTTGTGTGCGAAGGGTTTGGACTTCCAGCGGGCATGCGTGAGCTTATTTAATAGGAGTGAATGGAGACAAATGGATTTTAATATTGTGGTATGTTAAAGTGTGAAAAAAGTAACTTTGGAGGATTCGGGAAACGGGGGCGGCGATTGAGTCCTGGAGGGGAAGTACAGTGTCTGGATCTGAAGGGGGGTGTAAATTTTGCAGTTTTTTCACTGTAGGTAAAGCACCCTTGGCAAGACGTGGTGGAATGAAGATGAAAAAAGTTTTTTTTTCGGGCCTCCTCCCTTGGGTGGGTCGGCCGAGGGTTTTAAATTTAATATATATATTTTTTTTTTTATTAATATTTTATATTTATTTTTTTATATTTATATTATATATATATTATAATATTTTATATTATATATTATTTATATTATATATAAAATATATTATATTTTAAAAATTTATATATATATATATTTTTTTATATATATAAAATATAAAATATGTGTGTGTATTTTTAAGAACTTTTTTTAATATTACTCCCTTATACAAAAAAAGTATTAGTTTTGACGTGATAGTTTACTAACCGGTCCCTTGTCAATAATACATGTTTTTTGAGACGAAATTTTTTCTATTTATTTGGTTAGAAATTATTTGTTTAAAAATGGTAAATTTCTAATTGTACCCAAAATTTTTAGCATTCTCGGCGTTAACTTGTTTAAACTATCTAAACCCTGCCTAAATGAAAATTTTTAATTGAGCTTCATATAATTTTTTTTAATGTATAAGTTCAACTAGTTTGGGAAAACCAAATTTCTTTTTCAGCCATAAATTATGAAAAATATGATTTTTAAAATTATTTTAACCATGTTTCCGAAAGCACGCATTATATGATTATAAAAGTAGTTTCTGGAATGTTTGTAGGCATTTGTAAAACACTATTATCGTGCAAACATGTGCTGTGCATCTGGAAAAATTGGTTTTAATATTGTTACAACACTACTATCTAACTTTTATACTTTGAAATTTCGATCCAAGAGAATGTCCCCGACGTTTTTTCAAATCAATAATGTTAAAAATTTTGTGTGAAAGGAGGCGGCGCATATTGTCAGTGTGTGAATGTTATATTAAAACAATGCTGCCAAAATTTCTACCCAGTAGTTCAAAATGTACACGTGTTATGGGGTATTGCCTCTAAACTAAGCACTATGAAAAAATTTTTTTTTTAAAAATTTTATCCCCTGTTCGGATTAATTTTTTTTATATTAGATTGTATTCTACTTAAAAATTAATATTTTTTGGCATTTGAAATCCATGAATTCATAATATAGCGCGTCCGGCGAGCTATCAACCTCCTCTCCTCTGTACAGGCAAAGATAGTCACCTCTGGATAGTTCCTGGAACCGCCCCTCTAAACCTGTCCTTAATCTTCTTCATATAAATCAGTATTACTGGCATAATTATATGTAACCCTGAATACGTATATATAATTATTTATGCAGAAGTAGAGAGTATCTCATCACTGGATGAATAATGTATTGTCTATGAAGATAAAATCGTGGTGAAAAAACACACACTTTTCATGTAGCATCTTTCATAACTTTTAGCTTTTTCAAATACATACTTTGTAGAGTTTAGTGTCAGAGTATTACCAATGTCTTTGTGACAGACATAATTCCAATGTACAAACATTATTTCTGTATTATTAAGCCTCATCGTTGTTCTTGTCGCTGTCACTGATGTGTTTTAGGTTGTCGCTGATTTTGTTGTTATTGTTGTTCGTGGTGATGGTAGTGGTGATTGTGTTTATTGTTGCTGTTGTTGCTGTTGTTCGTGATGGTGGTGGTGATTGTGTTTATTGTTGGTATTGTTGATGTAGTCGTTGTAGTTGATGGTGGTACAGGTGATTGTGATTATTTTTGGCATGTGTTGATGTTGGTGATGGCAGTGGTGATTGTGATTATTCTGGGTGTTGTTGTTGATATTGGTGAGGGTTGGTGGGTGGGTGGGTGGTGGTGGTGGTGGTGGCGTAAGTTGTTGATGTCGTTGCTCTTGTAAGTGTCGTTGTTGTTGATGAAGCTGTTGTTGCTGGTGCTGGTAAAGGTCGTGTTGGTGCTTGTTGGTGGTGATGATTGTTGTGATGTTGTTTTATATTGATGTTGTTGTTCGTGGAGATGTTAGTTTTTGTCATGTTTGTATTGTTGCTGTTGTTGTTGTTGTGTGAGAGGGTCTGTGTTGTTGTTAATGTTGTTGTTGGCAATGGTCGAGATATTATTGGTGTTGGTATTGTTGTTGTTATTGTTTTTGGCTTTGATTGTGGTTATAATATAATTATTATTATTGTTGTTGTTGGTGGTGTTTTAAAGTTGTTATCGTTGTTGCAGT
>NC_069425.1:26285756-26290176 GCF_026875155.1 Cherax quadricarinatus
CGAAACTTATCATTATAGAGTCGTCACCATAGCGAAATATATTAAAAAATTATTTTTATTAATAACTGTTTTTAATGTGATGTGCCTGGATAAGTTAATTAATGTTGCAAATTTATTAATTTATTATAGGAATAAGTAATCTCCCGTGCAGGATGAGCGGGAGTAAGAGGATTACCAAGCAAAGGATGCTGCTGGAGATGATGTGGATGTTAATGCTGTTGATGTTAGTTATCCCCTTAACACACTCCACTACAGTACAAGCCTCCTACAAAAAATACGTAAAAAATCAACGATGTGGAACAGTCTTCAAGACAGTTACCGTCCCTTCCCTCACCATCTGTGGAGCCATCTGTAGTCAAGGTAGCTCTTTTTTCTTAATATGTCCTGTCTAACTAATATCTTGTCCTAGTTTCTGATTAAACCCTCGTTCTTAATCCTTTCCCCATCAAACGTCTCATTTTGTAAATTCCGGATATTTTCCTTCAAACTTTCAATTTCAATAACAGGATAATTAGCATTAATTTGTGCATAACATTAACGCAACTGCCCCTCTAAATATTTTTGAAAACCGTATTGTAACTGATTATATCTCGTCCCTCGATTAATATAATATTGGTTAATACGTTTTTTAGCTATCGTTTCCCACCAATTAACCATGGCAACATCCCCTGGTGCTTCTATCACTAAACGATCCCACATATGTCCAAAAGACAAAAGACTATCCTCTTCCTTTAATAACTTTACATTCAATTTCCAAAATGATGGACCCCTCCGAGGCACACCCTCAATATCCACATCTATTACCACTCCTCTATGATCCGAAAAAAACACATCTATCACATTCACCCTCCGCACAGTAACCGCACGAGGCACGTACATTCGGTCCAACCTCGCCATATAACCTCGTTTAATGAAGGTATGTTCTACCATCCCTCCCCCACCACACACATCCTTTAAAACCCACCCCGGTCAATATATCCCCCAATATACCCAAACAACACCCCCGCACCTCTAGGCTCCACATCTTTACGACATATCACGCAATTCCAATCTCCGCCTATTATGCAACATTCGTAAACCACGTAAAAAATAGACCAGTACCTCCTGAACAAATTTAGTTTTAATACTCACGTCACCCTCAGCCGGGCCATATACACATACTAAACTAATGGGAACCCTACCCCAGGTTCCATCCACTCTAATTACCCTCCCCTCCCCCCCTTCACTACGCCTTACTATAAACGGGCTAGTTTCCTTTACCAAAATGGCAGCCCCACCTTTCAAACGTGTCGCATGTTCCATGTATACATTATAACCACTCATATCCAACTCATAACCAGGCCTAAAATTATGTTCCTGTAAGAATAACACATCCACACCAAGTCGCACCAAATACTCATTAAACCACTTAAGCTTCCTCTCAGCTCTCAGCTCTCAACCCGTTAATATTTATAGTAAAACACTTGAATTCAACAAATGGGTTTTCCTTTTGTCCCCGGCATTGACTTTACCCCAGTTCGTTTTGCAACACCTCTGTCCCTCCCTCCTTTATTGGGAATCACCTTTGCAATCCCTTGATCCTTGGGTTCACCATTCCCTCTGCTGTACCTCCACCCAAGACTTTTTCCCAGGGCGTTGGGCAGGAGTGAGCACATCATCAGAATCTGATGATGCTGCAGTCCTCTTTCGTGTCCCTCCCTCCACCTGCATTTTGACATCTGAAGTACCGTCCTGATGCACCTCCACCTCTACTGCATGCACCTTCAATCCTTTAGACTCTCTCGTCGACAAACCGTCATCTCCTGCCATACCATCATTCACAGCCGTCCCCAGAACTAAGCCTGGGTCTTCCACCTGATCTAGGCCCGATTCCTCTAACAAGACATCCAACGCCTTTACCGAAGACGCCGCCACTTCTTCACTCATATTAGGTAGTCTCTCCTCAAAAACCTGATGTATGTCCAAAGACTGAGATTCTCCTTGTAGCGTTACAACTGGCGATTCAAGCTCCTTTTCTTTGTCCACCTCCTCACTCCATGACAACCGTTGTTGGGGCGGTGTAGCAAGAGACTGTTCTCGCTCATCGCCTACCTCGCCCACTGGCTGCTGTTGCCGTTGCTGTTGTGCCGGGTACCCACTTCGTTTCCCACACTGCGCAGCGATGTGGTCATATGACCCACATAGCCGACACGTACGTTGTTGCCCCGCATACGTTACATAGACTTGAGTCCGTAATTCCTTCAACACAACATATGAAGGAATAGGGTGTCGAAGAGTCATTTTAACAGTATATGTACCTTCCAGCGCACCTGCATACGGTCCAGTTGCCCATCTCACTGCTGTGCCTACGTGAACCGTCCCATAAGTACGCAGTTCACTGCTAATATCAAAATCAGTCGCCTCAAAAGGCACATTCCTGATTTTCACCCAAGTGTAATGTCGAGATACATCATGGAGTCGCACCGACACAGCTGTATTAATCGGTATGATGATCTGATACTTGTCGACCACCGCCTCGTAGACTCGTGCAGACGTCATTTTTACGAAGATTCTTGTCGTTCCATTGAGTGCGACACCACTTACCTCCTCATTTGCTATACCATAGGTATCGCGAATGATCGCTGGTAACAATAAATCCATGTTGGATCCCGTGACAGCCCCACGGATCATCTCAATGCAGACAGTGTTGATTCTTCTTCTGCTATTTAGCGCCATGTTGGAGAAAATAAAGTTTCCACCAACCAACGCTAGGGGCAGCTCAATCAGGTACACTGCGCAAAAACAAACTCAAACAGGAGCGTCTGCGCAGCTCGTCCACACGGCTCGGAGGCGATGAGGACAATAAAAAATAAAAGGGAATAGCGCGAACGCAGTCCCCTGCTAACAAAAATTTCGCACTCGAGTTAACCACATTTGGGTTAATCGCAGGGGTCAGCACCACCGGAGTGCAATGGTGAGCCTCGCCCTGGGAAAACCCCTTCGTGATCACGGTATCTCTTGTGCCAGGTAAGTATGTTGAAATTACTGTGACCACCGCTCCAATTATTTGTCCTTCCTTAGCCATTGATATAAATAGGTATTCTTCTTTACCCAAACTAATCAATGTAACTAAGTTGGTGTTTAAATTTCTAAACAAGATGAATATTTCATTTAAGTTTTCACATCCTCTTGAATATTGGATAAAGAGGGTACAGGAGGAAATCTATGGAAATGAGATTAAATTGATGATGGAAAGAAAAATTGTGAAAGGTTCCATAATAGAGAAATTGTGGCTGTATTTAGAGAACAATGTAATTAGGTGCAGAGGTAGGTTACAAAATGCTGAATTGGGTGATTATGCTAAACACCCTATCTTACTGCCCAAAACTCATCATCTAACAAATTTAATTGTGCTAAATGCCCATAAAAATGTAATGCATGGTGGGGTACAAGATACCTTAAATTGTATTAGGGAAACTTTCTGGATTCCACAAGGACGGCAAAGTGTAAAAAGGGTGATTAAATCTTGTGTAATATGTCGCCGTGTGGATGCCAGATCCTATATGTAACCAGGTCCTCCACCATTGCCAAATGAGCAATTTGAGTCGTTTAGCAACAAACTCCGCCCGGCCGCAGTGTGGAAAATACTGTATATATTTTCCAGAAATTCAGTATTTATATGTAAATAGATGGCCATACTGTATTTAATAATATTTATGTCATAGAAAACGGAAAGCCTGCGTCTGCGCAGACGAGACTCGCCATCTTGGTTTTGAATTTGTATTAGAACGTTGGTGTAATGGGTAGAAATTTTCGTGCTCTAGAGGTTAAAATTGTGTTGACACCTCTCAAATAGGAGACGAAATTGGTGGATGTGCATTCCTGCATAACTTGAGATATCAGGCTACTGGACAAGACAGCTCCAGGAACCTCAGATAAGCTCTCTAGATTTATGTATAATTCTGGCCAGTGTTTTCATAAATTTAGTTAGTGAGGTTTTTCTGAGTATTATACAACTTAATCTCCAGTCAGATTGGTGAGTGATATTAAGATATTCTCTTTCTGTTAGGTAGTTGTGTATATCTATAATTATTTTTTAATTTTTAATATACAGTCCACAAATTTATATATTTAGCAGTATTCCTGGTGTATGTATATTTCATTTAATTAATAGGTCCAGAGCAACTTGTGGATATGACAGTGGTAGGTATCGAAGGGGGACATTTTTGCGACCTAGGTGTCCCAAATTCCTACTTGTCTATGTAACTCTGATAAATAATAATTATCTTTGTTATCATTTTCTGTTATGTATATAATGAGTTACATTCAGGTAAATGCAATTTTTCACAGTTTTTCTTACTCCTTCTTTCTGTTCAAAGGTAACTTTTTTCTAACATAAGCCTCACTATTGTTTATAAATGAAAACCATTTGCTTTTTTAT
>NC_069425.1:26290676-26307218 GCF_026875155.1 Cherax quadricarinatus
AAAAAAGTAAAAACGCAAAAAGGTGTAAAAAAATAACAACATAGAACAATGAGTAAGACACAAGAAAATACAGAACTTTGGAACACATGTGGAACAATCAGCTGCTTCGCAAAATGTAACAGACGTTGCATTTTGACCATACACAGAGTTTTATGATATAAACAATTCACACTGTTTAAAACCATTGATCTCAGATCTCAAGAGTATCTGTTATTTCTTGTATATCACAACACAAACATTGCAGCAGACAGGTGATAACAATCTATCAAAGATAACAAAAAAAAAAGGCACAATAACGTGACTGGAACGATACACAAATAACCCGCACATAGAAGAGAGAAGCTTACGACGACGTTTCGGTCCGACTTCGACCATTTACAAAGTCACACTAACCAGAAGTGGAGCAGGACGGCTATATATAGGCAGGAAGAGGTAGTGGTGGTGGTAGTAGTAGTAGTAGTAGTAGTAGTAGTAGTAGTAGTAGTAGTAGTAGTAGTAGTGATGTTCATGTCCACCGCTCAGATACAGGTTTTTCCTTTTCCGTTTACTGAAAACCTATGCACAGTGGCATGTACATTCATTACTTTTCCTATCATGCTTCCCCTGTCAAGAAAAGTGTTCTTATCTCCCTCTTTCTCCGTGCCCTCCGCATCTGTGATCCTCAGTTCCTTCCAGCAGAAATTTCCACTCTTCATAATTCGTTTTCCCGTCTTGGCTACCCTTCCCATTTCATAGACTCTGCCCTCTCACGTGCTAAACGTAATTTCTTCTCTCCCAAACTCTCTACTCCTGGGAACTCTTCTGTCTTCCGCCTTCCCTACATTTCCGGTCTTTCTAATCTCAACAATTCTTTCCGTCCCTTAGATATCAAGCTAACCTTCCGCCAGACTAACACTCTTCGCACTAATCTCGTTCATACCTCTCCTCCCTCTACAGATGTTCCTGGTGTCTACTCTATTTCTTGCTCCTCCTGTCCTCTTCAATACTTTGGAGACACTGGTCGATCTCTTTCTTACAGACTTAGGGAGCACAAAAATAGTGTTAGGCTTGCCGACACTAACAATGCTCTTTTCTGTCACGTCAGAGATAATAGCCATCCTATTGACTGGTCTTCTGCTAAAACTGTCTTCCCTACTTCCAACTCTAACAGTCGCCGTCTAGTTGAATCCTCTCTAATACACAACTTTCCTTCTATGAATCTTAGCCTTGGCTTCGTCTCTGTAGATGCCTTCCTCTCCCACTACATTGTAAAATGCTCCAAACTTCAGAACACCCGTGACTTAACCTGACTCCTCAGTTTTTCTTTTTCCTTTTCTTCTTCTCCCTCTTCCCCTTTCCTCTTTCCTTTTCTCCTCTAGGTTGTCTTTCTTCTGTCTCGTGTTTCTGTTCCTTCATAATTTTTCACCACTTCCCCTTTCACCCACCTCTGTGCACTTGCTCTCCCTCTGTGGGCACCTAGCTCCCTTGCAGTGCTCCCCTTTCTTTGTATTTGACTGGCTTCTCCTCCTTATTCCCCACTACTACCACAACTACTACTATTTCTACTACTACTACTACTACTACTACTACTACTACTACTACTACTACTACCACCACTACCTCTTCCTGCCTATATATAGCCGTCCTTCTCCACTTCTGGTTAGTGTGACTTTGTAAATGGTCCAAGTCGGACCGAAACGTCGTCGAAAGCTTCTCTCTTCTATGTGCGGGTTATTTGTGTATCTATCAAAGATAATGATGGACGGATTCAATGAAGTTATGTCAGAAAAGAATCAATCAAAAGACAGTTAAAGGTTTTAGTGTGATGTTGCCTCTTCAATGTATTTGTGACGTCACCTTCATTACTCTGTGGGACATCACTCTCTTAATTATGTTTGTTATACAACAACTTCTTCACTAGGGTTTATGGCACACCTACCCTTTTCTCTATCATTTTAGAAGCATACTATGTTTGTGGGTCATCACCCTCTTCACTCTTTTAAAACAATCCAACATCCATCCTATATTCTGCCAGAGCGCTCCAACACTTACCTCATACTCTGCCAGAGCGCTCCAACACTTACCTCATACTCTGCCAGAACACTCCAACACAAAGTCCCAAAACTGAAAAAAGTGTCAATGCAGGTGATAAGTGTTAAGTGAAGTAACAAAATTGTTAAAGTCGCTAGTGAAAAACGGATTCAACAATTTGAATTTCTGACTACAAAATCCTGTACTTATAATCTGTAAAGTTATTACAGGAGAAACTGTTGAATAAAGAAATGGACGAAGAGATGCATTAACATAGACTATAAGAAAATCTTTGCTACTGTTATGAGAGATACAAAGATCACTGGTTTATATGCAATAATACTAGAAATATAAACGTTACGTTTATACATAGTAACACCAGAACTGCAAAGATCACAATATTATGCCTAGTAAAATTAGAAAAGCAAATATCACTATTTTATATATAGTAATATTAAGGATACAACGATAATCCTGTTATGCATAACAGTATCAGACATAAAAATATTAATGTTTATACATAATAACACCGGTGATGGGAAGATCACAGTGTTTAACACAGTAACACCAGAAATTGATGGATAAGGAAGTTACAAACAGAGGTCACACTTTAACATGAAAGAAAATGCAGGGAAACTCAAATTAGAACACAAAAATCTATGACATTTAAATAGACGACTAAAATAAACAATAAGTGGCCTCCTCATGGTTGTCTAGGTAGAGGAGTTCTTCTCTTCTGGCTGCACTATGTTTCTAGTCTTCCCGAGCGGATGTATTTACTGGGCGCAGTTTTCTGTGTGTCCTCCCCTGTAATTACATCCATTTGTATATATGATATCTAAACTCTTGTGTTGTAATATCATATATGGTCAGTGCTTCATGGTGTTGCCGCATTTGTGAAGTTAAGTTCCTCTCTGAGGAAATGCTGTGTTTGGGGTTCACACCTCTCAACGTCCCCCTCAAATGATGGAGTTTAAATCCAGTTTTTCCTTTCATTATATGATAATATTTTGCTAAATGAATGTAAGTGTAGGACACATTTTCACACACAGTCATGGAGTGCAAACACCGACTGATAGATCCGTTGTAACGTGAAAAGTTTGTTCTGTAAAATCTCTTGTTAACTGCACTCTGCATCGCCTTGTTTTCATACTCATAACAAGAGTGCACAATATTACTGAGACCTGATGTTGTAGTTAATTATTCAACATTCACCTTTCTGACTTCACAACACTTAACTAACTACAAGCCACTTAGAAGAACTTTAACATGTTTCTCTCAGAGTTTATTAAAGGTTGTTATTTACACATACTTATTTGTCAACACTTTCATGTACGAGCAAACATTCTGCTGGAAGTATTAATAGCAGTAGAAGTAGCAGTAGCACCAGTAGTATTAGTAGTAATAGTAGAAGAAGAAGAAGAAGAGGTAGGGGTAACTCTTGGTTACTGTGTAATGTTATTTTTTTAAGGGGAACTCGTCCTAGTACTCAAGTGACTCAAGTTATTTTCGATTTAATCATCATTTGAAACACTGTTAAACAGAATAAAGGCAGCTTCGTCATCTCTGAAATATTAGCACGAGTTCTTCTTAGAACATTTGACTCCATCACATAACAACGAAGACTTACACCTGCTATTACTACTGTTACTATTAGTACTACTAGCACCACCACCAGTAGCATGGACCTGCTTTTGCCTTTTCACATTATTTTGTTACATATACTGTAAATAACCTCTGTGTCCTTTCATTGTTTGTATAGATTTAACAAAGCAATAATACGTCTGGTTAGTTGCACATGTGTCCTTTTACCTAACATATTCTCGGTATGCTACCAACATTATTACAGAATTAATGATTTGTCCTCCATTCTGCACATATAAATTAAACAAAATATGCAACATGGGTAAAGTAGACTCAGAAACCGTGCCATAAATGGTACTGAGAAGCTGCTCTCCAAATTATAAATATGCTGTTTACTTTCACTGCTATAACTTAGGTGCTAAGCTCAATAACTTCAGTTTTATACTGCACATTCTCAACCCCTTAATGTCTAATATGGATTATGCTGTTAACTTTTATTATAAATCAGTGTAAAATTAGAACAAATGATTGATCTCTAAACAACAGTTCTTGATGGTCCGTGTGACTAAGCACTGAACCTTGGTAGTCCGTGTGGCTACGTACTGAACCTTGATGGTGCGTGTGGTTACGTACTGAACCTTGATGGTCCGTGTGGCTAAACACTGAACCTTGATGGTGCGTGTGGCTACGTACTGAACCTTGGTGGTCCGTGTGGCTATGTACTGAACCTTGATGGTGCGTGTGGCTACGTACTGAACCTTGATGGTGCGTGTGGCTACGTACTGAACCTTGATGGTGCGTGTGGTTACGTACTGAATCTTGATGGTCCGTGTGGCTAAACACTGAACCTTGATGGTGCGTGTGGCTACGTACTGAACCTTGATGGTGCGTGTGGCTACGTACTGAACCTTGATGGTGCGTGTGGTTACGTACTGAACCTTGATGGTCCGTGTGGCTAAACACTGAACCTTGATGGTGCGTGTGGCTACGTACTGAACCTTGGTGGTCCGTGTGGCTACGTACTGAACCTTGATGGTCCGTGTGGCTACGTACTGAACCTTGATGGTGCGTGTGGCTACGTACTGAACCTTGATGGTGCGTGTGGCTACGTACTGAACCTTGATGGTGCGTGTGGCTACGTACTGAACCTTGATGGTGCGTGTGGCTACGTACTGAACCTTGATGGTCCGTGTGGCTACGTACTGAACCTTGATGGTGCGTGTGGCTACGTACTGAACCTTGATGGTGCGTGTGGCTACGTACTGAACCTTGATGGTCCGTGTGGCTACGTACTGAACCTTGATGGTGCGTGTGGCTACGTACTGAACCTTGATGGTCCGTGTGGCTACGTACTGAACCTTGATGGTGCGTGTGGCTACGTACTGAACCTTGATGGTGCGTGTGGCTACGTACTGAACCTTGATGGTCCGTGTGGCTACGTACTGAACCTTGATGGTGCGTGTGGCTACGTACTGAACCCCGCCTTCCTTCCACTACAGACTGATACACTCTTGAAGTCATTCTGTTTCGTTCCATTCTCTCTACACGTCCGAACCACCTCAACAACCCTTCCTCAGCCCTCTGGACAACAGTTTTGGTAATCCCGCACCTCCTCCTAACTTCCAAACTACGAATTCTCAGCATTATATTCACACCACACATTGCCCTCAGACATGACATCTCCACTGCCTCCAGCCTTCTCCTCGCTGCAACATTCATCACCCATGCTTCACACCCATATAAGAGCGCTGGTAAAACTATACTCTCATACATTCCCCTCTTTGCCTCCAAGGACAAAGTTCTTTGTCTCCACAGACTCCTAAGTGCACCACTCACTCTTTTCCCCTCATCAATTCTATGATTCACCTCATCTTTCATAGACCCATCCGCTGACACGTCCACTCTCAAATATCTGAATACATTTACCTCCTCCATACTCTCTCCCTCCAATCTGATATTCAATCTTTCATCACCTAATCTTTTTGTTATCCTCATAACCTTACTCTTTCCTGTATTCACCTTTAATTTTCTTCTTTTGCACACCCTACCAAATTCATCCACCAATCTCTGCAACTTCTCTTCAGAATCTCCCAAGAGCACAGTGTCATCAGCAAAGAGCAGCTGTGACAACTCCCACTTTGTGTGTGATTCTTTATCTTTAACTCCACGCCTCTTGCCAAGACCCTCGCATTTACTTCTCTTACAACCCCATCTATAAATATATTAAACAACCACGGTGACATCACACATCCTTGTCTAAGGCCTACTTTTACTGGGAAATAATTTCCCTCTTTCCTACATACTCTAACTTGAGCCTCACTATCCTCGTAAAAACTCTTCACTGCTTTCAGTAACCTACCTCCTACACCATACACTTGCAACATCTGCCACATTGCCCCCCTATCCACCCTGTCATATGCCTTTTCCAAATCCATAAATGTTTCACTGTAAACACCTGGTCCACACACCCCCTACCTTTCCTAAAGCCTCCTTGTTCATCTGCTATCCTATTCTCCGTCTTACTCTTAATTCTTTCAATAATAACTCTACCATACACTTTACCAGTTATACTCAGCAGACTTATCCCCCTATAATTTTTGCACTCTCTTTTATCCCCTTTGCCTTTATACAAAGGAACTATGCATGCTCTCTGCCAATCCCTAGGTACCTTACCCTCTTCCATACATTTATTAAATAATTGCACCAACCACTCCAAAACTATATCCCCACCTGCTTATAACATTTCTATCTTTATCCCATCAATCCCGGCTGCCTTACCCCCTTTCATTTTACCTACTGCCTCACGAACTTCCCCCACACTCACAACTGGCTCTTCCTCACTCCTACAAGATGTTATTCCTCATTGTCCTATACACGAAAATCACAGCTTCCCTATCTTCATCAACATTTAACAATTCCTCAAAATATTCCCTCCATCTTCCCAATACCTCTAACTCTCAATTTAATAACTCTCCTCTCCTATTTTTAACTGACAAATCTTAAATGTTTCTTAACTTGTTAATCTCACTCCAAAACTTTTTCTTATTTTCAACAAAATTTGTTGATAACATCTCACCCACTCTCTCATTTGCTCTCTGTTTACATTGCTTCACCACTCTCTTAACTTCTCTCTTTTTCTCCATATACTCTTCCCTCCTTGCATCACTTCTACTTTGTAAAAACTTCTTATATGGTAACTTTTTCTCCCTTACTACTCTCTTTACATCATCATTCCACCAATCTCTCCTCTTCCCTCCCGCACCTACTTTCCTGTAACCACAAACTTCTGCTGAACACTCTAACACTACATTTTTAAACCTACCCTATACCTCTTCGACCCCATTGCCTATGCTCTCATTAGCCCATCTATCCTCCAATAGCTGTTTATATCTTACCCTAACTGCCTCCTCTTTTAGTTTATAAACCTTCACCTCTCTCTTCCCTGATGCTTCTATTCTCCTTGTATCCCATCTACCTTTTACTCTCAGTGTAGCTACAACAGAAAGTGATCTGATATATCTGTGGCCCCTCTATAAACATGTACATCCTGAAGTCTACTCAACAGTCTTTTATCTACCAATACATAATCCAACAAACTACTGTCATTTCGCCCTACATCATATCTTGTATACTTATTTATCCTCTTTTTCTTAAAATATGTATTACCTATAACTAAACCCCTTTCTATACAAAGTTCAATCAAAGGGCTCCCATTATCATTTACAACTGGCACCCCAAACTTACCTACACACACCCTCTCTAAAAGTTTCTCCTACTTAGCATTCAGGTCCCTACCACAATTACTCTCTCACTTGGTTCAAAGGCTCCTATACATTCACTTAACATCTCCCAAAATCTCTCTCTCTCCTCTGCATTCCTCTCTTCTCCAGGTGCATACACGCTTATTATGACCCACTTCTCGCATCCAACCTTTACTTTAATCCACATAATTCTTGAATTTACACATTCATATTCTCTTTTCTCCTTCCATAACTGATCATTTAACATTACTGCTACCCCTTCCTTTGCTCTAACTCTCTCAGATACTCCAGATTTAATCCCATTTATTTCCCCCCACTGAAACTCCCCTACCCCCTTCAGCTTTGTTTCGCTTAGGGCCAGGACATCCAACTTCTTTTCATTCATAACATCAGCAATCATCTGTTTCTTGTCATCCACACTACATCCACGCACATTTAAGCATCCAGTTTCATAAAGTTTTATATATATATATATATATATATATTATAATATATATATATATATATATATATATATATAATATATTATATAATTATATATATATATATATATATGGTAGTAGTTGGTAGACAGCAACCACCCAGGGAGGTACTACCGTCCTGCAAAGTGAGTGTAAAACGAAAGCCTGTAATTGTTTTACATGATGGTAGGATTGCTGGTGTCCTTTTTTCTGTCTCACAAATTTACAAGATTTCAGGTATGTCTTGCTACTTCTACTTACACTTAGGTCACACTACACATACATGTACAAGCATATATATACAGACCCCTCTGGGTTTTCTGCTATTTTCTTTCTAGTTCTTTTTCTTGCTTATTTCCTCTTATCTCCATGGGGAAGTGGAACAGAATTCTTCCTCCGTAAGCCATGGGTGTTGTAAGAGGCGACTAAAATGCCGGGAGCATGGGGCTAGTAACCCCTTCTCCTGTATATCTTACTAAATTTAAAAAGAGAAACTTTTGTTTTTCTTTTTGGGCCACCCTGTCTTTGGTGGGATACGGCCTGTTTGTTGAAAGAAAGATGTATATATATATATATATATATATATATATATATATATATAATATATATATATATATATATAATATATATATAATATATATATATGTATATGTATAATATAATATATATATATATATATATATATATATATATATATATATATATATATAATAAATATATATATAATATATAATATATATATATATATAATATATATATATATATATATATATATATATATATATATATATTATATAATATATATATATGTATAAACACTGATCTCTGGCTGAAGGAGACTCGAACCTACGAACCTTGGAACAAGGTACGCAAGTTTCGAGGACGACCCCTACCCTGCTCTCCTTCCCCTATAAGCTCTCCATATCTTTCTACTTTGATCCATTGTCTCTAAATGACCAAACCACCTCAACAACCCCTCTTCAGCCCTCTGACTAATACTTTTATTAACTCCACACTTCTCCTAATTTCCACACTCCGAATTTTCTGCATAATATTTACACCACACATTGCCCTTAGACAGGACATCTCCACTGCCTCCAACCGCCTCCTTGCTGCAGCAGTTACAATCCAAGATTCACACCCATATAAGAGTATTGATACTACTATACTTTCATACATTCCCTTCTTTGCCTCCATCGATAATGTGTTTTGTTTCCACATATACCTCAAAGCACCACTCACTTTTTTTATTCATTAGTTCTCTGGTTAATCTCATTCTTCATAAATCCATCCGCTGACACGTCAACTCCCAAATATCCAAAAACATTCACTTCCTCCATACTCTTCTTCTCCAATTTAATATCCAATTTTTCTTTATCTAAATCATTTGATACCCTCATCACCTTACTCTTTTCTACGTTCATTTTCAACTTTCTACCTTTATACACACTCCCAAACTCGTCCACTAATCTTTGCAATTTTTCTTTAGTATCATGATCTACATGGTACTTGTTGTGATGCAACCTTTACAGTACCATGATCTACATTGTACTTGCTGTGAAGCAACCTTTGTAGTACCATGATCAACTTACTGGAGAACTTTAAGTATTGTCTCCAGGGTTGATGTCCTCAGGACATGTTGATGAATTAGACACTTGTGGGCACCTTGTTATCTTTAATATGGAAAGGTTTCGCCAGCCAGCGGCTTCATCAGTACAATACAGAGAAGAACGATGGAAGATTACAAGGAGACTGAGGTTATCAGTTCCTCAGATTGAGTTTTTTCTAAACCATTTATATAATGAAGTTTAGACATGCACAACAACTGGGTATCTTGTTATGTGAAGTTTAGACATGTGCAACAACTGGGCATCTTGTTATGTAGAAGTTTAGACATGCACAACAACTGGATATCTTGTTATGTAGAAGTTTAGACATGTGCAACAACTTGGCATCTTGTTATGTAGAAGTTTAGACATGCACAACAACTGGGTATCTTGTTATGTAGAAGTTTAGACATGTGCAACAACTGGATATCTTGTTATGTAGAAGTTTAGACATGTGCGACAACTGGATATCTTGTTATGTAGAAGTTTAGACATGTACAACAACTGGGTATCTTGTTATGTACAACTTTCACCAACCTGTGGCTTTATCAATACAATACAAGGAACAAAAAGGCACAATATTTGTGTACAATACAGGGACAATAAGAGAACTTAAATAAAAGATTTACAAGAGCGACAAGTTGATAAATGAGACACTTGTGCAACATTTGGGTATCTTATTCTGGAGTGATAAATAAGAGACTTTTCGCACAAGTGTCTCATTTATCAACAAAAACAGGAGACCGAAGATCATGAAGATGAGGTAATCAGTACCTTAGTATTACGAACAGGTGTAGTCTTGTGGCCTGCACACCTGGTTGTAGCACGATAACCAAGGAAGAGGTGAAGAACCAGTAACAGACAGGGGTGAGTAAATACTTATATATATATATATATATATATAATATATATATATATATAATATATATATATATATAAATATATAATAATATATATAAATATATATATATATATATATAATATATATATATAATATTATTTTATTTATATATATATATATCACCAAACAGCAAGCAGTTATATGTACAATATTACGGATGATATGTAGAGAAAGACAAATTTGCAAGCAAGAGACACAGTAAGAACCACCTCAATCAAATTGGAGGTAAGTCTGCCAATGTTGATTTACAAGTGTATCACATCGCTTCACACTTTGTCGAGCTTCTTTGTCATTGGCTGGTTGAACCAAGGTGCTAGTATAACAAGGACGGGGCCCCTTCCTTATACCCTTAGCTTCTGGTTCGCTAGTCGGGAGGCATACCTATATGGGGTATGGCTTATGCTGAATAAATGTAACATACTCTTAGCATGCCACACTCAGTCTGGCAGCAGATGTTCAGAACCGTCGTCTTGATGAATCTGAAGCACAGGCTTATAGTGGAGTCAGGTGAGTAGCAGCAGGTGAAGGCTTTTTCAATGGTAGGCGGGTTTCCTCAGTGGAAGTAGGTCATGCCTACGTGCTCTAAATTTGGGCCAACGATAAGTAAGTTTTAGCACAGGTACATAACTACAATTATCATACATAGTGTAAATTACCTAGGATGTCCCAAAAAAAGTCGAACAAAATTATTTATTTCTATTGGGGTCCGTGTGTGGCATACAAAGAGTACGCTACACTTTATCCAGCGTAATGCTCAAGCTCCTATATAGGCTGCCTCCCAACCAGCGAACCAGGTGCTAAGGGTTTAACGGTAAGGGGACCCATCGTTAAATCAGTACCTTGGTTCATTGTCCATCATAGGCGAGCCCGCCAAATGTTGTTGTGACGTGGTTCACTCGCAGTCAGCATTTGGCAGACTTGCCTCTAGCTGGTTGAAGCACCGTGTTCTCTCTCTCAGGCTTCTGTCTTGCCTTTATCACCGTGTGGTACACTTATATTCAACTCCTGTATATAGTGTACATAACTGTATACTAACATTTGGTGAATAAAATACAAGTTAACTATTACTACTGAGTTTGTTTTTGCTCCAACCCGTTAAGACCAGTCACAGGCCATCATTACCTGTGTTCGTAGTACCTTGTAATGTCTTATTAATATAATAATAATATTTTTATTATTTAAATCTTAAAAGTTAAAATAGCTAAGTAAGTCAACTGTGTGAAAATCAGTTACAATAAAAGGAGACATACTAGGAATAAGGTAAACTGAGTTATTTACATAAAAGAAAACATCAGCTTACGATACTAGACATAAATCTTACCTATAGCTCCCTTGCAGTGCTCCTCTTTCTGTCTCTGACTGACGACTACTACTACTTCTACTACTACTACTACTACTACTACTACTACTACTACTACTACTACTACTACTACTACTACTACCTCCCTTGTCCCGTCCCTGTCTGTTGGCCTATATATACTGCCTCCTTCTCTCCTTTCTGTTAGTGTGACTTTGTAAATGGTCCAAGTAGGACTGAAACGTCTTCGTAAGCTCCCCTCTCCTATGTGCGGGTTGTGTATAGTGTGAGACACTTGTGGGTAAGGTAAAAAACACACACCTATGAATTATCTTATGGAAGATAAAGTTTAGCTAGAAATCATTATTAAACAATTTAACAAGTTTGTCTCTGTTCTCGTATATTTTCACTTACCCATCCTCTTTTATAAGAAAACGTACACACACACACACACACACACACACACACACACACACACACACACACACACACACACACACACACACACACACACACACACACACACAACACACACACACACTGGTCAGTACGTCTCTGTCTTACTAAGACTCGACATTATAGTGTTATTTACTGTGATTTGTGAATGTTAGTGAATATTATAAAAATAATGTTGAGTTGTAATTTACTTCAATGTTGAAATGTTGGCAAGTGTTGTAGCTTTTATTGTGTGGCAGTCAATGTTATTTCTTTTTTCTTAATGTTTATAATATAAATAATGCTTAACGTTGATGTTTAGGTCGTGTTTACGTCGTTGATGTTTAGGTCGTGTTTACGTCGTTGATGTTTAGGTCGTGTTTACGTCGTAACGGAACATTGTGTTGTTCATAACAATATAAGGGTGACCTGGTATGGGATAAAAGGGTGACCTGGTATGGGGTATAAGGATGACCTGGTATGGGATATAAGGATGACCTGGTATGGGAAATAAGGATGACCTGGTATGGGATATAAGGATGACCTGGTATGGGATATAAGGATGACCTGGTATGGGAAATAAGGATGACCTGGTTTGGGATATAAGGGTGACCTGGTATGGGATATAAGGGTGACCTGGTATGGGATATAAGGATGACCTGGTATAGGATATAAGGATGACCTGGTATGGGATATAATGATGACCTGGTATAGGATATAATGATGACCTGGTATGGGATATAATGATGACCTGGTATAGGATATAAGGATGACCTGGTATGGGAAATAAGGATGACCTGGTATGGGAAATAAGGATGACCTGGTATGGGAAATAAGGATGACCTGGTATGGGATATAAGGGTGACCTGGTATGGGATATAAGGATGACCTGGTATGGGATATAAGGATGACCTGGTATGGGAAATAAGGATGACCTGGTATGGGATATAAGGGTGACCTGGTATGGGATATAAGGATGACCTGGTATGGGATATAAGGGTGACCTGGTATGGGATATAAGGATGACCTGGTATGGGATATAAGGATGACCTGGTATGGGAAATAAGGATGACCTGGTATGGGATATAAGGGTGAGCTGGTATCGGATATAAGGATGACCTGGTATGGGATATAAGGGTGACCTGGTATGGGATATAAGGATGACCTGGTACGGGATATAAGGATGACCTGGTATGGGAAATAAGGATGACCTGGTATGGGATATAAGGATGACCTGGTATGGGATATAAGGATGACCTGGTATGGGATATAAGGGTGACCTGGTATGGGATATAAGGATGACCTGGTATAGGATATAAGGATGACCTGGTATGGGATATAAGGATGACCTGGTATAGGATATAAGGATGACCTGGTATGGGATATAAGGAACATTGTGTTGTTCATAACAATATAAGGGTGACCTGGTATGGGATAAAAGGGTGACCTGGTATAGGATATAAGGATGACCTGGTATGGGATATAAGGATGACCTGGTATGGGATATAAGGGTGACCTGGTATGGGATATAAGGATGACCTGGTATAGGATATAAGGATGACCTGGTATGGGATATAAGGATGACCTGGTATAGGATATAAGGATGACCTGGTATGGGAAATAAGGATGACCTGGTATGGGAAATAAGGATGACCTGGTATGGGAAATAAGGATGACCTGGTATGGGATATAAGGGTGACCTGGTATGGGATATAAGGATGACCTGGTATGGGATATAAGTGTGACCTGGTATGGGATATAAGGATGACCTGGTATGGGATATAAGGATGACCTGGTATGGGATATAAGGATGACCTGGTATGGGAAATAAGGATGACCTGGTATGGGATATAAGGGTGACCTGGTATGGGATATAAGGATGACCTGGTATGGGATATAAGGGTGACCTGGTATGGGATATAAGGATGACCCGGTACGGGATATAAGGATGACCTGGTATGGGAAATAAGGATGACCTGGTATGGGATATAAGGATGACCTGGTATGGGATATAAGGATGACCTGGTATGGGAAATAAGGATGACCTGGTATGGGATATAAGGATGACCTGTTATGGGATATAAGGATGACCTGGTATGGGATATAAGGATGACCTGGTATGGGATATTAGGATGACCTGGTATGGGATATAAGGATGACCTGGTATGGGAAATAAGGATGACCTTGTATGGGATATAAGGATAAGCTGGTATGGGATATAAGGATGACCTGGTATGGGATATAAGGATGACCTGGTATTGGAAATAAGGATGACCTGGTATGGGATATAAGGGTCACCTGGTATGGGATATAAGGATGACCTGGTACGGTATATAAGGATGACCTGGTATGGGAAATAAAGATGACCTGGTATGGGATATAAGGATGACCTGGTATGGGAAATAAGGATGACCTGGTATGGGATAAAAGGATGACCTGGTATGGGATATAAGGATGACCTGGTATGGGATATAAGGATGACCTGGTATGGGATATAAGAATGACCTGGTATGGGATATAAGGATGACCTGGTATGGGATATTAGGATGACCTGGTATGGGAAATAAGGATGACCTGGTATGGGATATAAGGATGACCTGGTATGGGAAATAAGGATGACCTGGTATAGAATATAAGGATGACCTGGTGTGAGATATAAGGATGACCTGGTATAGAATATATAGATGACCTGGTATGGGAAATAAGGATGACCTGGTATGAGATATAAGGATGATCTGGTATGAGATATAAGGATGACCTGGTATGAGATATAAGGATGACCTGGTATGAGATATAAGGATGACCTGGTATGAGATATAAGGATAACCTGGTATGGGATATAAGGATGACCTGGTATGGGATATAAGGATGACCTGGTATGAGATATAAGGATGACCTGGTATGGGATATAAGGATGATCTGGTATAGAATATAAGGATGACCTGGTATGGGATATAAGGATGACCTGGTATGGGAAATAAGGATGACCTGGTATGGGATATAAGGATGACCTGGTATGGGATATAAGAATGACCTGGTATGAGATATGAGGATGACCTGGTATGAGATATAAGGATGGCCTGGTATGAGATATAAGGATGACCTGGTATGGGATATAAGGATGATCTGGTATGAGATATAAGGATGACCTGGTATGAGATATAAGGATGACCTGGTATGAGATATAAGGATGACCTGGTATGGGATATAAGGATGACCTGGTATGAGATAAAACAGAAAGGGGAGAACACCTGAGGGAGAACACCTGAGGGGACACAGGTGGTAGAGAGTGCGGGGGGGGGAGACCCTAAAGACGAACCACTTTCCTTCACGTGGAAGGGTGTGGTAACTCAGGGATAACTAAACCTGAGGCTGACAGTAGTCGCAAACTTTTCTCGTAATTAATAGGATGTAATGTAAGAAAGCATATTTTTTAAATCTCAGGTTGAGTAATGAAATGATTTGGAAGAGAGAGACAGCTTCAAAAGTAAATATGATATGGTGTAAGTGGCCAAAAATCAGTGATGCCAATCCCAGTAATCTAGGAGGCAAGGCCAGGAGCTGAGTCATGACCCCTGCAAATACAATTCGATTCAGTGATGACGAAGATAACAGGATTATTGAGTAGTTAACAGGGTGAGATGACAACTACTTTAGGTAAATTAGAGGTAGTCAAGAGCAGCCAGTGAGATGATGGCAGAGTGAGAGTAAACGTAGCTTTTAGGTTTCTCCTGTGATGGTAAATTATATTCTCTAGCTGATGAGACGAGGACATTTTTTGAGATAAATGAAGATTTGAAAAAGATGCTAAGAGAGAAAGAGAGATTTGCTTAATTATGTAATTATTATTTCTGGTTTTCCTTTAGCATTCTTTAGCCACTGTATTTCACTTATCTTGTTTCCACATTCTTAAATCTCTCACTAGCGTTTTCGTGTAAATATTGTAGCTACTGTAACCAAGTGACTCCAGCTAATAAACCCATTATAACTTTCAGTGACAATAGGAAACTTTTAAAACTGCCGAGGATACTGAAGAATTTTACAATAATTATTTCTGAATATTTTTTTAGCCTCTTTTCGTTAGTAAAGAGAAGCTTGAGTGTCAACGTTTGCCTATGATACAGTTCAGAACATTCAAACATTGTATCAGAGAGAACTCCAAACTATTTTTTCAAGTAAATTAAGCAGTAGGTGCAGTCGATGTGTATGATAGAATTGAGATTGAGTATAGAAAACGATGGAGTCATCACGGTAGGCTGGTCGAGAATAAACTTTTGCAGACGTGTCTTTATCTCTAGACTTACTAGTTCACCTCTTTAAATACTTTAAATTAGTTTGTGTCTCTCCATTATCTGAACTAATATCGTATTGATAAATAAGTGAAGATGTGAGTGAGACAAAGGGATCCTGGGAGACACTGAAATGAAAGATGTAACAGGAAAGTTTACAGTTCCTGGCACCTTTATCATACATAAACATTTGCGGG
>NC_069425.1:26307718-26345218 GCF_026875155.1 Cherax quadricarinatus
GAACTTTTGATATAAATTTATCATAGGTCAGAGCTCTACATAAATAGTTGCATCACCATTGTCAAGTTGTATGAACTAGTATTGAAAATTTCAATCAGGTCGGATGAAGCGATCTTATGGTATGAGAGAAACAGAACAAAGAATTCCTGAAGAAGAAAAATGGTTTCTAGCCTACCACAGTAGGTACTTCTTGAGGATATACAATAAAGCTAACTGAAGAATTTCAACTGCAAGAATTAAAGCCAGACTTAAGACTGTATTTAAAATCTATTGAAACGAGAAGTGCATTAACACTGTTATAGGACAATTTTCTAGTCCTCTTTGCCCTTTCGTTTCAGCTGGATACAGCAAGGAGTCGATGTTTATGTTTAGAAAGCATGATCCTCATAAGAATGTACATACAAGAAATCCTCATCGCTCCATTCTCTATCCGCAGAAAGTTCAGTAAAATCACCTTCAATTAACCATTGAACTATACATTTGGTTCCTGGATAATGGAGCAACATTGTAAGTAACAAAGAGTCCAGCAATCTTGAAAATGTGATGACACGGACATGATGGACGCATTTTTAATTCAGTCCAAAACCTTCCTGGCCATCAACTAGTAATAGATGTCACAAGCTCCGTATTTCCCAAGTACGTCACTCATTCTCACACTTAGTGCGACATGATTAAGCCTTTCTAAAAATCTACTCCCTGTCGAGACAAACCTAGACATTTACAGCATGATAGAACAAGACATAGTTAATTTGTGACGCCAATGAAGCATTGTACCTTTTCGCAAAGAGCGTGAGCCCCTTCCCAAGTTGACTTATTTCATAAACTTTGAGTTATATCCCAAGCTGACTTTTTCATAATTTTGGATTGTCATGCACCATTCGCATGACAACCCAAAACTAAGGGAATAGACAGTCTCCTGAAAGTCGTTTATTAAAATTGGTATTGGAACCAGTAATACACTTGAGTAAGACTTGGATGCATTTGTGTCCACGAGACATCGCAGATAGCGCTTTCCTGCAGTCCAGCGATGTTGCAGTACCATTTTTTCTGACCGTTGTAGAGACAATGTTGGAGTTAGGACTCAATATTTCATTAATGTAGCCAGGCTCTGGGATATTCTAGAACGCCTTTCCCACCAGATCAGTTATCCATTAGCAACTAAAAACAGTCGCACCGAGAGATAACCAAATAATGGAGGATATAGCCTACAGAATACCTGAGAGTGTTATATTGAGGGAAAAAACAGAGATTTCCAAAGCATGAGTGTTGGGGGTAAGACAGAGCTCGACGCCCTTGCAGTGGGAGCTCCAACATGGCTTGAGTGTTTGGAGTAAGACGATCTCGACGCCTGCTGTGGGAGCTCCACATACTGAGTGTTGGAGTAAGACAGAGCTCGACGCCTTGCAGTGGGAGCACCACGTGCTTGAGTGTTGGAGTACGACAGAGCTCGACGCCTTGCAGTGGGACTCCACATACTTGAGTGTTGGAGTAAGACAGAGCTCGACGCCATGCAGTGGGAAGCTCCACATACTCGAGTGTTGGAGTAAAGAGACAGAGACTCGACGCCTTGCAGTGGGAGCTCCCACATGCTTGAGTGTTGGAGTAAGACAGAAGCTCGACGTCTTGCAGTGGGAGCTCCACATCCTTGAGTGTTGAGTAAGACAGAGCTTCGACGGCCCTTTGCAGTGGGAGCTGTCCACATACTTGAGTGGTTGGAGTAAGACATAGCTGACGGCCATGCATGGGGCTCCACATACTTGAGTGTTGAGTAAGACAGAGCTCGCCGCCTTGCAGTGGGGAAACTCCACATACTTGAGAGTTGGAGTAAAGACAGAGCTCGACGCCTTGCAGTGGGAGCTCCACAGGCTTGAGTGTTGGGTAAGACAGAGCTCGACGCCTTGCAGTGGGAACTCCACACGCTTGAGCGTTGGGGTAAGAAAGCTCGTCGCCTTGCAATGGAAGCTCCACATGCTTGAGTGTTTGGGTAAGAAAACTCGTCGGGCCTTGCACGTGGAAGCTCCACATGCTTGAAGTGTTGGGTAAGAAAGCTCGTCCGCCTTGCAGTGGGAGCTCCACATGCTTGAGTGTTGGAGTAAGACAGAGCTCGACGCCTTGCAGTGGGAGCTCCACATACTTGAGTGTTGGAGTAAGACAGAGCTCGACGCCTTGCAGTGTGAGCCCCAAATGCTTTGAGTGTTGGAGTAAGACAGAGCTCGACGCCTTGTCAGTGGAGGCTCCACGTTCTTAGAGTGTTTGGGGGTAAGAAAAGCGCACGTCCGCCTTGCAGTGGGAGCTCCACATGCTTTGAGTGTTGGGTTAAGAAACTCGCCGCCTTGCAGGTGGGAGTCCACATGAATTAGAGTGATGGAGTAAGACAGCTTCGTCGCCTTGCAGTGGTAGCTCCCACAAGATTGAGTGTTGGTAAGACAGCTCGAGGTCGCCTTGCAGTGGGAAGCTCCACACATGAGTGTTGGGGTAAGAAAGCTCGTTTCGCCCTAGCAGTGGGAGCTCAACATGCTATGAAGTGTATGGGGTACGAAAAGCTCGTCGCCTTGCAGTGGAGCTCCACATGCTTGATGTTGGGTAAGAAAGCACGTCCGCCTAGCAGTGAGAGCTCCACAATGCTTGAGTTTTGGGGTAAGAAAGCACGTCGCCTTGCAGTGAAAGCCCACATGCTTGAGTGTTGGGGTAAGAAAAGCTCGTCGCCTATGCAGTGGGCCTCCACATGCTTGAGTGTTGTGAGTAAGAAGTAGCTCGACGCCTTGCAGTGGGAGCACCACATACTTGATGTTGGAGTAAGACCGAGCTCGACGCCTTGCAGTGGGAGCTCCACATGCTTGATGTTGGGGTAAGAAGAGCTCGTCGCCTTGCAGAGGGAGCTCCACATGCATTGAGTGTTGGAGTAAGACAGAGCTCGACGCCTTGCAGTGGAGCCCCCCTAATTATCCATATGCTTGATGTTGGGGTAAGTAAGCTCGTCGCCTTGCAGTGGGAGCTCCACATGCTTGAGTGTTGGGGTAAGCAAGCTCGTCGCCTTGCAGTGGGAGCTCCACATGATTGAGTGTTGGAGTAAAGACAGCTCGTCGCCTTGCATAGGGACTCCACATGATTGAGTGTTTGGGGTAAGACAGCATCGTCGCCCCCCCATGCAGTGGGAGCTCCACATGCTTGAGTGTTGGGGTAAGACAGCTCGCGTCCTTGAGTGGGAGCTCAGACATGCTTGAGTGTTGGGTAAGAACGCTCGTCCGCCTTGCAGTGGGAGCTCCACATGCTTGAGTGTTGGGTAAGAAAGCTCGTCGCCTTGCAGTTGGAGCTCCACATGCTGACTGTTTTGGGTACGAAAGCTCGTCGCCTTGCAGTGAAGGCTCCACAAGCTTAGTGTTGGGTAAGACAGAGCTCCGAACGCCTTGCATGTGGATCTCCACATACTGAGTGTTGGAGTAAGACAGAGCTCGACGCCTTGGCAAGTGGGAGCCCCATATGACTTGAGTGTTGGGAGTATGACAGAGCTCAGACGCCTTTCAGTGGGAGCTCCACAGCCTTGAGTGTTGGGTAAGAAAGCCGTCGCCTTGCAGTGGAGCTCCACATGCTTGAGTTGGGTTGGGGAAAGAAAGCTCGTCGGCCTTGCAGTGGGAGCTCCACATGATTGAGTTTGGGGTAAGACAGTTCGTCCGCCTTGCAGTGGGAGCTTTCCACATGCTTGAGTGTTGGGGAAGAAAGCTCGTCGCCTTGCAGTGGGAGCTCAACATGCTGAGTGTTTGGGGTAAAGAAAGCACGTCGCCATCCATGCGTGGGAGCTCCACATGCCCTTGAGTGTTTGGGGTAAGAAAGCTCGTCGCCTTCTTGGCAGTTGGAGTCCACCTGCTTTGAGTGTTGGGAATAAGAAATCTCGCGCCTCCATGCCGTGGGACTCCACATGCTTGAGTGGGTAAGAAAGCTCGTCGCCTTGCATGTGGGAGCTCCACATGCTTGAGTGTTGGGGTAAGAAAGCTCGTCGCCTCCTTGCTTGAGGAGCTCTACATTGCTTGAGTGTTGGGGTAAGAAAGCATCGTCACCTTGTCAGTGGGAGCTCCACATGCTTGAGTGTTGGGTAAGAAAGCTTCGTCCCTTGGCAGTGGGAGCTCCACATGCTTTAGTGTTGGTAAGAAAGCTCGTCGCCTGTGCAGTGAACTCCACAGCTTGAGTGTTGGGTAAGAAAGCTCGTCGCCTTGCCATGAGAGCTCACATGCTTGAGTGAAGGTAAGAAGCTCGTCGCCTCCTTGCCAGTGGGAGCTCACATGCGAAGTGATGGGGTAAGAAAGCTCGTCGGCTTGCAGAGTGGAGCTCCACATGCGTTGATGTTGGAGTAATATCTGGTGGCTCGACTCCTGCAGTGGGAGCCCCATATGCTTGATGTTGTGGTAAGAAAGCTCGTCGCCTTGCAAGTGGGAGCTCCACATGCTTGATGTTGGGTTAAGAAAAGCCCGTCGCCTTGCAGTGGGAGCTCCACATGATTGATGTTTTGGAGTAAGACAGCTCGTCGCCTTGGCAGTGGGACTCCACATGCTTAGAGTGTTGAGTAAGACAGGAGCTCGACGCCCTTGCAAGGTGGGAGCTCAACATACTTGGTGTTGGAGTAATAGACAGAGCTCGACCCATTGCATGGGAACAGCCCCATAATGTGCTTGAGTGTTGGAGTAAGACAGAGCTCGACGCCTGCAGTGGGAGCTCCACATGCTTGAGCGTTGGGAAAGAAGCTCGTCGCCGTGCAGTGGGAGCTCCACTGCTTGAGTGTTGGGGCAAGAACGCTCGTCCCGCCTTGCAGTGGGAGCTACACATGATTGAGTGTTGGGGTAAGACAGCTCGTGACTGCAGTGGGAGCTCCACATGCTTGAGTGTTGGGAAATAAAGCTCGTCGCCTTGCAGTGGAGCTCAACATGCTTGATGTTGGGTAAGAAAGCTCGTCGCACTTGCATTGGAAGCTCCACTGCTTGAGGTTGGGGGATAATAAAGCTCGTCGCCTCCTTGCAGGGGAGCTCCACATGCATGAGTGTTGTGTGTAAGAAATCTCGTCGCTCTTGCAGTGGAGCTCCACATGCTGAGTGTTAGGGATAAGGAAAGCTCGTCGCCTCCCTTCAGTTGGGAGTCCTCCACATGCTTGAGTGGGGTAAGAAAGCTCGTCGCCTTGCAGTGGGAGCTCCACACGCATGAAGTGTGGGGGTAAAAAAGCTCGTCGCCTCCTTGCCGTGGTGGAGATCCACATGCTTGAGTAGTTGGGGTAAGAAAGCTCGTCAACCCATCAGTTGGAGCTCCACATGCTTAGTGTTTGGTGTAAGAAAGCCGTCGCCTTGCAGTGAGAGCTCCACATCCTTGAGTGTATTGGGGTGGTAAGAAAGCTCGTCGCCTTGCAGTGAAGCTCCACATGCTTGAGTTGTTGGGTAAGAAAAGCCTCACAACCGTTGCAGTGGATCTCCACATGCTTGAGTGTAGGGGTAAGAAAGCTCGTCGCCTGCAGTGGGAGCTCCACATGCTTGAGTGTTGGGGTAAGAATTCTCGTCGCCTTGCAGTGGAGAGCTCCACATGCTTGAGTTGTTGGGGAAGAAGCTCGTCGCCACCTTGCAGTGGGAGCTCCACATGAGCTTGTGTGGTTGTGGGTGTAAAGAAAGCTCGACGCCCTCCTTTCAGTGGAGCTCCACATGCTTGAGTGATGTGGTAAGAAATCACGTCGCCTATGCTGTGGTAGCATCCCACATGCTAGAGGCTAGTGATGTACTTATTTGCCAGATTTAATAATACACGAGACTTGTCTCCTCTTATTCATTCCTAAATAAATTAATAATATTCAAAAAGGGAAGGGCATTCTAACATAATTACGTATAAACAAAGAAACCCTCGTATTTGCATTAGCGTTTGATCAGTTTTTTTTTATTTAAAGGCTTTCTCAAATTTATGAAGAAACATTCAAAAGAGCATCAACATTCCTCGTTCACAGTATTGATATAGAGCAGCAGTGTTAATTATTCACCGATTACGAATCGGGTCTTCTGTGATTGTTGCCATCCCACAATAATTTACATCATTCTGATATAATTTCACGATCTCTGTACTTATAGCCATAATCCAGCATTGTTTATCATTTTCAATGTTTACAGAGACTCTGTATGATGAAATCGATGTTTAAAATCAATTTTTTCCCCTTAATCTAACAATACTAAAAATCATGGTTGGGACTTAATCATTATAACAAAATCTTCATTATTTTTGGTCTGCCTGAAGACATTATTCACATCCAAAAGAAAAGAGAGTTTTCATTTGGAGAACAAAGTACCTTCATGTAAAGAAAAACAATTACATTTCTAGTTCCATTTTTTTCTTTCCTCCCCCAATTTTTTTTTTTTTTTACCTCTGGCAGAAAAAAATGATTTCTTTTAAATATATTACTTAAGTGGACCAAATTTATAAAATGTAAACCACACTCGTACACCTTTTATGAACAGCTGTGAATGCATATATTTGGTATGCCATAATAAAATAATTCCATAGTGCACCTCTCTTGTTTTATAAAGTGCGAAGAAAAGGTTGGTAAGAAAAATTATCAAAATTAATTGTTTTTTTGTATGTTTTTAAAAATAAGTGTATTTTAACGACTTCTGTCTATTAGGGTGTCCGACAACGTGAAAATGGCTATTTTCTTTACACTCCACTTTAACACTGAAATATTTTGGCAAAATCGTCAAGACATCTCAAAAACCTTGGCATAGTAACAGAATGCCGACATAATAGTAAATATATCATCAGAGTGTCTTGCCAAGTGAACTCACACGGTCACTGCAGAGGAAAGAAATTCGCTCTCATTACAATTCTATAAGTTTTCTATAGTTTAAAACACAGAACGATAATGGCAACACTTGGTTGTAAAAAGCACCTCACACGAGAAACTGTTTTTTGAAACACAATATATTATAATTCACAACCGTTGTGCAAGATACAGGAACATTCGTAATAACCTTTTCGCAAATCACTCTCAAAAATAGTCTTATAATCTAACTGGCATCCAGGGAGAATGAACTATCCACTTCAACACTAACCATTATTCTGTTTCCCCCAGATTAAACATTTTGTTAAATGTAATATTGAGATGAAAAATGTCATAAAATACTCTGCCTCCAGTAGAGTTTTATAAAGTTTTAAGGGAATAAAAATGAATATACGTCTTTTGGAAGTCCATATAGGAAGGGAAAGCTCAGGCAATGATGATGTAAGTTCAAAACCTGTTATTGCGTTTGAATCCCGATTAAAGAATGAGTCGGAAGCTTAATGTATATTGCTCATCAAATACTATATCGTAAATAGTACATGATATTGATACGGACATGTTGTAAATGATAAAGACATAAAACAGCGACTGAAAACTAACTTAAGACAATGGTTTCCTACTGTGTAACAAACATTATTAAGTCAGATTATACGAGTTGGTAGCAAAAACATCGGATAATCGGACAGGCTGCGAGTAGAGGCCTACTGGTAAATCTTGGCTCGTTGGCCATATTGAAGAATAATACAAGTAGCAACACATCATAAACAACAAACGCCAAGCACACACACCAACATCCTACACAGCAAAAACCCCAACCCGCCAAGCCAACCACATCCTACATCCTACACACATACACGCAAAACAACACACACAACATCCTATACAATACACGCCAAGCAACTCACACATCCTACACAATATAACGCCAAACAGCACCACAACATAATAACAACCGAACCCGCCAAGCACACACACAACATCCTACACAACACACGTGACACGCCAAGCAACTCACGACAAATCGTACCAATACATGAACGCAGCACACACAACATCCTACACAATACATGCCAAACGAACACACACAACATCCTACATAACACACGTCAAGCACACACACGCATCAAAAAAGTACCCAAAATAGACCAAACGCCAGAGAGAGCATCACAACCTCACACCAAACACTGGGCAAGCACCAACTTCACCCCACCCACACACATGCATAAATACAACGAACAAGAAACACACACACACACACAACACACATATACAAGCGTACACCACAAACAGCACTGCATCACATTCGCAAAACAACAGCACCCATACACACAAACACACACCCAAAGCCAAATAATCGACTTCACCATATACCCTGAGCACCTTATACACATACAACAAAAACACATCTCACATTACAAACAACACATGACACCAAACTTCACACACCACATATAACCCACCAACACATACCACAAGTAATACACGCCCCACATACACACAACAATTCAGCAGCCATGGAACTTCACACCCCATAGTAGGTACAAATTCAATCTGGGGGGCATAAGAAGCGTATTGCAGTGATGTATAAAACCCGCCACAAAACTGCAGGAGGCCAAGAAGAGCTCACAAACGGGTAGAGCAAAGTTACTAGTTAAATGCGTTTCAATCACAAGGAATCTACTGATAAAACCTGGAACCAACATGGGGCTCCCGAAACATGAGAGCCAAGATGATGGATGTGGTACATGGAAAACCTCATGCATGAACAAGTAGGGAAACTACACAGAGAGGGGGAGGATGAACCAGCAAGACTGCAAAAAGAAATAAAGAGATCATCGAAGAACCAGAAATAAGTCTGACAGATAAGGAGGAAGGCCCAGAGACATTCAAAAACAACATATCATCGAAGGGAAGTCAGGTCTGTACCCGAAGCTGTTGTATAGCCCACATCTGGAGAGAAAGAAAGGTGGGGAGCTTAACAAGAAACGAATGTGAGGAACTCAACATGAGATTTAAAGGAAGTATATTACAGTAGAAGTAGGAGGCCAGAAGAGAAGTGGTACACCAAACCAAGTGGATATACCAACAAGTGTTGATGAAATTCACACAACGAGAGGACAGTGAAGAAGCTGATAAGTGATCTTGAACCCAAAGGCAGTGGGACAGGACATCTCCCATGGGGTGCATAGAAGGGAGCAAGATGCTGTGTGTGGCCCACTAACCCCAATTATTCACATATCCATTGAAACTTGGGCAACTATACCTGAGTATGGAAATTATCCCCATTTTTAAATGAAAAGAGACAGAAACGAGCACTAAACGACAGATCAGTATCACAGACGTGTGATAGTACGCAAAGCATGGAGAATACAAAAATAACCGCACGTAGAATAGAGGAGCTTACGACGACTTTTCGATCTTACTTGACCCTTTTTACAAAGTCACACTAACGAAGGGGAAGAGTTAGTACATATAGGCAGAGTGTGGTATTGGTAAGTGAAGGAGAAGGTAGTACTAGTGGGGAAGGTAGTATGGAGAGGATGAGCAGTTAAATACTAAGAAAGGAGAGCATTACAAGGGAAGCTAGGTGCCAAAGAGGGAAAGAGCAAAATATAGAGGGGAAGGGGAAGTAGAAAAAATAATGAAGAACAAAAACCCCAAGGCACAAGAAATGACAACCCAAAGGAGAAAAGGGGAACTAGGGAGAAAAAGGAAAAGGGAATCTGGTTAAGTCACGAATGTTCTTGAAAGTATGACGGCATGTTTACAATGTATTCGGAAAGGACGGCATCTACAGAGACAAGACAGGACTAAGATTCAAACAAGGAAAGATGTGTATAAGGGGAGGATTCAACCAGAAGACGGCGACATAGTTAAAGCTGTAATTGAGGAAAGACAGTTTTAGCAGAAGACCATCCAATAAGGAATGATCTCTGACGTGACCGAAAAGAGCATGTTAGTGTACGGCAAGCCTAACAAGGCGAACAGAGAGGATGTTCCAAAGATGGGACACAAGAAACAAGGGTTCTTATTGTAAGTTTGAAACTCACATAGTCAAAGCTGTATTAGGAAGTTATTTCTTTATTCATAGAGTTTGTCAGAAGTGAATAGACCAAACAATCATGTAGTGGAGCAGGAACCAACGTAGTTTAGACGAGGTAATGATAAAGCTCATGGAGCATGGAATAGAGAAGACCGAGAATGCTATCAGTGAAGATGCAGGACCAGGAGCTTATTTCTCGACCCCTTCAACCACAATAGGTGAGTACACATAGATTGAGTACACCTGGAGGACATTTTACGAAAACATTCCACAAAGAGAACACACACAGACACACACAACAAATAAAACATTTAACAACGTCCCTTTCCTCCACACGCATCCCAATTCAAACACACAACTCTCATTACAAAACACTGTCATCAAGAAGTCAGGTTTAGTAAGATGACCGGCAGATATAATCTTGTTCGTATCTAATGCCTTGTTGCTGATGTTTTATTTTTACAGTTCCTCTGAGAAATCCACGTAAAGCACTTGGAGTTCACTAATTTATTCACAGTGGTTGCTCTTGCATACTGTGATATCACCAGATTACTGTGAATCTTACACAAACACAACACACACACACAACACACACCACACCACACACACACACAGCACACACACCACACACACACACGCACACACACAAATAATGTATATCAAAAACAACCACTGTGAAAGAATATTGAAATTTCCAAGCGCCTGCGTGACTCTCACAAAATCAAGACTATATATATAATACAACAAAGGAAAGCAGATAAAAGGTCCGAGACGACAACTCAAACCCTCACATCAAACAACAAAGCAACAAAAGACGCGTGACGGACAACCCGACTCCAAGAAAGGAACACTGCAGCAGCCTACTGGCCCAAACTATTCAGGTTCTCCACGACTACTACTAACAAAATATTTTCCCAACCCTGGTACTCTACCCAGAAATTAAGAATTATTATTTGTCTAATGTATTAATTAAATTCTTTCCAAATTTTATTAATTATAAATGAATCTAATTATATAAACCAAAGGAAATATTCAAAATTATTTTTCCCAAACAGCTTTTTAAGAAACAAATTCAATTACATATTCCCTGTCGACCATGGACTTTTGCTTGATACAACTAACTTCTCAACTTTTTTGAAAATCAATTGGATGGATAAAATCTCTGCATGAATAAATATAGCATTGGATATCTTGTCCATTTCTAATGCTATATTTATGTTGCTCATTAGTTTTTTTTCGAGACTTTTTACCAGTTTGGACCGTATAAACTTTATCGCAAATTTTACAAGGAATCTTATATACACAAACCATCAGCATTTTGGGGGGAAATCATTATCAAAAGTTTTTTACTGTATCAGATTTTTTGACATACAACTTTGATATAAAAGTCTAATAAGAGAAAGCAAATCAACCAAGTTTACATGCTTAAGGGAAACCAACATATTTTAGTTTGTAAAAGGCTTGGTTGTCAACTTTTTGGATTGTAAAAAGTAGTTCTGGCAATTTTTAAAAGATTTATCAATTACGTTTCTTGGGTATTTCAGTATCATCGCTATTTATAATATATATAATATAAATATATCTATATATATATAATAAATATTATTTATATCTATATATATATAATATATATATATATATATATAAATATATTATATATTATATATCATATATATATATATATAATATTATATATATATATATATAGATTAATATAATTATATATATAATATATATAATTTAAAATAATATATAAATATATAATATATATATTATATAAATATATTAAATAACATCTATATATATTTTATATATAACTAAATATAATATATATATATATATAATAAATATAATATAAAAAGTAAATATATATATATATATATATAACTATATATATAAATAAAAATATATAAATATATTTATATAGATATATATAAGAACATGAACATTACCCTGGTCTCTTCCCTTTGTTTCAGCTGGGTATAGTAAGGAATCATGCATCTTTTGTAGAGCAAAATTACATCACGGATTGTGTCCAACAAGGAGATCCTTTGTGCACCATGTCTCTTCTGTATTGCATTTAATGGGAAATCACAGTCAGACTTACCAGCGAGCTTAAACATCTGGTTCCAAGATGATGGCACACTATGCAGGTACCAAGGAGTCCCTCCTACATGACCTCTACACAGGTGAATTGACACTGGGACAGGAAATGGGTCTCATCCTGACTCCCTCCAAATGTGAAATCAATACTCAGTCAGTCAACAAGTGATAAATGCAGTGAGATCAAAACTACCAGGAGCAACAGTACCATTGCCCCACAAATTGATGTCTTGCTAGGAGCACCTCTGGGAAGCAATGCCATTGAATACAACAATTCTCAGGAATAAATTGGAATAGTTAGAGAATGGAACAACGAATAGGCAATCATAAACACCCACGAGCCTTTACTTCTCAAAAAGTGCTTGAGTCTGCCCAGTTACATAATTCCTAAGATGTGGCACCTTCATATGATCACCCTAAACTGGCAACGAATATACAGTATTCTGAGGCAGATTTTTACGAAAGTACTTAACCTTACTCCTAGAAGACGGCAGTGGAACCAAGCTACACTTCCAACAACTATGAGCATTGTTGTCCGCAATCATCACAGATTTTGCATTAACCTGCTTTTCTGTCCTCGTGTATTGCAACCAGAAGCTTGTAGCCAGCGATTGTCCCTGTGAACATCTTAGGGACCAAGAATTGATCCCAGGACCAAAAATTCATTGACGAGCAATGATCGGATAATCAAACGGCTCAGAAACAGAAAAACCTGCTCCCGCCACCAACTACAAACAATCGCACTGTTATGGTCCAATGCGAAAATATAGCTCAAACGATGCTTCCGTGTGGTCAGGGAAGTATAGCCCCGCCTGCTGGCAGTGAGAGCCCCTCAGCAGGACTTTTCTGTTGGCTGTTCCCAACTCCCGCCTTGGCACACGGCCTCGACCCACAGACCATCGCATCGGTGTTGCCCTTCGACTTGGCCGCCCCTATTCCGCCGAACACAGGATGTATTTTGTAGGCAGTGAAGGCAGCAGACCGATTCGTGTACCATGGTCTTGTGTGCCGTAAATCCGAGGAAAGATTGCAATACATGAGGAGGTTAATAACATTTATTCAATAGGAGCCTCCAACAGCTGATGCCCAGGCATAAAGGGAACCACCCCAACGATTCAGAACTGATGCAGCCAGAAGCCGTCCAGATGGTATCACCCTTCAAAAAAGCCTTGTCAGTAGGGAACATGTGGATGATGGGACTATACATTTTTAATCTACCTAGGCTCATACCTATCTCCAATACACCAGGTGAGGAAGTGAGGGCACTGCCAGCTTAGGGAACCCCAACGTCTAGAAAATATGAGAACTTGCCCATCATTAAAATGTTTGTCCCATGCTCAGATACCCTTGGCTCATGGGGAAAGAGTGCATCAATTTCCTTAAGGAGCTGGGAAAAAGACTCACAGGTAACTAGGATCCCAGGGCAACTAGTTAACTGTTTTCCAGCGGCTCAGAGCGGCTGACAAAGGGGTAATGCATTCTGCATTTTGGTGCACACGCCCCAGCTCTGAGAGCTGGATGAGATTTTCATCGTTGGTGTTGGGGTTTTTTCCTCTTTGTTTTTTTTTGTAGGATTAATGTTTTATTCTCTCTCAAAAACATCTATCTAGTTTTCATCATATTTTTTATTATAAAACGGTGATACAACAACGTAACAAACAGGTACCGTATATGCCACCTTATATCAACATTGTATCTCTTATAATCTTCTGTCCATATTTATTTAATAAAATAATCCTATAAGTTAAAAAAAAAATAAATTTAAAAGATGGGGTGTAGGTGAAGTGGAATATACAAATGCTTCAGGAAGAAATATCCAAATAATCTTCCTTGAAGCCTTTTTTATCCACTTCTCCGAGGCTATGGTCCCACAAACTTACACCCGAGGTGGACCCCATCAAATTAATCAATATATTTAAATATAGGGAAGTACCACTTCTATGCTGGAATGGGTACCCTCATCCTCAGAGAAACAATAAAACGTCCTCAGGGAAAACTCAAGGTTCTCCACGGAGCAGTTAGAATATTTTTCTTCTCCTACACCCCCTATAATTTGATATTACTATATGAACATTTATTAATAAACAGAATATATTACAGAAAAACATAAACATGAATACAGAGGCACAAAGTATCAAAAGGATCATGAATTTCCTCCAGCTCCTCCGATGGGCCGTACGCGAGCAAGTATGCAGAAAGCATTTCCCCTCTGGATTGCTACGCTGAGGCGCCGGGAACATGAAAGTTGGCAGCCCTTGGGTCCCTGTGTGTCGATGAGTCTGAACCAAATTCTATAAGGAAACGTGAGGCATTTTTCCTCCCCATGATCCCAATGTCTCTGATCCCACTGGGACAAATTGATGGCTATTGGCTAAGTCTCTGTACTTTGCATGATCTTCACTCCTCCCTGTGTCAGCATCTCCTCCCTGTCGCCCCCACACTGTATGGATAAAGGTGTCTGACCAGGTGTGGAACAACAGTAACGTCCGAAAGGGCCATGCTAAGAGCTTTCCCAAGGTTCCAAGGATAATGGGTGATCCCGTCAAGGCGTATGCTGGGTTGTGAAATTGTTGGCTACTATGATCGGGGCTCCCACCGCTGGGCCTCCAATCTGTAGCAAGGGGTTTCTCTTAATGACGTCGTTGACCTCATTGTGGTTCTTGCAATGCCACCCTTGGTTTTGGAACGGTTAAGACCATGTAGACCGTATTGGTCTGCTTGAGCTTCGCCGCAAATACACGTATATTCTGTGTGAATGGGCAGCAAGGCACGACCAACTGCAAAAACGGCGGTCTTAGGGTCGAGTCGTGTTCCCATTTTACCGATATGGAGAACTGTTTGGGGGAAGTCCCCGAAGTGAGGTGCGCTCAACAGCCTGGAGACGGGCAATCTCCCTATCTGATGTAGCAGCCCTGAGCATGTTGGCAAGCAACCTTTCAAGCAATCGGCGGGCCATCCCACTTGTACTGTTTGTGAGCCAGAGCTGCCCTAAGGGATTTTGGTGCTGGAGCAGCAAAGTCCTCCATTCAGTGATGGCACTGGTATAGCTAGGGTCTTCTATTCCTGGTGATCACTCAGGTATCCAGGAGAATTTGTCTTATCAAACGTCTTTAGATGCTGTGGAAGAGGATAGGAAAGCTGGTAGAGCAATCTGGGAGGATCTGCGTACTCCTAGCCCCCAAAGCCTGACCGGAAGTGAGGCTTGCACCAACCACTGTCATCTTCACGGGAAAGATTCAATACACTCCTTAGCATGGTCTTAAGGAGAGAGTAATAATTCCTTGAGTTTTGGACTGCTGAAGGCTGGGGAGCATCTGAGAAAGTAGGTAGTTTTTGATTGACATGCGCTGTTGTGTAGGTAGAAGCATCGAGTGTGTCAATGGTTTTTTCATCCTGCTTTCCTCGTCCGGAAAGTCTGAGACTTTTTTTTTCTAGGATCAGATCGAAAGCATTGGGACCCAAGAGGAGCACAAGGAAGTGCTAATGGCTGAATCAAACGCTCGTGCTCTGTATCATCGTTAAGTGTAGAAACTATTCCACATTTGGTGGTTTTTAAATAAAAACCCAGGCATTCTCCCATGTCTTTAATTTTACTTTATGTCATCACTCATGAGAGAATATATGTGTGTAATATATATAAATATATATAAAATATAATATATATATTATATAAATATATATAATATATTATATATATATAAAATATATTACAAAATACATAATATAAATATAATATATTATATATATAAATATATATATATATATATATAAATATATATATATATATAATATATATCATAAATATATTATAACAACACATGTATAACAAATATAATATAACAAACATATTCCACAAACCCAGGATATATATTTTTTTTCTTTAGGTTTCACAATGAGATTAGGCAAAATTATTGCAGGAATTAATACAGAAAAGTGGGTGCGGCAGGAAGAAGAGCGATGGTGGAATGATAATGTAAAGGAGAGAGTAGTAAGGGAGAAAATGTTAGCATGTGAGAAGTTTTTTACAAAGTCGAAGTGATCCAGGAGGGAAGAGATATGAGAATAAAAAGAGAGGTTAAGAATGTGGTGGAAGCAAAGTAAAAAGAGATCAAATGAGAAGTGAGTGAGAATGTTACCAACAAAATTTTGATTGAAAATAAGAAAAAGCTTTGGAGTGAGGTAAAAAAAGTTGAGGAAGCCTAGGAACAAATGGATTTGACTGTTAAAAAATAGGAGAGGAAGTTTTTATTAAGTGAGGTTTAGAGGTAATCGAAAGATGCAAGAAATATTTTGAGGAAATAGTTTAAAATGTGAAGAAGATAGAATCTGTGATTTTCATGTATAGGACAAAGAGTGAATAACAACGTTGTAAGAGTGAGGAAGATGCCAGTTGTGAATGTGGGGGAAGTTCGTGGCAATGAGTAAATTGAAAGTGATCAATGCGAACTTTTGATATAAATTTATCATAGGTCAGAGCTCTACATAAATAGTTGCATCACCATTGTCAAGTTGTATGAACTAGTATTGAAAATTTCAATCAGGTCGGATGAAGCGATCTTATGGTATGAGAGAAACAGAACAAAGAATTCCTGAAGAAGAAAAATGGTTTCTAGCCTACCACAGTAGGTACTTCTTGAGGATATACAATAAAGCTAACTGAAGAATTTCAACTGCAAGAATTAAAGCCAGACTTAAGACTGTATTTAAAATCTATTGAAACGAGAAGTGCATTAACACTGTTATAGGACAATTTTCTAGTCCTCTTTGCCCTTTCGTTTCAGCTGGATACAGCAAGGAGTCGATGTTTATGTTTAGAAAGCATGATCCTCATAAGAATGTACATACAAGAAATCCTCATCGCTCCATTCTCTATCCGCAGAAAGTTCAGTAAAATCACCTTCAATTAACCATTGAACTATACATTTGGTTCCTGGATAATGGAGCAACATTGTAAGTAACAAAGAGTCCAGCAATCTTGAAAATGTGATGACACGGACATGATGGACGCATTTTTAATTCAGTCCAAAACCTTCCTGGCCATCAACTAGTAATAGATGTCACAAGCTCCGTATTTCCCAAGTACGTCACTCATTCTCACACTTAGTGCGACATGATTAAGCCTTTCTAAAAATCTACTCCCTGTCGAGACAAACCTAGACATTTACAGCATGATAGAACAAGACATAGTTAATTTGTGACGCCAATGAAGCATTGTACCTTTTCGCAAAGAGCGTGAGCCCCTTCCCAAGTTGACTTATTTCATAAACTTTGAGTTATATCCCAAGCTGACTTTTTCATAATTTTGGATTGTCATGCACCATTCGCATGACAACCCAAAACTAAGGGAATAGACAGTCTCCTGAAAGTCGTTTATTAAAATTGGTATTGGAACCAGTAATACACTTGAGTAAGACTTGGATGCATTTGTGTCCACGAGACATCGCAGATAGCGCTTTCCTGCAGTCCAGCGATGTTGCAGTACCATTTTTTCTGACCGTTGTAGAGACAATGTTGGAGTTAGGACTCAATATTTCATTAATGTAGCCAGGCTCTGGGATATTCTAGAACGCCTTTCCCACCAGATCAGTTATCCATTAGCAACTAAAAACAGTCGCACCGAGAGATAACCAAATAATGGAGGATATAGCCTACAGAATACCTGAGAGTGTTATATTGAGGGAAAAAACAGAGATTTCCAAAGCATGAGTGTTGGGGGTAAGACAGAGCTCGACGCCCTTGCAGTGGGAGCTCCAACATGGCTTGAGTGTTTGGAGTAAGACGATCTCGACGCCTGCTGTGGGAGCTCCACATACTGAGTGTTGGAGTAAGACAGAGCTCGACGCCTTGCAGTGGGAGCACCACGTGCTTGAGTGTTGGAGTACGACAGAGCTCGACGCCTTGCAGTGGGACTCCACATACTTGAGTGTTGGAGTAAGACAGAGCTCGACGCCATGCAGTGGGAAGCTCCACATACTCGAGTGTTGGAGTAAAGAGACAGAGACTCGACGCCTTGCAGTGGGAGCTCCCACATGCTTGAGTGTTGGAGTAAGACAGAAGCTCGACGTCTTGCAGTGGGAGCTCCACATCCTTGAGTGTTGAGTAAGACAGAGCTTCGACGGCCCTTTGCAGTGGGAGCTGTCCACATACTTGAGTGGTTGGAGTAAGACATAGCTGACGGCCATGCATGGGGCTCCACATACTTGAGTGTTGAGTAAGACAGAGCTCGCCGCCTTGCAGTGGGGAAACTCCACATACTTGAGAGTTGGAGTAAAGACAGAGCTCGACGCCTTGCAGTGGGAGCTCCACAGGCTGGAGAGTTGGGTAAGACAGAGCTCGACGCCTTGCAGTGGGAACTCCACACGCTTGAGCGTTGGGGTAAGAAAGCTCGTCGCCTTGCAATGGAAGCTCCACATGCTTGAGTGTTGGGGTAAGAAAACTCGTCGGGCCTTGCACGTGGAAGCTCCACATGCTTGAAGTGTTGGGTAAGAAAGCTCGTCCGCCTTGCAGTGGGAGCTCCACATGCTTGAGTGTTGGAGTAAGACAGAGCTCGACGCCTTCAGTGGTAGCTCCACATACTTGAGTGTTGAGAAAGACAGAGCTCGACGCCTTGCAGTGTGAGCCCCAAATGCTTTGAGTGTTGGAGTAAGACAGAGCTCGACGCCTTGTCAGTGGAGGCTCCACGTTCTTAGAGTGTTTGGGGGTAAGAAAAGCGCACGTCCGCCTTGCAGTGGGAGCTCCACATGCTTTGAGTGTTGGGTTAAGAAACTCGCCGCCTTGCAGGTGGGAGTCCACATGAATTAGAGTGATGGAGTAAGACAGCTTCGTCGCCTTGCAGTGGTAGCTCCCACAAGATTGAGTGTTGGTAAGACAGCTCGAGGTCGCCTTGCAGTGGGAAGCTCCACACATGAGTGTTGGGGTAAGAAAGCTCGTTTCGCCCTAGCAGTGGGAGCTCAACATGCTATGAAGTGTATGGGGTACGAAAAGCTCGTCGCCTTGCAGTGGAGCTCCACATGCTTGATGTTGGGTAAGAAAGCACGTCCGCCTAGCAGTGAGAGCTCCACAATGCTTGAGTTTTGGGGTAAGAAAGCACGTCGCCTTGCAGTGAAAGCCCACATGCTTGAGTGTTGGGGTAAGAAAAGCTCGTCGCCTATGCAGTGGGCCTCCACATGCTTGAGTGTTGTGAGTAAGAAGTAGCTCGACGCCTTGCAGTGGGAGCACCACATACTTGATGTTGGAGTAAGACCGAGCTCGACGCCTTGCAGTGGGAGCTCCACATGCTTGATGTTGGGGTAAGAAGAGCTCGTCGCCTTGCAGAGGGAGCTCCACATGCATTGAGTGTTGGAGTAAGACAGAGCTCGACGCCTTGCAGTGGAGCCCCCCTAATTATCCATATGCTTGATGTTGGGGTAAGTAAGCTCGTCGCCTTGCAGTGGGAGCTCCACATGCTTGAGTGTTGGGGTAAGCAAGCTCGTCGCCTTGCAGTGGGAGCTCCACATGATTGAGTGTTGGAGTAAAGACAGCTCGTCGCCTTGCATAGGGACTCCACATGATTGAGTGTTTGGGGTAAGACAGCATCGTCGCCCCCCCATGCAGTGGGAGCTCCACATGCTTGAGTGTTGGGGTAAGACAGCTCGCGTCCTTGAGTGGGAGCTCAGACATGCTTGAGTGTTGGGTAAGAACGCTCGTCCGCCTTGCAGTGGGAGCTCCACATGCTTGAGTGTTGGGTAAGAAAGCTCGTCGCCTTGCAGTTGGAGCTCCACATGCTGACTGTTTTGGGTACGAAAGCTCGTCGCCTTGCAGTGAAGGCTCCACAAGCTTAGTGTTGGGTAAGACAGAGCTCCGAACGCCTTGCATGTGGATCTCCACATACTGAGTGTTGGAGTAAGACAGAGCTCGACGCCTTGGCAAGTGGGAGCCCCATATGACTTGAGTGTTGGGAGTATGACAGAGCTCAGACGCCTTTCAGTGGGAGCTCCACAGCCTTGAGTGTTGGGTAAGAAAGCCGTCGCCTTGCAGTGGAGCTCCACATGCTTGAGTTGGGTTGGGGAAAGAAAGCTCGTCGGCCTTGCAGTGGGAGCTCCACATGATTGAGTTTGGGGTAAGACAGTTCGTCCGCCTTGCAGTGGGAGCTTTCCACATGCTTGAGTGTTGGGGAAGAAAGCTCGTCGCCTTGCAGTGGGAGCTCAACATGCTGAGTGTTTGGGGTAAAGAAAGCACGTCGCCATCCATGCGTGGGAGCTCCACATGCCCTTGAGTGTTTGGGGTAAGAAAGCTCGTCGCCTTCTTGGCAGTTGGAGTCCACCTGCTTTGAGTGTTGGGAATAAGAAATCTCGCGCCTCCATGCCGTGGGACTCCACATGCTTGAGTGGGTAAGAAAGCTCGTCGCCTTGCATGTGGGAGCTCCACATGCTTGAGTGTTGGGGTAAGAAAGCTCGTCGCCTCCTTGCTTGAGGAGCTCTACATTGCTTGAGTGTTGGGGTAAGAAAGCATCGTCACCTTGTCAGTGGGAGCTCCACATGCTTGAGTGTTGGGTAAGAAAGCTTCGTCCCTTGGCAGTGGGAGCTCCACATGCTTTAGTGTTGGTAAGAAAGCTCGTCGCCTGTGCAGTGAACTCCACAGCTTGAGTGTTGGGTAAGAAAGCTCGTCGCCTTGCCATGAGAGCTCACATGCTTGAGTGAAGGTAAGAAGCTCGTCGCCTCCTTGCCAGTGGGAGCTCACATGCGAAGTGATGGGGTAAGAAAGCTCGTCGGCTTGCAGAGTGGAGCTCCACATGCGTTGATGTTGGAGTAATATCTGGTGGCTCGACTCCTGCAGTGGGAGCCCCATATGCTTGATGTTGTGGTAAGAAAGCTCGTCGCCTTGCAAGTGGGAGCTCCACATGCTTGATGTTGGGTTAAGAAAAGCCCGTCGCCTTGCAGTGGGAGCTCCACATGATTGATGTTTTGGAGTAAGACAGCTCGTCGCCTTGGCAGTGGGACTCCACATGCTTAGAGTGTTGAGTAAGACAGGAGCTCGACGCCCTTGCAAGGTGGGAGCTCAACATACTTGGTGTTGGAGTAATAGACAGAGCTCGACCCATTGCATGGGAACAGCCCCATAATGTGCTTGAGTGTTGGAGTAAGACAGAGCTCGACGCCTGCAGTGGGAGCTCCACATGCTTGAGCGTTGGGAAAGAAGCTCGTCGCCGTGCAGTGGGAGCTCCACTGCTTGAGTGTTGGGGCAAGAACGCTCGTCCCGCCTTGCAGTGGGAGCTACACATGATTGAGTGTTGGGGTAAGACAGCTCGTGACTGCAGTGGGAGCTCCACATGCTTGAGTGTTGGGAAATAAAGCTCGTCGCCTTGCAGTGGAGCTCAACATGCTTGATGTTGGGTAAGAAAGCTCGTCGCACTTGCATTGGAAGCTCCACTGCTTGAGGTTGGGGGATAATAAAGCTCGTCGCCTCCTTGCAGGGGAGCTCCACATGCATGAGTGTTGTGTGTAAGAAATCTCGTCGCTCTTGCAGTGGAGCTCCACATGCTGAGTGTTAGGGATAAGGAAAGCTCGTCGCCTCCCTTCAGTTGGGAGTCCTCCACATGCTTGAGTGGGGTAAGAAAGCTCGTCGCCTTGCAGTGGGAGCTCCACACGCATGAAGTGTGGGGGTAAAAAAGCTCGTCGCCTCCTTGCCGTGGTGGAGATCCACATGCTTGAGTAGTTGGGGTAAGAAAGCTCGTCAACCCATCAGTTGGAGCTCCACATGCTTAGTGTTTGGTGTAAGAAAGCCGTCGCCTTGCAGTGAGAGCTCCACATCCTTGAGTGTATTGGGGTGGTAAGAAAGCTCGTCGCCTTGCAGTGAAGCTCCACATGCTTGAGTTGTTGGGTAAGAAAAGCCTCACAACCGTTGCAGTGGATCTCCACATGCTTGAGTGTAGGGGTAAGAAAGCTCGTCGCCTGCAGTGGGAGCTCCACATGCTTGAGTGTTGGGGTAAGAATTCTCGTCGCCTTGCAGTGGAGAGCTCCACATGCTTGAGTTGTTGGGGAAGAAGCTCGTCGCCACCTTGCAGTGGGAGCTCCACATGAGCTTGTGTGGTTGTGGGTGTAAAGAAAGCTCGACGCCCTCCTTTCAGTGGAGCTCCACATGCTTGAGTGATGTGGTAAGAAATCACGTCGCCTATGCTGTGGTAGCATCCCACATGCTAGAGGCTAGTGATGTACTTATTTGCCAGATTTAATAATACACGAGACTTGTCTCCTCTTATTCATTCCTAAATAAATTAATAATATTCAAAAAGGGAAGGGCATTCTAACATAATTACGTATAAACAAAGAAACCCTCGTATTTGCATTAGCGTTTGATCAGTTTTTTTTTATTTAAAGGCTTTCTCAAATTTATGAAGAAACATTCAAAAGAGCATCAACATTCCTCGTTCACAGTATTGATATAGAGCAGCAGTGTTAATTATTCACCGATTACGAATCGGGTCTTCTGTGATTGTTGCCATCCCACAATAATTTACATCATTCTGATATAATTTCACGATCTCTGTACTTATAGCCATAATCCAGCATTGTTTATCATTTTCAATGTTTACAGAGACTCTGTATGATGAAATCGATGTTTAAAATCAATTTTTTCCCCTTAATCTAACAATACTAAAAATCATGGTTGGGACTTAATCATTATAACAAAATCTTCATTATTTTTGGTCTGCCTGAAGACATTATTCACATCCAAAAGAAAAGAGAGTTTTCATTTGGAGAACAAAGTACCTTCATGTAAAGAAAAACAATTACATTTCTAGTTCCATTTTTTTCTTTCCTCCCCCAATTTTTTTTTTTTTTTACCTCTGGCAGAAAAAAATGATTTCTTTTAAATATATTACTTAAGTGGACCAAATTTATAAAATGTAAACCACACTCGTACACCTTTTATGAACAGCTGTGAATGCATATATTTGGTATGCCATAATAAAATAATTCCATAGTGCACCTCTCTTGTTTTATAAAGTGCGAAGAAAAGGTTGGTAAGAAAAATTATCAAAATTAATTGTTTTTTTGTATGTTTTTAAAAATAAGTGTATTTTAACGACTTCTGTCTATTAGGGTGTCCGACAACGTGAAAATGGCTATTTTCTTTACACTCCACTTTAACACTGAAATATTTTGGCAAAATCGTCAAGACATCTCAAAAACCTTGGCATAGTAACAGAATGCCGACATAATAGTAAATATATCATCAGAGTGTCTTGCCAAGTGAACTCACACGGTCACTGCAGAGGAAAGAAATTCGCTCTCATTACAATTCTATAAGTTTTCTATAGTTTAAAACACAGAACGATAATGGCAACACTTGGTTGTAAAAAGCACCTCACACGAGAAACTGTTTTTTGAAACACAATATATTATAATTCACAACCGTTGTGCAAGATACAGGAACATTCGTAATAACCTTTTCGCAAATCACTCTCAAAAATAGTCTTATAATCTAACTGGCATCCAGGGAGAATGAACTATCCACTTCAACACTAACCATTATTCTGTTTCCCCCAGATTAAACATTTTGTTAAATGTAATATTGAGATGAAAAATGTCATAAAATACTCTGCCTCCAGTAGAGTTTTATAAAGTTTTAAGGGAATAAAAATGAATATACGTCTTTTGGAAGTCCATATAGGAAGGGAAAGCTCAGGCAATGATGATGTAAGTTCAAAACCTGTTATTGCGTTTGAATCCCGATTAAAGAATGAGTCGGAAGCTTAATGTATATTGCTCATCAAATACTATATCGTAAATAGTACATGATATTGATACGGACATGTTGTAAATGATAAAGACATAAAACAGCGACTGAAAACTAACTTAAGACAATGGTTTCCTACTGTGTAACAAACATTATTAAGTCAGATTATACGAGTTGGTAGCAAAAACATCGGATAATCGGACAGGCTGCGAGTAGAGGCCTACTGGTAAATCTTGGCTCGTTGGCCATATTGAAGAATAATACAAGTAGCAACACATCATAAACAACAAACGCCAAGCACACACACCAACATCCTACACAGCAAAAACCCCAACCCGCCAAGCCAACCACATCCTACATCCTACACACATACACGCAAAACAACACACACAACATCCTATACAATACACGCCAAGCAACTCACACATCCTACACAATATAACGCCAAACAGCACCACAACATAATAACAACCGAACCCGCCAAGCACACACACAACATCCTACACAACACACGTGACACGCCAAGCAACTCACGACAAATCGTACCAATACATGAACGCAGCACACACAACATCCTACACAATACATGCCAAACGAACACACACAACATCCTACATAACACACGTCAAGCACACACACGCATCAAAAAAGTACCCAAAATAGACCAAACGCCAGAGAGAGCATCACAACCTCACACCAAACACTGGGCAAGCACCAACTTCACCCCACCCACACACATGCATAAATACAACGAACAAGAAACACACACACACACACAACACACATATACAAGCGTACACCACAAACAGCACTGCATCACATTCGCAAAACAACAGCACCCATACACACAAACACACACCCAAAGCCAAATAATCGACTTCACCATATACCCTGAGCACCTTATACACATACAACAAAAACACATCTCACATTACAAACAACACATGACACCAAACTTCACACACCACATATAACCCACCAACACATACCACAAGTAATACACGCCCCACATACACACAACAATTCAGCAGCCATGGAACTTCACACCCCATAGTAGGTACAAATTCAATCTGGGGGGCATAAGAAGCGTATTGCAGTGATGTATAACCCGCCACAGAACTGCAGGAGGCCAAGAAGAGCTCACACGGGTAGAGCAAAGTTACTAGTTAAATGCGATTTCAATCACAAGGAATCTACTGATAAAACCTGGAACCAACATGGGGCTCCCGAAACATGAGAGCCAAGATGATGGATGTGGTACATGGAAAACCTCATGCATGAACAAGTAGGGAAACTACACAGAGAGGGGGAGGATGAACCAGCAAGACTGCAAAAAGAAATAAAGAGATCATCGAAGAACCAGAAATAAGTCTGACAGATAAGGAGGAAGGCCCAGAGACATTCAAAAACAACATATCATCGAAGGGAAGTCAGGTCTGTACCCGAAGCTGTTGTATAGCCCACATCTGGAGAGAAAGAAAGGTGGGGAGCTTAACAAGAAACGAATGTGAGGAACTCAACATGAGATTTAAAGGAAGTATATTACAGTAGAAGTAGGAGGCCAGAAGAGAAGTGGTACACCAAACCAAGTGGATATACCAACAAGTGTTGATGAAATTCACACAACGAGAGGACAGTGAAGAAGCTGATAAGTGATCTTGAACCCAAAGGCAGTGGGACAGGACATCTCCCATGGGGTGCATAGAAGGGAGCAAGATGCTGTGTGTGGCCCACTAACCCCAATTATTCACATATCCATTGAAACTTGGGCAACTATACCTGAGTATGGAAATTATCCCCATTTTTAAATGAAAAGAGACAGAAACGAGCACTAAACGACAGATCAGTATCACAGACGTGTGATAGTACGCAAAGCATGGAGAATACAAAAATAACCGCACGTAGAATAGAGGAGCTTACGACGACTTTTCGATCTTACTTGACCCTTTTTACAAAGTCACACTAACGAAGGGGAAGAGTTAGTACATATAGGCAGAGTGTGGTATTGGTAAGTGAAGGAGAAGGTAGTACTAGTGGGGAAGGTAGTATGGAGAGGATGAGCAGTTAAATACTAAGAAAGGAGAGCATTACAAGGGAAGCTAGGTGCCAAAGAGGGAAAGAGCAAAATATAGAGGGGAAGGGGAAGTAGAAAAAATAATGAAGAACAAAAACCCCAAGGCACAAGAAATGACAACCCAAAGGAGAAAAGGGGAACTAGGGAGAAAAAGGAAAAGGGAATCTGGTTAAGTCACGAATGTTCTTGAAAGTATGACGGCATGTTTACAATGTATTCGGAAAGGACGGCATCTACAGAGACAAGACAGGACTAAGATTCAAACAAGGAAAGATGTGTATAAGGGGAGGATTCAACCAGAAGACGGCGACATAGTTAAAGCTGTAATTGAGGAAAGACAGTTTTAGCAGAAGACCATCCAATAAGGAATGATCTCTGACGTGACCGAAAAGAGCATGTTAGTGTACGGCAAGCCTAACAAGGCGAACAGAGAGGATGTTCCAAAGATGGGACACAAGAAACAAGGGTTCTTATTGTAAGTTTGAAACTCACATAGTCAAAGCTGTATTAGGAAGTTATTTCTTTATTCATAGAGTTTGTCAGAAGTGAATAGACCAAACAATCATGTAGTGGAGCAGGAACCAACGTAGTTTAGACGAGGTAATGATAAAGCTCATGGAGCATGGAATAGAGAAGACCGAGAATGCTATCAGTGAAGATGCAGGACCAGGAGCTTATTTCTCGACCCCTTCAACCACAATAGGTGAGTACACATAGATTGAGTACACCTGGAGGACATTTTACGAAAACATTCCACAAAGAGAACACACACAGACACACACAACAAATAAAACATTTAACAACGTCCCTTTCCTCCACACGCATCCCAATTCAAACACACAACTCTCATTACAAAACACTGTCATCAAGAAGTCAGGTTTAGTAAGATGACCGGCAGATATAATCTTGTTCGTATCTAATGCCTTGTTGCTGATGTTTTATTTTTACAGTTCCTCTGAGAAATCCACGTAAAGCACTTGGAGTTCACTAATTTATTCACAGTGGTTGCTCTTGCATACTGTGATATCACCAGATTACTGTGAATCTTACACAAACACAACACACACACACAACACACACCACACCACACACACACACAGCACACACACCACACACACACACGCACACACACAAATAATGTATATCAAAAACAACCACTGTGAAAGAATATTGAAATTTCCAAGCGCCTGCGTGACTCTCACAAAATCAAGACTATATATATAATACAACAAAGGAAAGCAGATAAAAGGTCCGAGACGACAACTCAAACCCTCACATCAAACAACAAAGCAACAAAAGACGCGTGACGGACAACCCGACTCCAAGAAAGGAACACTGCAGCAGCCTACTGGCCCAAACTATTCAGGTTCTCCACGACTACTACTAACAAAATATTTTCCCAACCCTGGTACTCTACCCAGAAATTAAGAATTATTATTTGTCTAATGTATTAATTAAATTCTTTCCAAATTTTATTAATTATAAATGAATCTAATTATATAAACCAAAGGAAATATTCAAAATTATTTTTCCCAAACAGCTTTTTAAGAAACAAATTCAATTACATATTCCCTGTCGACCATGGACTTTTGCTTGATACAACTAACTTCTCAACTTTTTTGAAAATCAATTGGATGGATAAAATCTCTGCATGAATAAATATAGCATTGGATATCTTGTCCATTTCTAATGCTATATTTATGTTGCTCATTAGTTTTTTTTCGAGACTTTTTACCAGTTTGGACCGTATAAACTTTATCGCAAATTTTACAAGGAATCTTATATACACAAACCATCAGCATTTTGGGGGGAAATCATTATCAAAAGTTTTTTACTGTATCAGATTTTTTGACATACAACTTTGATATAAAAGTCTAATAAGAGAAAGCAAATCAACCAAGTTTACATGCTTAAGGGAAACCAACATATTTTAGTTTGTAAAAGGCTTGGTTGTCAACTTTTTGGATTGTAAAAAGTAGTTCTGGCAATTTTTAAAAGATTTATCAATTACGTTTCTTGGGTATTTCAGTATCATCGCTATTTATAATATATATAATATAAATATATCTATATATATATAATAAATATTATTTATATCTATATATATATAATATATATATATATATATATAAATATATTATATATTATATATCATATATATATATATATAATATTATATATATATATATATAGATTAATATAATTATATATATAATATATATAATTTAAAATAATATATAAATATATAATATATATATTATATAAATATATTAAATAACATCTATATATATTTTATATATAACTAAATATAATATATATATATATATAATAAATATAATATAAAAAGTAAATATATATATATATATATATAACTATATATATAAATAAAAATATATAAATATATTTATATAGATATATATAAGAACATGAACATTACCCTGGTCTCTTCCCTTTGTTTCAGCTGGGTATAGTAAGGAATCATGCATCTTTTGTAGAGCAAAATTACATCACGGATTGTGTCCAACAAGGAGATCCTTTGTGCACCATGTCTCTTCTGTATTGCATTTAATGGGAAATCACAGTCAGACTTACCAGCGAGCTTAAACATCTGGTTCCAAGATGATGGCACACTATGCAGGTACCAAGGAGTCCCTCCTACATGACCTCTACACAGGTGAATTGACACTGGGACAGGAAATGGGTCTCATCCTGACTCCCTCCAAATGTGAAATCAATACTCAGTCAGTCAACAAGTGATAAATGCAGTGAGATCAAAACTACCAGGAGCAACAGTACCATTGCCCCACAAATTGATGTCTTGCTAGGAGCACCTCTGGGAAGCAATGCCATTGAATACAACAATTCTCAGGAATAAATTGGAATAGTTAGAGAATGGAACAACGAATAGGCAATCATAAACACCCACGAGCCTTTACTTCTCAAAAAGTGCTTGAGTCTGCCCAGTTACATAATTCCTAAGATGTGGCACCTTCATATGATCACCCTAAACTGGCAACGAATATACAGTATTCTGAGGCAGATTTTTACGAAAGTACTTAACCTTACTCCTAGAAGACGGCAGTGGAACCAAGCTACACTTCCAACAACTATGAGCATTGTTGTCCGCAATCATCACAGATTTTGCATTAACCTGCTTTTCTGTCCTCGTGTATTGCAACCAGAAGCTTGTAGCCAGCGATTGTCCCTGTGAACATCTTAGGGACCAAGAATTGATCCCAGGACCAAAAATTCATTGACGAGCAATGATCGGATAATCAAACGGCTCAGAAACAGAAAAACCTGCTCCCGCCACCAACTACAAACAATCGCACTGTTATGGTCCAATGCGAAAATATAGCTCAAACGATGCTTCCGTGTGGTCAGGGAAGTATAGCCCCGCCTGCTGGCAGTGAGAGCCCCTCAGCAGGACTTTTCTGTTGGCTGTTCCCAACTCCCGCCTTGGCACACGGCCTCGACCCACAGACCATCGCATCGGTGTTGCCCTTCGACTTGGCCGCCCCTATTCCGCCGAACACAGGATGTATTTTGTAGGCAGTGAAGGCAGCAGACCGATTCGTGTACCATGGTCTTGTGTGCCGTAAATCCGAGGAAAGATTGCAATACATGAGGAGGTTAATAACATTTATTCAATAGGAGCCTCCAACAGCTGATGCCCAGGCATAAAGGGAACCACCCCAACGATTCAGAACTGATGCAGCCAGAAGCCGTCCAGATGGTATCACCCTTCAAAAAAGCCTTGTCAGTAGGGAACATGTGGATGATGGGACTATACATTTTTAATCTACCTAGGCTCATACCTATCTCCAATACACCAGGTGAGGAAGTGAGGGCACTGCCAGCTTAGGGAACCCCAACGTCTAGAAAATATGAGAACTTGCCCATCATTAAAATGTTTGTCCCATGCTCAGATACCCTTGGCTCATGGGGAAAGAGTGCATCAATTTCCTTAAGGAGCTGGGAAAAAGACTCACAGGTAACTAGGATCCCAGGGCAACTAGTTAACTGTTTTCCAGCGGCTCAGAGCGGCTGACAAAGGGGTAATGCATTCTGCATTTTGGTGCACACGCCCCAGCTCTGAGAGCTGGATGAGATTTTCATCGTTGGTGTTGGGGTTTTTTCCTCTTTGTTTTTTTTTGTAGGATTAATGTTTTATTCTCTCTCAAAAACATCTATCTAGTTTTCATCATATTTTTTATTATAAAACGGTGATACAACAACGTAACAAACAGGTACCGTATATGCCACCTTATATCAACATTGTATCTCTTATAATCTTCTGTCCATATTTATTTAATAAAATAATCCTATAAGTTAAAAAAAAAATAAATTTAAAAGATGGGGTGTAGGTGAAGTGGAATATACAAATGCTTCAGGAAGAAATATCCAAATAATCTTCCTTGAAGCCTTTTTTATCCACTTCTCCGAGGCTATGGTCCCACAAACTTACACCCGAGGTGGACCCCATCAAATTAATCAATATATTTAAATATAGGGAAGTACCACTTCTATGCTGGAATGGGTACCCTCATCCTCAGAGAAACAATAAAACGTCCTCAGGGAAAACTCAAGGTTCTCCACGGAGCAGTTAGAATATTTTTCTTCTCCTACACCCCCTATAATTTGATATTACTATATGAACATTTATTAATAAACAGAATATATTACAGAAAAACATAAACATGAATACAGAGGCACAAAGTATCAAAAGGATCATGAATTTCCTCCAGCTCCTCCGATGGGCCGTACGCGAGCAAGTATGCAGAAAGCATTTCCCCTCTGGATTGCTACGCTGAGGCGCCGGGAACATGAAAGTTGGCAGCCCTTGGGTCCCTGTGTGTCGATGAGTCTGAACCAAATTCTATAAGGAAACGTGAGGCATTTTTCCTCCCCATGATCCCAATGTCTCTGATCCCACTGGGACAAATTGATGGCTATTGGCTAAGTCTCTGTACTTTGCATGATCTTCACTCCTCCCTGTGTCAGCATCTCCTCCCTGTCGCCCCCACACTGTATGGATAAAGGTGTCTGACCAGGTGTGGAACAACAGTAACGTCCGAAAGGGCCATGCTAAGAGCTTTCCCAAGGTTCCAAGGATAATGGGTGATCCCGTCAAGGCGTATGCTGGGTTGTGAAATTGTTGGCTACTATGATCGGGGCTCCCACCGCTGGGCCTCCAATCTGTAGCAAGGGGTTTCTCTTAATGACGTCGTTGACCTCATTGTGGTTCTTGCAATGCCACCCTTGGTTTTGGAACGGTTAAGACCATGTAGACCGTATTGGTCTGCTTGAGCTTCGCCGCAAATACACGTATATTCTGTGTGAATGGGCAGCAAGGCACGACCAACTGCAAAAACGGCGGTCTTAGGGTCGAGTCGTGTTCCCATTTTACCGATATGGAGAACTGTTTGGGGGAAGTCCCCGAAGTGAGGTGCGCTCAACAGCCTGGAGACGGGCAATCTCCCTATCTGATGTAGCAGCCCTGAGCATGTTGGCAAGCAACCTTTCAAGCAATCGGCGGGCCATCCCACTTGTACTGTTTGTGAGCCAGAGCTGCCCTAAGGGATTTTGGTGCTGGAGCAGCAAAGTCCTCCATTCAGTGATGGCACTGGTATAGCTAGGGTCTTCTATTCCTGGTGATCACTCAGGTATCCAGGAGAATTTGTCTTATCAAACGTCTTTAGATGCTGTGGAAGAGGATAGGAAAGCTGGTAGAGCAATCTGGGAGGATCTGCGTACTCCTAGCCCCCAAAGCCTGACCGGAAGTGAGGCTTGCACCAACCACTGTCATCTTCACGGGAAAGATTCAATACACTCCTTAGCATGGTCTTAAGGAGAGAGTAATAATTCCTTGAGTTTTGGACTGCTGAAGGCTGGGGAGCATCTGAGAAAGTAGGTAGTTTTTGATTGACATGCGCTGTTGTGTAGGTAGAAGCATCGAGTGTGTCAATGGTTTTTTCATCCTGCTTTCCTCGTCCGGAAAGTCTGAGACTTTTTTTTTCTAGGATCAGATCGAAAGCATTGGGACCCAAGAGGAGCACAAGGAAGTGCTAATGGCTGAATCAAACGCTCGTGCTCTGTATCATCGTTAAGTGTAGAAACTATTCCACATTTGGTGGTTTTTAAATAAAAACCCAGGCATTCTCCCATGTCTTTAATTTTACTTTATGTCATCACTCATGAGAGAATATATGTGTGTAATATATATAAATATATATAAAATATAATATATATATTATATAAATATATATAATATATTATATATATATAAAATATATTACAAAATACATAATATAAATATAATATATTATATATATAAATATATATATATATATATATAAATATATATATATATATAATATATATCATAAATATATTATAACAACACATGTATAACAAATATAATATAACAAACATATTCCACAAACCCAGGATATATATTTTTTTTCTTTAGGTTTCACAATGAGATTAGGCAAAATTATTGCAGGAATTAATACAGAAAAGTGGGTGCGGCAGGAAGAAGAGCGATGGTGGAATGATAATGTAAAGGAGAGAGTAGTAAGGGAGAAAATGTTAGCATGTGAGAAGTTTTTTACAAAGTCGAAGTGATCCAGGAGGGAAGAGATATGAGAATAAAAAGAGAGGTTAAGAATGTGGTGGAAGCAAAGTAAAAAGAGATCAAATGAGAAGTGAGTGAGAATGTTACCAACAAAATTTTGATTGAAAATAAGAAAAAGCTTTGGAGTGAGGTAAAAAAAGTTGAGGAAGCCTAGGAACAAATGGATTTGACTGTTAAAAAATAGGAGAGGAAGTTTTTATTAAGTGAGGTTTAGAGGTAATCGAAAGATGCAAGAAATATTTTGAGGAAATAGTTTAAAATGTGAAGAAGATAGAATCTGTGATTTTCATGTATAGGACAAAGAGTGAATAACAACGTTGTAAGAGTGAGGAAGATGCCAGTTGTGAATGTGGGGGAAGTTCGTGGCAATGAGTAAATTGAAAGTGCGATGCTTTAGGACTGACCTCACCCTTACTTTTTCCAATGCATTAATCGACTCTATTCAACAAGAAGCCTGTTGGTAAACGAAATGCCCCTACAAAAAATACCAAAGTGTTGCACATGTGTTTTTATGCATCAAGTTTTTCTGGTGCTTCTTGTAACCTCTCGGGGATGCTCTAGGGGATTATTTATTTGATACCACGTTTTCCCTACCACTAATAATTAAAGTCATTAAAACTTTATTTTTTTCAAAGGGAAAAATGGTTTCAGTTATTTACAAAAATCTTTATTTTATCAAAATTATATTAGGATTAAAAACCCCCGATTATGAAAAACACACAAAGTAGAAGGGAAAACTTTCGTCATAAACATTTTTTGTGTAAGGCATGACCTAAAAACCCTTTTTTAAAAGGGGAAACTCTGAGTAAAAAAACCCAGGATTTTCCTTACCACACTATCACAACATCAATCCCCCCCTTTTTTTTTTGGGGCTTGTTGATGTTAAATTTCCCTTTTTAAAAATACCGGGCAGTTCATCAACCTGGAACACGAAACAAAACATTATGGATCGTCAATAGCAAAATTTAAAAAAAAAATTATTTTATTAAAACGTTTTTATGTGATTTCCGGGAAAATTAATTTTCAAAAAAAAATGGAATAAACCCCTGCAGGTGAGGGGGATAAGAGGATTACCAAGCAAAGGTGCGCTGGCGAGATGGGATGTTAATCTGTTGATGTTAGTTACCCCTTTAACACACTCCCTAAGTACAAGCCCCTACAAAAAATACGAAAAAAAATCAACGATGGGAACAGCCCCTTCAAGACAGTTACCGCCCCTTCCCTCCCATCTGTGGACCATCTGAGTCAAGGTAGCTCTTTTTTCTTAACCGTCCTGTCTAATAATTCTTGCCTTGTTTCTGATAAAACCCTCGTTCTTAATCCCCTTTCCCCATCAAACCTTCATTTTTTAAATTTCCGGGTATTTTCCCTTTAAAATTTTAATTTAATAACAGAAATTTTTGCTTAAATTGGGCTAAAATCGCGCAACGCCCCTCTAAATATTTTAAAACCGATTGTAAATGATTATATCCGTCCCTCGATTAATATAAAATTGGTTAATACGTTTTTTTCTACGTTTTTCCCCCCCCAAATTTAAACCCTGCAACATCCCCTGCGCTTCTACCATAACGATCCCACAAGCCCAAAAAACAAAAACTATCCTCTTTCCTTTTAAAAACTTTTCATTTCATTTTTCCAAAATGAGGACCCCCCCGAGGCCCAACCCTCGATATCTACATCTATAAAACCCCTCCCCTAGATCCAAAAAACCACACTATCACATTCACCCTCCGCACATAACCGCACAAGGGGGACGTACATTCGGTCCAACCCGCCGCATAACCTCGTTTAATGAAGGTATTTCTCCCATCCCTCCCCCACCACACACATCCTTTTAACCCACCCCGTCAATATACCCCCAATTCCCCAAAAAACAACCCCCGAAACCCTGGGCTCCACTCTTTACAAACTTCCCAAATTTCCCAAATCCCGCCTTTATTGCAACATTCGGTAAACCACGTAAAAAAAAGACCTTTGCCCCTAAACAAATTTAGTTTTTAAAAATCACGTTCCCCCTCAGCCGGGCCAAATACACATACAAAACTAAGGGAACCCTCCCCCCAGGTTCCATCCACTCTAATTACCCCCCCTCCCCCCCTTCACTCGCCTTACTATAAACGAGCTATTTTCCTTTACCAAAAATGGCAGCCCCCCCCTTTTTCAAACATGTCGCATGTTCCATGTATACTTAAAAACCCACTCAATCCAACCATAACCGGCCCTAAAATTATTTTCCGTAAGAATCCCAAATCCCACCCCAACACACCAAAAACCATTAAACCACTTAAGCTTCCTCTCAGCTCTCAACCCCGAATTTTAAGTAAAAACTTTGTTTTAAAACAAAGGGGTTTTCCTTTTTGCCCCCGGCATTTACTTTACCCCAGTTCTTTTTTGCAACCCCCCGCCCTCCCCCCTTTATTGGAATCACCTTTACAATCCCTTGATCCTGGTTCACCTTCCCTCTCTGCTGTACCTCCACCCAACTTTTTCCCAGGGTGTTGGCAGGATGACACATCATCAAAATCCAGATGCTCAGTCCTTTTTCGGTCCCCCCGCCCCCCCCTGCATTTTGACATCTGAAGTACCGTCCGATGCAAACCCCCACCTCTACTCAGCACCTTCAATACTTTAGACTCTCTCTCGACAAACCGTCATCTCCTGCCATACCCTCATTCACAGCCGTACCAGAACTAAGCCGGGGCTTCCACCTGATCTAGCCCGATTCCTCTAACAAGACATCCAACGCCTTTTAACCCAAAAACGCCCCCACTTTTTCACCCAATTAGGTAGTCCCCTCAAAAAACCCATGTATGTCCAAAGACTGAGATTCTCCTTGAGCGTTACAAAAATGGCGATTCAAGCTCCTTTTCCTTGTCCCCTCCTCACCCTGCCAACCCTTTTTTGGGGCGGGACAAAAGACTGTTTTTCGCTCATCGCCTACCTCGCCCACGGGTCTGTTTTTCCGTTGCTGTTGTGCCGGTACCCACTTTGTTTCCCACACTGCGCCGCGATGTGGTCATATACCCCATAGCCCACACGTACGTTGTTTTCCCCCGCAAAATTACATAGCTTGAGTCCGTAATTCCTTCAAACAACATATGAAGGAATAGGGGGCAAGAGTCATCTTTAAAAATATGTACCTTTTCCCCGCACCTGCATACGGGCCAGTTGCCCACTCCCTGCTGTGGCACGGAACCGCCCATAATACGCAGTTCACTGCTATATCAAAATCAGTCGCCCAAAAGGCATTCCTGTTTTTCACCCAAGGAATGCAGATACATCGGAGTCTCACCGACACAGCTGTATTAATGGGTATAGGCTCCTGATACTGTCGACCACCGCCTCGAGACTCGTGCAGACGTCATTTTTAAACGAAGATTCTTGCGTTCCATTGAGTGCGAAAACCATTATCCCCTCATTTGCTATACCATAGTATCGGAATGATCGCTGGTAAAAATAAACCATGTTGGACCCCCGGACAGCACCAGGGATCACTCAATGCAGACAGTGTTTGATTCTTTTTTGCTATTCAGCCCATGTTGGAAAAAATAAAGTTTCCCCCAACCAACGCTAGGGCACTCAATCGGGTAAACGCGCAAAAACAAACTAAACGGGAGCTCTGCGCACTCGTCCCACTCTGGGAGGCGATGGGGACAATAAAAAATAAAAGGGGATAGCGCAACGCATCCCCTGCTAAAAAAAATTTCGCACTCGATTAACCACTTTTGGGGGTTTAATCGCAGGGGCACAAACCGAGTGCAAGGGTGAGCCTGCCCGGGGAAAACCCCCTTTCGTGATCAGGTATCCCCGGGCCGGGTAAGTATTTTTGAAATTACTGTGACCACCGCTCCAATTATTTCCCCTTCCTTACCATTATAAAAATAGGTATTCTTCTTTACCCAAACAAATCAATTAACTAATTTGGGTGTTTAAATTTCTAAAAAAGATAAATTTTTCTTTTTAAATTTTCACATCCCTTAAAATTTTGGGAAAAAGAGGGTACAGGGGGAAATCTAGGGAAATGAGATTAAATTTAAGAGGAAAGAAAAAATTTTGAAAGGTTCCATAATAGAGAAATTGTGGCTGTATTTAGAGAACAATGTAATTAGGTGCAAGGTAGGTTCAAAATCTGAATTGGGTGATTTTGCTAAAAACACCCTTCTTCCCGCCCAAAACTCTCATCTAAAAAAATTTAATTGTGCAAAAAGCCCCTAAAAAAAGTAATGCATGGGGGGGACAAGATACCTTAAATTTTTTAGGGAAACTTTTGATTTCCCCAAGGACGCAAAAGGGTAAAAAGGGTATTTAAAACTTGTGTAAATTTTAAAAAAGGCCCCGGTTTATCCCCTATATGTAAACCCGGGCCCCACCATTGCCAAAAAGAGCAAATTTTAGTCTTTAGCAACAAAATCCGCCCCGCCGCGTGGGAAAAAACGTATATATTTTCCCAAAATTCAGATTTTATTAAATAGATGGCCATACTGTATTTAAAAAATATTTATTCAAGAAAAAGGAAAACCCGCGCTGCGCAGACGAGACTCGCCATCTTTGGTTTTTTAATTTGTATTTGAAAGTTGGTTAATGGGGGAGAAATTTTTCCCGGGTCTAGAGGTTAAAATTGTGTTACCAAACCTCTCAAATAGGAACAAATTTGGGGATGTGTTCTGCTAACTTGGATACAGGCACTGCAAGAAGCTCCAGGAACCCAGATAACTCTCTAGATTTTTGTATAATTCTGGCCCGTGTTTTTTATAAATTTTTGTTTGTGAGGTTTTCTGAGTTTATACAAATTAATCTCCAGTCAGATTTTGAGTGATATTAAGATATTCTCTTTCTGTTAGGTAGTTGTGTATATCATAATTTTTTTTTTAATTTTTTTAATATACAGTCCACAAATTTATATATTTAGCAGTATTCCTGGTTAGTAATTTTCATTTAATTAATAGGTCCAGAGAACTTGTGGGATATGACTGGTAGGAACGAAGGGGAACATTTTTGCGACCTAGGTGTCCCCAAATTCCTACTTGTCTATTAAACCCCATAAATAATAATTATCTTTTTTATCATTTTCCCGTTTTGTAATTTAAAGTTACATTCAAAAAAATCAAATTTTTTCCCCATTTTTTTTT
>NC_069425.1:26350218-26392718 GCF_026875155.1 Cherax quadricarinatus
TAGGCTTCAAACTTTCAGTGTCGATGAGCTTTATTAAATGAGATGTTGGTTTCTACTCTGAGATACATAAATTTTAAATTGCCAGTTTTATGTGAAAATCGTTTCCATATGCTAGCTAAACGATGTGTCTTGTCTGAAATACTGAAGTGATCCTATATTATTACTGGAGGCATTTTTATTTTATAAAAAATATATTGAAGTTTACATTTAAAAAAAAAACTTTCTTTTTTCTTTTGGGATTGTTGAGAATTTAAAAAAGAATATCACTGTAAAAAAAAGGAAGCTCAGAAATGTTGATAATACGTGTTTTTATATATATTTTTTTTTTTTTTTTTTTAGGGGTTCGGTGAACCATTAAATAATGTAAGATTTAATTGCAGAAGCGACACATTAATAGCTAGAGTGTTCTTGTCATCCATTAACTTAACCTAAGACTTTCGTTTATAATTACAAAATGCATTATCCAATCAGCATGTAATTATCATCGCTGATGAGCTAAAACTCTAGGGCAAAGATGATCAACCCTTAGCAGACATGTCAAACCTGGCACGCCAGCGACTTCTTTCCGGCACGCTAACCTTTGGTCTCATCTCAAAAAAAAAAAGAAAAAAAAAACACAAAAAAAGCGACATTTATCACGAATCTATTGCAAGAAAAGCTGGGAATTAGTCCCCATATGTTCCCAGAGATTTTGTATCAAAGATATGGCCGACTTTGGCACGCACACATAATAAGGTTGCCGACCGCTGCTAGATCTGGGGGAAGACACTAGCAACAAGTGGTCAGTGTAGTGCCGCTCACCAAACTTATTTACACCTCCCAAACTAGTTTCCACGTGATAACTTGAGAAAACCTTTTCTTACCGTATATCCTATTAAGAAGGTTATTACTGGAGTGTGTAGCAGCCATTTTGCAGCTTTTGTTCTCGAAATGGCATATTAATACCTTGAATTAAATAAGTGGAGTATGCGTTTAAGGGAGCTAAAATTTGAAGTATGTCGAAAAATGTCTCTAACTACTCTCAAACGTCGAATATTCAATAATATATATATATATATATAATATATAATATATATATATATATATATAATATATATATATATATAATATATATATATATATATATATATATATATATATGCAAACAACCACTCTGAAAGAATAGAAAATTCCAAGCGCTTTCGTGACTACTCACTTATCAGTTTCCTTGATAATGTGAGTATCACGAAAGCGCTTGGAATTTCCCTCTATTCTTTCAGAGGGGGTTTTTTTTGCATTTTTAAATCACCTGTTTACTGTGATCTTATTGCAATATATATATATATATATATTATAAATATATATATATATATATAATATATATATATATTATATATATATATATATATATATATATATATATATAAAATATATATATATAAAATATATAATACATATATATATATCTTTTATTGACTTTTCCATAAAATTTTTTTAAAAATATGTGAAATATTTAAGATATAGAAAAATGAGCTATAACGTTATTTTATTGCATATCTTATTCTTTTATGCTGGTAAAGGGCTCTTGATCCAAGGAATAGGGCTTATCCTTCCTTTCCTTGGATTGAAACTGAATGCCTCAGACTCCACAGGCGCTATATGGCACTTCGGGTTTAGCGCTGTCCTTTAATTAAAATATAATAATTCTCATCGGCACCTATCATTAATGTTTGACGAGAGTTTGAAACAAATGAAAACATTTTGGGTATAGGCTGTGTAGCTGCAATTTTTTTTTCGTTCTGTGCAATATCTGGAGAACTCATCTTCTGTTCGGGTTCAAACTTTTACTGCCGATGTGTGTTCAGGTTGTGTAAGTTTTAATGTTTCAGTTTTATGTATGTTTCAGTGAAATAAGTTCAGAATGTCTCATCTGATCAGACGTAAGTCGCAATGTTTGATTTCCAAATTTTATGCATACATAATGAAACTTTTTGAGGTCCTCACATGTGTGTATCTTCAGTACCATTGTAACATTGTAAATGTTTGCCCGTGTAGGTCCCATTCTGTCTCTGTTAGGGAAGAAATTGGCCAAAATTGAAATACTAGGATTCAGGCAATATTAATTTCTGAGAGCCACGTCCAGTTATCTTCAACACTTCAATGGGGAGAATTTTATAATGCATCTTCTGAGCTGCTTCAGTCTGATTAATGTGCTGGCGTATTTAAAGGCTGGTTATTATTTTGAGAGAAAATTTGAAATGAGTTTTGTCTGTTTACGTCCCAATTTGCTTTCGGTATTGAAGCTTTTGGGGAAAAATGAAATACTCTCTTTCAATTGATTATTTCTGAGCACCGTATCCAATAAGCTGGAACCCTCTAACTTGATAATGCAACTTCTGACCATAATACATCTAATTATTATTATTATTATTATTATTATTATTATTATTATTATTATTATTATTATTATTATTATTGATTTTAAAATTATTTTTATTATATCCGTGGCAGTGAATGTGGGTTGCAGTACAAACAACCTCCAGCGCGCGGTGGTGGGCATCACACTTCAGTCCAACAAGAAAGCCCTCGTGAATGTAACGCTTTTACCTCTTAACCTGACCGGCTCCAGTGTGACGAAGCAAACAGGTGTGGAGTGCGACAGCAACGAAGTGGTGACTGACTCTCAATGTGACCTCTCTACGTATACGTGTAAGTTCTTGCTCTGTGACCTCAGATATTTACAGCCTAGTAGGAATTTATTTCAAAGCCTGACTGTCTATGAAATTTTAGTACCCATCAGGACGCGACTCAAGATAGTCGACTAACACCCACGCACCTATTTTCTGCGTGGAGAACAGTGACAGTAGATGAATGGACATTTGCCTATTCATCTCATAGCACTGGAGAATGGGTCGTGGGTTCTGTCTGGTATGAGCCAAATGTTCTTTTATTGCAATACATTAGACTTGTACTATTCTTTATTGGTCATCAGAGATCTAATGTCTAACTCAGAATGTAATTCCCGTGTGACACATACCACATAAATAACTCTGATAATAACCAATCGATTCCCATATGTATATGCTGCTTTATGTGATACAACAATTATTGTGTGACTCTTAGTGTAAGCGTTCATTATCTCATTTCTGAATCGTATGTCCAGGTGTGACCTATCAGTGTATGTCTAAGGAACGGAGAGAGTTGTTGAGATTAGTTAGACGGGAAAATCATAGGGAAGGCAGAGAACAGGAGATTTCATACCAATCCGATTTCATAAGCTCTGCCTTCTCAAGTGTTAAACGGACTATCTTTTCTCTACCCCTGGGAAATCTGTTCTCTGCCTTCCCTATATTTCCAGTCTTTTTAATCTCATCAACTCTTTCTCCGTTCCTTAGACATCAATCTTCCTTTTCGCCAAACTAATATCCTTCGCGGTTATCTAGTTCGTCCCTCTCCCACTAAAGATACTCCTGGTGTCTGCTCTATTTCCTGCTCATTTTGTCCTCTCCAATGCTTTGGAGAGACTGACTGATCTCTTTCTACCAGACTCAAAGAATACACAAAAAAGTATTAGATTTTCTGACACCAATAATACGCTTTTCTGTCATGTTAGAGATCACAGGCCTCCTATTTGACTGGTCCTCAGTTAAAACTGTCTACCCTACTTCTATCCTTCACAGTCGTCGTATCGTTGAAACATCCCTTATACACAACTTTCCTTGTATGAATCTTAGTCATGTCTTTGTCTCTGTAGATGCCTTCCTTTCCCATTACATTGTCAAATGCTCCAAACTTCAGAACACTCGTGGCTTGATCCTTTCTTCTCCTTTCCCTACCTCTTCACCTTTCCTAGTTTTTTTCCTTTCTTTGTTTTCTTCGTTTTCTACCAAGTGTTTTATGTCTTTCAGTTCCCCCCCCCCCTCCACTGTGTTTTTGGTCTTACCCCTTGTGGACTCTGGTTCTCCTGCAATGTTCCTTTTTCTTGTCCCTCCCTAGACCGACCCCGCTTCAACTACTACAACTAACTACGTCTACTAGTTCATTTCTGCTACAATTGCTACAACCATTTCTATTCCTTTCCTTTACCCTTCACTACCCTTTCTCTTATGCCACTTAAACTATCCTTACTTTCTTCTACCACTTTTTCTGTCACTATTTCTACCACTACTTCCACTTCCACCCTTACCACTACCACTAGTTCCGGCTGTGGTAAGGTTGACTCTCTCACTATTTTCGTGTTTTTATCTAATGTTTATAATCATAGCCACATTTTTTAAAAGGGTGAACAGGTAAGCCAGCGGAAGGCCAGGAAGCACTCGTCTTGTTTCCCCACAAATAGTAATAACTATCTTTTGTGTTATCGTGACTTTGTCCAAATCGGACCGAAACATCGTCGTAAGTTTCTCTCTCCTATGTGCGAGTTATTTGTGTAAAATTCCATTCACTGTATTGTTCCTTTTTGTTCATTACACACAACTCTTTATAATAATGGTCTAAACCAGTTTATTATCTTTAATTAATAATAACAGTTATTATTACCCTAAAGTAAACTATAACAGAGTGTTAACCGGTACAGAAAAATGAAACAATATTGTTATATTTTAGGCTAAATAAATATCTAGAGACAGCATATTGGAAAAATATGAACAAAAGAACATCAACAACCTTGAATCTTCTATCAATACTCTTCAATTAATTAACATTATTATTATTATTATTACCAATTCTGAAGCCTTTCCTCAGTATAATTAATACACCACACTTGACAATTAATTAAGAGGTTGGGTAGTTTTACTGAAACAGTGGTCAGTGACAACCAGTAAATCTCAGTTTACAACTACTATGCCAGATTCATAGGTAAACCTATGATAAAACTAATTTTCAATATTCTAATAGGATCCTGGCTAAAACCTGACACAAAAGACATCTACAACGAGCCTTGGAACACAACCATTCATAACTGCAGACTTGATTAAAAGGAAGGTGGTGCTCTAACATTTTTATCACTGAGATGAAATGCATAACTCAACGTGTAGCAGTAGTGATAATGGAGGAAATATATTTGCTGATTTTGTTAATAAGATCTGTCATAGTCACTGACAATACTACTTACTGCGCATTACCCAGCTTTACTAGTTACCAACGTATCCAAATCACCAAATGACGCCAATAATATCCAAATTTAATTTAGGCTACACGACGAGGTGTTAGTGAGAAATCAATAATGATAAAGAAATTTACTCGTGTTCAAGTTCTTAAAAATGCCTCAAGACAAACACTGATTCTTAAAAACAAAAATGGGACACAACCTTGAGACAAAATAGACTATGACTAACCAATAACGTCTGCAGAACCGTTGACAAGCAGCATAATTATGGACAACAATAGCGATTGAACTTATTCCCAAAAAATTAGTTAAAAGGTATACATGGACACTCACCAAGCATATAATCTAAACAACTGGACTCTGCCAACAGGTTCATAGAAATAAACAGCGATATCAAAGGGACCTTGAAAACACTCTCCGAATAACGGGGTCACGTAAAAAAGGCTAAAACTAGAGAAACTGCGCTGACCAGACCTAACTAACCTCCTATTCACTTTATGGTCTAACCTTGCCTACAAAATCTCAATCTTCATTGCGCAGATTAGTAATTACCTCAGTAACAGTTATCAAGGCCATTTCTACCTGTCCCAAACAAGTTCTATAAGAGTAACTTAAACACGTATTAAATGCACTAAAAACAAAGCCAGTAATAAAACGAGTAAAGCGCTATTCATATATTAGAAACTTGAAACTAAAACCTTTCCTAATATTTTAAAGGCAAGCACCTTTAACCCCAAGTCATAAAGGTGGAGACCTAAATGAAATCAGCACCTTGTAATTATTATTTAAAATCTTTAAGACGATAATATTTAAAAGAACATTTGCATTTATTACTATAGAAAATATTCTTAATCCTTACCAGTTTGGCTTCACGCCAGTGGAGAATACTAATGATATTACCGTAAAGATGAAGAACTTTGTCAATTCATCTCTAGAAAATAATGAATATCCAGAGAAACTTGTAAAACTCGTAAAACACGGATGGCGGTCAACAGACTTAATATTAAGAAGACCATCTACGTGTTGTTTGGGGAAAAATAGCTATAAATGTTCAGAAACGTAAAATTAAATAATTGGCATATCGAGAGACATGACTACTGAAAATTGATAGGTATACACTCAATACAACCTGAAGTTTATATCTCACACCCATCACATATCTAAGAATTTTTCAAAATAGTGGAAATTCTAAAAATAATACCGTGTTCCTCAAACAACATTACTCTGTACCTCTCACAGTTCTTTCCCTGCCTCATTTATGGTATTTGTGCTCGGGGAACTACAACACAAAATCAACTAAATTTAATTGTTGCCCAACAGAAATCGGCTGTTAGAATAACCGCCCATTCAGGTTCCACAGAACTCCCCCCACCTTCCTCCCTGCTATTAAAAGTTCTAATTAAATTTTCAAAGCATTCACACCTACTACTGTGCAGTTCATAAACAGAGAAGACTTAGTACGAACTACAACACTGTGCGCTCGCTCTTCCTCGAGAACTGCAAGAAAAACAAGAAAAAAAAAACACACGAAACAAACATATCTTTGATATATACAACGTGTTCGAGTCAACATATCTAGTAACTCCATGCAAAATAAAGAGCCATAAAATTTTGGGATTCCTAACAGATGTAAATGGTTCCCTATCTATCTAATGCCCCAAAAATATTTTAAATATTACCTCCTTAATCTGACCTAAGTCAGCATAAGAAAATTATGGTCAAATCTAAATTATGAAAGGCAACCATTTTTACCAATGTATTCCAAAATATGTAATAACCAAAAAGAAAATGTTCTACCTCGGTAGTCATCATTACACTTGTTATTCCGAATTGTTATAAAAATCCCAAAAATTTATAAATCATAGACCAAATTGTTATATACAATGTCTATGATTGTAGCTATAGCATTTTGTAAATTAAATTAAGCAAATAATTGTTCAGTAGTTATTAGTTAATTTTGAGGCTGCTGGAAATGGTCAGCATAATCAGGAGCTTGCAATAAAGTATGGCAGTTATTTCAGTTAATCCTTTATATGTTGTATGATGTATTTATAGATATAAATTATCTCTTATGATAAAATGGAGAAGAATTGAAACCTACATAAACAAAAACAATTATCTAAATCTCGAGTTTTTTTCAGGAATCAGGATCTATTTCGTGGATCTGAGTATTTATATGATCTGGTTTTAATTTGCATAGGTTTAGCTATGGCAGAAAAGACAATTGTATGATAAAATGTGCCATTACTTTATCTGAAATAAGTTTTCTGATCACTAGTTTATCATCTACGTTCTAACATTTTAACTGGGGTCTTCCTTAATGAAGGTTATATCATCATCTGGTCTTTTGGATATTTTATGCCTTCAGACTTTTAGCAAACTGGTTGTTAATCTTATGTTTGGTCTTGAATCTTAAGCTTATTTTGAAGTCTTAAGCTTGGTGCCTGTATCAAGAGCTAAGTCTTAAATTTTTAGCAGGGCCTTCAAACTTATACTACATCTCGAAAGTTTAGATATGTTTTGAAGCCTCAAAGTGTCCTTATCAATTAGCTCTGTCCCAAAAATTCAAGAATTTATCAGGATCCCTTAATTTCATCTTCATATGAACCATTTACCTTTAAAATATATCTGATCCTCACATTCTTATCTGATTCCCGAATCCTTATATTTTTCGTGGTAATCAAGATACAGTATAATTTTCCTCTTTCTATTCTCTGTCATGGAACTACAGTAAGATTTGATAATACAATTAGTATTATATTGGTACTTTCAGCATTTAGCTATAAAATACTGATTTTTAGTTTCATTTTTGAGAATAATTCTCTTGAATTGATACTGCAAATAATCTAGATGAAGAACACAGAGAAAATTTAAATTGCTGTCTTAGACATTATATAAGATTAGAAACATCGAACACAGAATCTGTTTGGCTACAGTTTCTCGAGTTTCGTGACAAATTAATTTTGGGTGTGATTTATAGGCCCCCAAACCTTGATAAGGAGGGCAGTAAGCTGTTATGGGACGAAATTCATAAGGTATCTAGATATGAAAATGTTGTGATAATGGGAGATTTTAACTTTAGACAAATTGACTGGAACAATATGACAGGAAATCTTGAGTCTAGTGACTTTCTTGATACGATTCAGGATTGCTTTTTAGAACAGGTTGTGACAGAACCAACTAGAGGAAACAATCTCCTTGACTTGGTTCTTGCCAACAAAGAGTCACTAATTAATAATTTTGAGGTTAATGATGAGCTTGGGGAAAGTGACCACAAATCACTTAGTTTCAATATATCATGGAATTACCCTGATAACTGCAATCAAATCACTGTCCCAGATTTTCGCTTGGCCGACTTCATGGGACTAAAAAATTACCTGGGTGGGCTAAATTGCGATGTCCTGACTGTGGGTCAGGTAGGTGATCTTGGATGCCAATATGACGTTTTTCAGAGCATAGTTCTAGCTGCCCAGACAACTTTTGTTCCGAGTAGGGAAATTAGATCTAACGAAAATGGTCCCAAATGGATGAACAATAGATTAAAACATCTTATAGGCGTATCAAAAGAGGGGATTGGCAGTTAAGAAATCAATAAATTCAATTAAAGAGAGAAATAAAGAAAGGAATAAGAAAAGCAAAAAGGGATTATGAGGCTAAGGTCGCAAGGGATGCAAAGACTAACCCAAAAGGGTTCTTTCAGGTATACAGAAGTAAGATTAGGGACAAGATTGGCCCACTTAAGAGCAACTCTGGTCAGATCACTGACAGTGATAGGGATATGTGTGAAATTCTCAATACCTACTTCATCTCAGTTTTCACCCAGGAAAATACTAGCGATAATCCTGAAATAATAGAATATGTAGAACAGGACGACAATAAACTATGCACGATGTGCGGTAACTAGTGACATGGTCCTCAGACAAATAGAGAAACTAAAACCTAACAAATCCCCAGGCCCTGATGAACTGTTTGCAAGGTGTTAAAGGAATGTAGAGAGGAACTTAGCATACCTTTGGCTAATCTTTTTAACATATCACTACAAACTGGCATAGTGCCTGATAAGTGGAAAATGGCAAATGTAATACCTATTTACAAGGCAGGTGACAGGTCCTTGGCTTCGAACTATAGGCCAATAAGCCTTACCTTCATAGTGGGAAAATTTATGGAATCAATAATTGCCGAAGGAATTCGTAGCTACCTTGATAGGCATAGATTGATTAATGAATCTCAACACGACTTTACAAAGGGGCATTCCTGTCTTATGAATTTACTAACATTTTTCACTAAGGTGTTTGAGGAGGTAGATCATGGTAATGAATATGATATTGTGTATATGGGCTTCAGTAAGGCTTTCGATAGATCATGGTAATGAATATGATATTGTGTATATGGACTTCATTAAGGATTTCGACAGAGTTCCACATAAGAGGCTATTGAGGAAAATTAAGGCACACGGAATAGGAGGAGAAATTTTTTCCTGGGTAGAGGCATGGCTGACAAATAGACAGCAGAGAGTTTGCATAATTGGGAGAAATCCGAATGGGGGCACGTCACAAGCGGTGCTCCTCAGGGGTCAGCGTTGGGCCCGTTGTTGTTCACAATTTACGTAAAAGACATAGATGATGGGAATAAATAGCGACAAAAGCAAATTTGCTGATGACCCCAAAATAGGCAGTCCAATTCATTCTAATGAGGACACTAGAGCACTCCAGGATGATTTGAATAGACTGATGCAATCGTCGGAGAAGTGGCAGATGCAATTTAATATAGACAAATGCAAAGTTCTAAATGTTGGACAGGAAAATAACCATGCGACATATAAACTAAATAATGTAGATCTTAATACTACTGATTGCGAAAAGATTTAGGAGTTCTGATTAGCAGTAACCTAAAACCAAGACAACAGTGCATTAGTGTTCGCAATAAAGCTAACAGAATTCTTGGCTTCATATCTAGAAGTATAAATAATAGAAGTTCTCAGGTTGTTCTTCAACTCTACATATCCTTGGTTAGGCATTTAGACTGTGCTGCTTATTACAACCCAGGAGTCCAAATGGCCTGTTATCCTGGGTGTAAAGGGAGCAAAATAAACAGAGCAAAAACTTTGTGACTTAAACTCGCCATTGCGTAAAGGATAGGAGTTGATTAGCGTACTAAAAACAAGACATTGTGTCATCAGTGTGCGCAATAAAGCTAACAGATTCTTGGCTCAGATCTAGAAATAATAACTAGAGTTTCGGTGATTCTTCAACTCTATCTGGCTAGCATGTCTAGTGCTGCTATACGCGTCAGGGCATGGGTTTTGATACTGGTGTAAAGGGGTCAATCCGACGGCGTATGGTTTGGTAACTTTTGACTTATATTATCCTTCACCAATTTAGAACAGAAGTATGTACACTATATACACTATGTACAGCAATAGGTATTAGTGCACTCCACGGTAAGCAAGGCAGAATAGAAACCACTAGAGAGCAGATCGTGCTTCAACCAGCTCTAGAATGGGAATGACAAGGGCAGACAGGCGAGTGGTACCCACATAACCTCTGCGATTGCCGAAACCATCTTCTCATTGGCTGGAACCTGGGTACTGGTTGAACGACGGGGCCCCAACGTCAACCCTCAGTCACCTGGTTCGCTGGTTGGGGGAGATAGCCTGTAAATGAGGGTGTGTACATGCGCCGAATAAAGGTTACTTGCTCTTTGCATGCCACACCCCCACCCCGAGAAGGCTCAGGATTAGGCTCCCACCTCCCAGTGGTAACCGTGCCGCCATGGCACAAAATAATGGGACCGCCTTTTCTCTCAACCACCCAACTCTTAGATAGAGCTCAGCTTTTCCACGTGACAAAAAGCCAAACCCTAAACTCAGAGCGAGATAGCAGACAGTAGGGCTAGCTTAGGTCCAAGACACAGGCGGACGGTAGCCCGCATCCCCTCACTAAAAAAAAAAAAACCACAGCAGGGGATAAAAAAAAGAGCTTTGAAGGGGTTACCACAAGTAGCCTAACACATCCTAACCTAATATATAATTATTATAAATAATATTGTTAGACTCTAGATAAAGAGTCTGCCAACATGTTTTCTTTGCCGGCAATATGTACAATTCTGAGAGAGTAGGGTTGCAGTCGTAGACTCCATCTCATAAGCCTTGTGTTGTTGTTCTTCATGGCTTGGAGATATACTAGAGGATTGTGATCACTATAGACAGTGACCACGTGCGAAGTTTGTCCCACGTATACATCAAAGTGCTCCAAAGCCAGTACCAGTGCGAGGGTTTATTTTTTAGTGGTAGAGTAAGCCCTCTGATGCGGCTGGAATATGGCAGAGAAAAAAAGCTACAGGCTGCAACTCCTTGGCCCCCGTTTTGCAATAGTACTGCCCCAAGCATCAACCTGTAATGAGAAAGGTTTGGAGAAGTCTGGAGACAAAAAAAAATGGGCGCAGTACACAATAATCTTTTTGCTTTGTCAAAAGCATCCTGAGCAACTGAAGTCCAAATAAAGGGAACTTTGTGACTGGTAAGAGAGGTAAGAGGGTCCCATTATTTTGTGCCATGGCGGCACGGTCCCGGGTTCAACTCCCGGACTCCCAAGAGTCCAAATGGCCTGTTATCTTGGTTGTAAACGGAGCAAAATAAACACAGCAGAAAAATTTTGACTTATATTTTCCTTCACCAATTTAGAACAGAAGTACGTACACTATATACACTATGTACAGCAATAGGTATTAGTGCACTCCACGGTATGGATATAAATGCTCTGGAAAACGTACAGAGGAGGATGACAAAGATGATCCCATGTATCAGAAATCTTCCCTATGAGGATAGACTGAGGGCCCTGAATCTGCACTCTCTAGAAAGGAGTAGAATTAGGGGGGATATGATCGAGGTGTATAAATGGAAAACAGGAATAAATAAAGGGGATGTAAATAGCGTGTTGAAAATTTCCAGCCAAGACAGGACTCGCAGCAATGGTTTCAAGTTGGAAAAATTCAGATTCAGGAAGGATATAGGAAAGCACTGGTTTGGTAATATAGTTGTGGATGAGTGGAACAAACTCCCGAGTATAGTTATTGAGGGTAAAACGTTGTGTAGTTTTAAAAATAGGTTAGATAAATACATGAGTGAGTGTGGGTGGGTGTGAGTTGGACCTTACTAGCTTGTGCTGCTGGGTCTGCTACAGTGTTCTTTGAGTGGAGGTGGCCAGGCTGGGTGGTCATTGGGCTAATCCGGGGGGGGGACATGGACTGCTCCGCATGGGTCAGTAGGCCTGTAGCAGTGTTCCTTCTTCCTTATGTTCTTATGTTAAATAATATGCCTAATGTAATCTGAAAAAAAATTTTTATATTTCTTGATCAAAAAAGTGAATAATTATCTTTCTTGCATAGCGCACGATAAGTGATAAAATAAATTAATGATAATTGCGACATCTTTTTCACATTATTTTAGGTTTAGTTTTCATATTTATTTTCTTGAAGTTATAATATTACAATTATTACTTTTACCGATCAAACAGGCAGAACAACTGTGTCCGGAGTGTCAACAACCAACTGCAAGACAACAGCCGTGGCCGCCAGCACCAAGGATGCCAAATGTCCAGCAAATATGGCTGTTGTTATGATTAATGAAAGTGTGCAAGTCAGTGCTATCAAGTGTTGTGCAGTTAATGAGTGGCAACAAGATTTGAAGAGCACATAGTGTTGTGTCCAGCATATAGTGTTGTGTCCATTATACACTGTTGTGTGCAGCATATAGTGTTGTGTCAAGCATATAGTGTTGTGTCCAGCACATAGTATTGAGTTCAACACAGTGTTGTGTCCAGCACATTGTGTTGTGTCCAGCATATAGTGTTATGTCCAGCATATAGTGTTGTGTCCAATATACATTGTTATGTCCAGCGCAAATTGCTGTGTCCAGCATGTATTGTTGTGTCCATTATATACTGTTGAGTGCAGCATATAGTGTTGTGTGCAGCATATAGTGTTGTGTCCAGCATATAGTGTTGTGACCAGCACATAGTTTTGTATCCAGCACACAGTGTTGTGTCCAGCACATACCGTTGTGTCCAGCACATGGTGTTGTGTCCAGCACATAGTGTCGTGTACAGAATATAGTGTTGTGTCCAGTACGTAGTGTTCTGTCCAGCATATAGTGTTGTGTGCAGCATATAGTGTTGTGTCCAGCATATAGAATTGAGTCCAACGTATAGTGTTGTGTCCAGCACATAGTGTTGTGTCCAGCATGCAATGTTGTGTCCAGCACATAGTGTTGTGTAAAGCATATAGTGTTGTGTCCATTATACACTGTTGTGTGCAGCATATAGTGTTGTGTCAAGCATATAGTGTTGTGTTCAGAACATAGTATTGAGCTCAACACATAGTGTTGTGTCTGACACATATTGCTGTCCCCGCATATATGTTGTGTCCAATATACATTAGCTTTGGCCCGCAAGGGTCAATATTGTTGGTGGGCCAGCATATATTGTTGTGTCCCGATATAGTTTGGTCCTTATACACTGTTGTGTGCAGCATATTGTTGTTGTGCAGCATATAGTGTTGTCTCCATTATACACTGTTGTGTGCAGCATAGAGTGTTGTATGCAGCATATAGTGTTGTGTGCAGCATATAGTGTTGTGTCCAGCATATATTGTTGTGTCCAGGATATAGTGTTGTGTCCAGTATACACTGTTGTGGGCACATATAGTGTTGTTTTCAAACATATAGTGTTGTGTCAAAATAGTTTGGGTCACACATAGTGTTGTGTCCGCACATAGTGTTGTGTCCAGCATAAGTGTTGTGTCCCCAAAATAATGTTGGCCCGCAATATGTTTTGTCCAGCATATATGTTGTGTCCAAAAGTTTGGAATAAGTGTTGGTCCATTATACAACTTTTTTTTGTGTGCAGCATATAGTGTTGTGGTGCAGCATATAGTGTTTTCTCCATTATAAAACTGTTTGGTGCAGCATAGAGTGTTGCATGCAGCATATAGTGTTGTGTGCAGCATACAGTGTTGTGTGCAGGATATATTGTTGTGTCCAGGATATAGTGTTGTGTCCATTATACACTGTTGTGGGCAGCATATAGTGTTGTATGCAGCATATAGTGTTGTGTGCAGCATATAGTGTTGTGTCCAGCATATATTGTTGTGTCCAGGATATAGTGTTGTGTCCATTATACACTGTTGTGTGCAGCATATAGTGTTGTATGCAGCATATAGTGTTGTGTGCAGCATATAGTGTTGTGTCCAGCATATAGTGTTGTGTCCAGCACTTAGTGTTGTATGCAGCATATAGTGTTGTGTGCAGCATATAGTGTTGTGTCCAGCACATAGTGTTGTGTCCCCTAAAATAGTGTTTTTGTCCAGCATATAGTGTTGTGTCCAGCATATAGTGCTGTGTGCAGCATATAGTCTTGTGACAAGCATATAGTGTTGTGTCCAGGATATAGTGTTGTGTCCATTATACACTGTTGTGTGCAGCATGTAGTGTTGTGTCCATTATACACTGTTGTGTGCAGTTGCAATAGTGTTTGTATGCAGCATATAGTGTTGTGTCCCGCATATAGTGTTGTGTCCAGATATAATTTGTGTCCAGGTATAGTGTTGTGTCCCCATACAATGTGTGTCAGCATATAGTTTTGTTGCAGATATAGTGTTGGTCAGCATATAGTGTTGTGTCCAGCATATTTTTTTGTTGTGTTTTCCAGGATATATGGTGTGTCCAGCACTGTTTGTTGTGCAACATATGTTGGGGTATAACATATAGTGTTAGTGTGCACAATAGTGTTGTTCAGATATAGTTGTTGTGTGCAAACATATGTGGGTTTTGTCCAGCATGAGTGTTGTGTCCAGATATAGTGTTGTGTCCACATATAGGTTTGTGTCCCGCATATAGTTTTTGATGTGCAGCATATAGTGTTGTGACCAGCAAAGTGTTGTGTCCAGATAAGTGTTGTGTCCAGCTTATAGTTTTGTGTCCATTTTAATGTTGTGGCCAGATATAGTGTTGTGTAAGCATATAGTGTTGTGTCCAGCATATAGTGTTGTGTCCAAATATAGTGTTGTTTCAGCATGTAGTGTTTTTGTCCAGCATATAGTGTTGTGTCCAGCATATAGTGTTGTGTCCCAAAATAATGTTTATTTGGGGCCAGCATAAGTGTTGTGTCTTGATTTAAATGTTGTGCCAGCTTTTATTGTTGTGTCCAGTATAAGTGTTGTGTGCACAAAGTGTTGTGGGCCAGCATATATTTTTTGTCCAGCACTTAGTGTTTTTGTCCCAAACCAAAAGGTTGTGTCCAGCAATAGTGTTGGTAGATATAGTGTTGTTTAGAAAAATTGTTGGGGTCCCAAAGCACAAAAGTGTTCTGCAGCATATAGTGTTGTGTCCAGCATTTTTTGTTGTGTCAGATATAGTGTTTTGTCCACTATAGTGTTGTGTCCGCATATATGTTGGTCCAGCAAAAGTGTTGTGGCCAGCATATAGTTTGTGTCCAATTTTACACTTGTGGTGGGCAGCTATAGTTGTTGTGTCCATTAAAGTTGGTGCCCGCAATAGTGTTTTGTCAAGCTATAGTGGTTGTGTCCAGCAAAGTTTGGCTCAACATATAGTGTTGTGTCAGCAGTAGTGTTGTTCCAGCATATAGGTTGTGTCCAGCAAATAGTGTTGTGTCACAATATACTTTATGTTTCCGCATATTGTGTGTCCAGCATATATTGTTGTGTCCAGGTAAGTTTGTGTCCATTATAATGTTGTGTCAGCAATAGTGTGTTGTCAGCATATTTGTGTTGTGTGCAACTAAGTGTTGTGTCCATCATATAGTGTTTGTCCACATATAGTGTTGTGCGCACATAAGTGTTGTTAGCAGAATAGTGTTGTGCCAGCATAAGTGTTGTGTCCAGCCCTAGTTTTGTCCAGCATAAATTTTTGTGCCAGCATTATGTTTTGTCAGCAAAATAGTGTGTTCCAGCATATAGTGTTGTGTCCAGATTATAGTTTGTGTCCAGTATATAGTGTGTGTCCAGCATTAGTGTTGTGTCCACATAAGTGTTGTGTCCAGTAATAAGTTGTGTCCAGCATTTTGTGTGTTCCAGCATAATGTTGTGTCCAGCATATATGTTGTGTCCCGCATTAGTGGTTTGTGCAGCAATAGTGTTGTGTCCAGCATATAGTTTTGTCCACAAAATATGTTGTGTCCAGCATATAGTGTCCAGCCATAGTATGTTGTTTTCCATCTATAGTGTTGTTTTGGGCCCCGCTATAGTGTTTGTTTTGTATAGTGTTTGTCCAGCATATTGTTTTTGTTGTTCGAAAATGTTGTGTCCCCCTTTTTTAAATTTTGGGGGGTCCAACATATGTTGTGCCAAAAAAAAGGGTTGTGGTCCAGTATATTTTTTTTGCCAGCATTATGTTGTGTCCCACGCATATTTTTTTGTCCAGCATATTTTCGTTTTTTCCAGCACAAAATGTTTTTCCCGCCAAAATGTTTGTCCACCCTATATGTTGTGTCCAGATTTTTGTTTGTCCACAAGTGTTGTGTCAGCCATAGTGTTGTGTCCATCATATATTTTTGTGCCCCAAAATGTTGTTCCGCATAATTGTTGTGCCCAACTATTTTTTCCAGTACACTTTTCCATCCCTTTGTTTTTGTCCCGCATGGGGTTTTTCCCACATATAAATTTTTTTGTCCAGTAATGTTTGCCCACTTGGGGGTTTTTGTCCCAATATAGGTCCAGCTTACTGTTTTACCACATATAGTGTTTTATGTCCACAAAATTGTTGTGTCCAGTATATTGTTAAAGTCCCAAAGTGTTGGTCCAGTATAGGGTTTTGCCACAAAAGTTTTGTTCCACGAATGTTTTTGTAGCAAAATTGTTTTCCACATAAATGTTTTCCATACACTTTTTGCAACATTTTGTTGTTTCCACATTATGTTGGCCAGGATATAATTGTGCCAAAAGGGTTTTTGTCCATTTTAATGTTTTGGCCCCGCATATATTTTTTTCCCCGTTATGGGGTTTGCCCGCAAAAATTTTGTGTCCAGCATTTATGTTTGTCCAGATATAGTGTTGTTTTTCCCTTTTTAATTTGGTCCCGCAAATGTTTTCCCATATATTGTTTGTCCTCAAAAATGTTTGTCCAATATATGTTTGTCCAGCATATAGTGTTGTGTCCATTTTTAATGTTGTGCCACAATAGTGGTGCCCGCTAATTTGTTCAGCATCTTGTTTGCCCCGCATATAGTTGGTCCAGTAATGTTGTGTCATTTTTTGTTGTTAGCATAGTGTTGTGCCAGGAAAAAAAAAAAAATTGTGTCCCGTATAAGGTTTTGTGCCAGTTTTTAAGTGTTGGCCCCCCATATTGTTGTGTCCAACACATAGGTTTTGTCCAGCTTTATGTTTTCCAACAATTTGTGTCCCCCCATATAGTTTTTGTCCAGCTATATGTTTGTTCCAGCATATTGTATGTGTCCGAAAATATAGTGTTGCGCCCAGCACATATGTTGTGTCCAGGATATAGAGTTGTGACAAGCATATAGTGTTGTGTCCAGCATATAGTGTGTGTCCAGCACATAGTGTTGTGACAAGCATATAGTGTTGTGTCCATTATACACTGGGTTTTGTGCAGCATATAGTGTTGTGTCAAGCATATAGTGTTGTGTCCAGCACACAGTATTGAGCTCAACATATAGTGTTGTGTCCAGCACATAGTGTTGTGTCCAGCTTACAGTGGTGTGTCCACATATAGTGGTTGTTCAATAAAACATTGTTTATGTTCGCGCATATTGGCTTTTGTCCAGCATAATTTGTTGTGTCCAGGATATAGTGTTGTGTCCATTATACACTGTTGTGTGCAGCATATAGTGTTGTGTGCAGCATATAGTGTTGTGTGCTGCATATAGTGTTGTGTCCAGCATATAGTGTTGTGTCCAGCATATAGTGTTGTGTCCAGCATATAATGTTGTGCGCAGCATATAGTGTTGTGACCAGCATATAGTGTTGTGTCCAGCATATAGTGTGTCCAGCATATACTGTTGTGTCTAGCATATAGTGTTGTGTCCAGTATATAGTGTTGTGTAAAGCATATTGTGTTGTGTCCAGCATATAATGTTGTGTCCAGTATATAGTGTTGTGTCCAGCACATGGTGTTGTGTCCAGCATGCAGTGTTGTGTCCAGCATATAGTGTTGTGTCCAGCACATAGTGTTGTGTCCAGCATATAGTGTTGTGTCCATTATACACTGTTGTGTGCAGCATATAGTGTTGTGTCAAGCATATAGTGTTGTGTTCAGAACATAGTATTGAGCTCAACACATAGTGTTGTGTCTGACACATAGTGTTGTGTCCAGCATATAGTGTTGTGTCCAATATACATTGCTATGGCCAGCGCATATTGCTGTGTCCAGCATATATTGTTGTGTCCAAGATATAGTGTTGAGTCCATTATACAATGTTGTGTGCATCATATAGTGTTGTGTGCAGCATATAGTGTTGTTTCCATTATACACTGTTGTGTGCAGCATAGAGTGTTGTATGCAGCATATAGTGTTGTGTGCAGCATACAGTGTTGTGTGCATGATATATTGTTGTGTCCACGATTTTAGTGTTGTGTCCATTATCACGTTGTGTGCAGCAATATAGTGTTGTATGCACATAAGTTGTTGTGTGCATCATATAGTGTTGTGTCCAGCATATATTGTTGTGTCCAGATATAGTGTTGTGTCCATTATACACTGTTGTGCGCAGCATGTAGTGTTGTATGCAGCATATAGTGTTGTGTGCAGCATATAGTGTTGTGTCCAGCATATAGTGTTGTGTCCAGCACATAGTGTTGTGTGCAGCATATAGTGTTTTTGTGCAGCAAATAGAGTTGTGTCCAGCAGTAGTGTTGTGTCCAGTATATAGTGTTGTGTCCAGCATAGAGTGTTGTGTCCAGCATATAGTGTTGTGTGCAGCATATAGTGTTGTGACCAGCATATAGTGTTGTGTCCAGCATATAGTGTTTGCCCAGCATATAGTGTTTGTGTCTACAAATAGTGTTGTGTCCTAGCATATAGTGTTGTGTCCATTTTATGTGTTGTGCAAGATATAGTGTTGTGTCCAGCATTAGTGTTGTTTTCCAGCGTATAGTTTTGTCCAGCAAATAGTATTGTGTCCAGCATATAGTGTTTTGTCCACCCCTCAGTGGTTGTTCTTGAATATAGTGTTGTGTCTTGAATATAGTGTTGTGTCCACCTTATATGTTTGGTCCAGTATTAGTGTTGTGTCCATCACAAAGTGTTGTGTCGCATATATTGTTTTTGTCCAGCACGAGTGTTGTGGTCCACGCATAGTGTTGTGGGCAGCACATAGAGTTGTGTAGAGAAAAAAGTGTTGTCAAGAATATAGTGTTGTGTCCAGCACATAGTGTTCTGTCTAGCATATAGTGTGTGTCCCCTTATACACTGTTGTGGCAGCATATAGTTTGTGGGCCACATATAGTGTTGTGTCCAGCATATATTGTTGTGTCCAGCACATAGTGTTGTGACCCGCATATAGTGTTGTGTCCATTATACACTGTTTGGTGCAGCATATAGTGTTGTGTCATGCATATAGTGTTGTGTCCAGACACATATTGAGCTTTAACAATATAGTTTTTTGTGTCCAGCACGTAGTGTTGTGTCCACAATGTTTGTGTCCCGCATATAGTGGGTTTTATCCCAAAATACATTGTTAAGTTCTTTTTCGCAAATATGCTGTGTCCCGCAATATTGTTGTGTCCAGATAAGTGCTGTGTCCATTATACACTGTTGTGTGCAGCATATAGTGTTTGGTGCAGCATATAGTGTTGTGTGCGGCAATATAGTGTTGTGTGCAGCATATAGTGTTGTGTCTAGCATAGATGTGTTGTGTCCAGCATATAGTGTTTTTGTCCAGCATATAGTGTTTTTGCGCAGCATATAGTGTTGTGACCAGCATATAGTGTTGTGTCCAGCATATAGTGTTGTGTCCAGCATATAGTGTTATGTCTAGCATATAGTGTTGTGTCCAGTATATAGTGTTGTGTAAAGCATATAGTGTTGTGTCCAGCATATAGTGTTGTGTTCAGTATATAGTGTTGTGTCCAGCATGTAGTGTTGTGTCCAGCATGCAGTGTTGTGCCCAGCATATAGTGTTGTGTCCAACACATAGTGTTGTGTCCAGGATTAGTGTTGTGTCCTTAACACTGGTTGTGGGAGCATATATGTTGTGTCAAGCATATAGTGTTGTGTTGAGAACATAGTATTGAGGTCAACACATAGTGTTGTGTCCAGCATATAGTGTTGTCTCCATTATACCCTGTTGTGTGCAGCATAGAGTGTTGTATGCAGCATATAGTGTTGTGTGCAGCATATAAGGGTTTTGGGCCCAGCATAATTGTTTTGTCCAGGATATAGTGTTGTGTCCATTATACACTGTTGTGTGCAGCATGTAGTGTTGTATGCAGCATATAGTGTTGTGTGCAGCATATAGTGTTGTGTCCAGCATATAGTGTTGTGTCCAGCACTTAGTGTTGTATGCAGCATATAGTGTTGAGTGCAGCATATAGTGTTGTGTCCAGCATATAGTGTTGTGTCCAGTATATAGTGTTGTGTCCAGCATATAGTGTTGTGTCCAGCATATAGTGCTGTGTGCAGCATATAGTCTTGTGACAAGCATATAGTGTTGTGTCCAGGATATAGTGTTGTGTCCATTATACACTGTTGTGTGCACCATATAGTGTTGTGTGCAGCATATAGTGTTGTGTCCATTATACAATGTTGTGTGCAGCATATTGTGTTGTATGCAGCATATAGTGTTGTGTGCAGCATATAGTGTTGTGTCCAGCATATAGTGTTGTGTCCAGGATATAGTGTTGTGTCCATTATACACTGTTGTGTGCAGCATATAGTGTTGTATGCAGCACATAGTGTTGTGTGCAGCATATAGTGTTGTGTCCAGCATATAGTGTTGTGTCCAGCACATAGTGTTGTGTGCAGCATATAGTGTTGTGCGCAGCATATAGTGTTGTGTCCAGCATGTAGTGTTGTGTCCAGTATATAGTGTTGTGTCCAGCATATAGTGTTGTGTCCAGCATATAGTGTTGTGTGCAGCATATAGTGTTGTGACCAGCATATAGTGTTGTGTCCAGCATATAGTGTTGTGTCCAGCATATAGTGTTGTGTCTAGCATATAGTGTTGTGTACAATATATAGTGTTGTGTAAAGCATATAGTGTTGTGTCCAGCATATAGTGTTGTGTCCAGTATATAGTGTTGTGTCCAGCATGAAGTGTTGTGTCCAGCATATAGTGTTGTGTCCAGCATATAGTGTTGTGTCCAGCATATAGTGTTTTGTCCAGCATGCAGTGTTGTGTCTTGAACATAGTGCTGTGTCTTGAATATAGTGTTGTGTCCAGCTTATAGTGTTGTGTCCAGTATATAGTATTGTGTCCAGCACAAAGTGTTGTGTCCAGCATATACTGTTGTGTCCAGCACTTAGTGTTGTGTCCAGGGCATAGTGTTGTGTCCAGCACATAGTGTTGTGTAGAGAATATAGTGTTGTCTTTAGAATATAGTGTTGTGTCCAGCACATAGTGTTCTGTCTAGCATTTAGTGTTGTGTCCATTATACACTGTTGTGTGCAGCATATAGTGTTGTGTCCAGCATATAGTGTTGTGTCCAGCATATAGTGTTGTGTCCAGCACATAGTGTTGTGACCAGCATATAGTGTTGTGTCCATTATACACTGTTGTGTGCAGCATATAGTGTTGTGTCAAGCATATAGTGTTGTGTCCAGCTCACAGTATTGAGCTCAACATATAGTGTTGTGTCCAGCACGTAGTGTTGTGTCCAGCATATAGTGTTGTGTCCAGCATATAGTGTTGTGTCCAATATACATTGTAATGTTCTGCGCATATTGCTGTGTCCAGCATATATTGTTGTGTCCAGGATATAGTGTTGTGTCCATTATACACTGTTGTGTGCAGCATATAGTGTTGTGTGCAGCATATAGTGTTGTGTGCAGCATATAGTGTTGTGTGCAGCATATAGTGTTGTGTCCAGCATATAGTGTTGTGCGCAGCATATAGTGTTGTGTGCAACATTTAGTGTCGTGACCAGCATATAGTGTTGTGTCCAGCATATAGTGTGGTCCAGCAAATAGTGTTGTGTCCAGCATGTACTGTGTCCAGCTCATAGTATTTTTTCCAACTTATAGTGTTGTGTCCAGCGTATAATGTTGTGTCCAGCATATAGTGTTTTGTCCAGCATACAGTGTTGTGTCTTGAATATAGTGTTGTGTCTTGAATATAGTGTTGTGTCCAGTACATAGTGTTGTGTCCAGCACAAAGTGTTGTGTCCAGCATATATTGTTGTGTCCAGCACTTATTGCTGTGTCCAGAGCATGGTGTTGTGTCCAGCACATAGTGTTGTGTACAGAATATAGTGTTGTCTATAGAATATAGTGTTGTGTCCAGCACATAGTGTTGAGTCCATTATACACTGTTGTGTGCAGCATACACTGTTGTGTGCAGCATATAGTTTTGTATCAAGCATATAGTGTTGTGTCCAGCACACAGTATTGAGCTCAACATATAGTGTTGTGTCCAGCACATAGTGTTGTGTCCAGCATGTAGTGTTGTGTCCAGCATATAGTGTTGTGTCCAATGTACATTGTTATGTTTTGCGCATATTGCTGTGTCCAGCATATATTGTTGTGTCCAGGATATAGTGTTGTGTCCATTATACACTGTTGTGTGCAGCATATAGTGTTGTGTGCAGCATATAGTGTTGTGTGCAGCATATAGTGTTGTGTGCTGCATATAGTGTTGTGTCCAGCATATAGTGTTGTGTCCAGCATATAGTGTTGTGCGCAGCATATAGTGTTGTGTGCAGCATATAGTGTTGTGTGCAGCATATAGTGTTGTGTCCAGCATATAGTGTTGTGTCCAGTATATAGTGTTGTGTCCAGCACATAGTGTTGTGTGCACCATACAGTGTTGTGACCAGCATATAGTGTTGTGTCCAGCATATATTGTTGTGTCCAGTATATAGTGTTGTGTCCAGTATATAGTGTTGTGTGCCAGCATGTAGTGTTGTGTCCAGCATATAATGTTGTGTCCAGTATATAGTGTTGTGTCCAGCATGTAGTGTTGTGTCCAGCATATAGTGTTGTGTCCAGCATATAGTGTTGTGTGCAGCATGTAGTGTTGTGCCAGCATATAGTGTTGTGTCCAGCATATAGTGTTGTCCAGCAAATAGTGTTGTGTCCAGCATGTAGTGCGTCCAGCGCATAGTATTTTTTCCAGCTTATAGTGTTGTGCCCAGCGTATAATGTTGTGTCCAGCATACAGTGTTTTGTCCAGCATACAGTGTTGTGTCTTGAATATAGTGTTGTGTCCAGCTTATATTGTTGTGTCTAGTACATAGTGTTGTGTCCAGCACAAAGTGTTATGTCCAGCATATATTGTTGTGTCCAGCACTTAGTGTTGTGTCTAGCGCATAGTGTTGTGTCCAGCATATATAGTTGTGTCCAGAAGTTACTGTTTTGTCCAGTGCATAGTGTTGTGTCCAGCATATATTGTTGTGTCCAGATTATAGTGTTGTGTCCAGCACAGTGTTGTGTCCGGCACATTGTGTTGTGTCCATCATATATTGTTGTGTCCAGCATATAGTGTTGTTTCCAGCATATATTGTTGTGTCCAGCACTTAGTGTTGTTTCCAGCATATATTGTTGTGTCCAGCGCATAGTGTTGTGTCCAGCGCATAGTGTTTTGTCCAGCTTATGGTGTTGTGCCCAGCATATATTGTTGTGTCCAGCATATAATGTTATGTCCAGCATATAGTGTTGTGTCTAGTATATATTGTTGTGTCCAGCATATACTGTTATGCCCAGCGTATAGTGTTATGTCCATCATATATTGTTGTGTCCAGCATATACTCTTATGTCCAGCATATAGTGTTGTGTCCAGCCTATACTGTTGTGTCCAGCATATAAGTTGTGTCCAGCATTTAGTGTTATGTGCAGCATATATTGTTATGTCCAGCATATAGTGTTGTGTCCAGTACACTGTTGTGTCTATTACATTTTGTTGTGTCCAGCATGTAGTGTTGTGCCCAGGATTTAATATCGTGTCCAGCATATGGTATTGTGTTATTGTGTCCAGTTTATAATGTTGTGCCCAGCATATAGTTTTGTGTCCAACACATAGTGATGTGTCCAGCTTGTACTGTTGTGTCCAGCACATAATATTGTGTCCACCATATTGTGTTTTGTCCAGCTTATAGTGTTGTGTCCAGCATATTCTGATGTGTCCAACATATAGTGTTGCGCCCAGCACATAGTGTTGTGTCCAGGATATAGTGTTGTGTCCGGCAGTGTTGTGTCCAGCACATAGTGTTGTGTCCAGCATATATTGTTGTGTCCAGCAAATATTGCTGTGTCCAGTATATATTGTTGTGTCCAGCATATAAGTTGTGTCCAGCATTTAGTGTTGTCTCCAGCATAGAGAGTTGTGTCCAATACATAGTGTTGTGTCCAGCGTATAGTGTTGTGTCCAGCATGTAGTGTTGTCTCCTTCATATAGTGTTGTGTCCAGCGTATTGTGTTGTGTCCAGCATATAGTGTTGTTTCCAGCATAATATGTTGTGTCCAGCATATTGTGTTGTGTCCAGCACATAATGTGTCCAGCGTATAGTGTTGAGTGCAGCATATAGTGTTGTGTCCAGCATATTGTGTTGTGTCCAGCATATATTGTTGTGTCCAGCACATAATGTGTCCATCGAATAGTTTTGTGTGCAGCATATAGTGCTGTGACCAGCGTATAGTGCTGTGTCCAGCATATGGTGTTGTGTCCAGCATATGGTGTTGTGTCCAACGTGTAGTGTTATGCGCAGCATATAGTGTTGCGTCCAGCTTAGTGTTGGTCAGACATTAGTGTCGTGTCCATCATATAGTGCTTGTGTCCCAGCATATTGTGTGTCCAGCAAATATTGTTGTGTCCAGCAAATATTGTTGTGTCCAGCATTTAGTGTTGTCTCCAGCATAGAGAGTTGTGTCCAACACATAGTGTTGTGTCCAGCATATAGTGTTGTGTCCATCATATAGTGTTGTGTCCAGCATATAATGTTGTGTCCAGCATATGGTGTTGTGTCCATCATATAGTGTTGTGTCAATCATTTAATGTTGTGTCCAGCATATAGTTTTGTGTCCAGCATATTGTGTTGTGTCCAGCATATAGTGTTGTGTCCATCATATAGTGTTGTGTGCAGCATATAGTGTTGTGTGCAGCATATAGTGTTGTGTCCAGCATATAGTGTTGTGTCCATCATATAGTGTTGTGTCCAGTATATAGTGTTGTGTCCAGCATATAGTGTTGTGTCCAGCATATCAATGTAACATGTGTTCTTATCTCCCTCTTTCTCCGTGCCCTCCGCATCTGTGATCCTCAGTTCCTTCCAGCAGAAATTTCCACTCTTCATAATTCGTTCTCCCGTCTTGGCTACCCTTCCCATTTCATAGACTCTGCCCTCTCACGTGCTAAACGCAATTTCTTCTCTCCCAAACTCTCTACTCATGAGAACTCTTCTATCCTCTGCCTTCCCTACATTTCCGGTCTTTCTAATCTCAACAATTCTCCCCGTCCCTTAGACATCAAGCTTACCTTCCGCCAGACTAACACTCTTCGCACTAATCTCGTTCATACCTCTCCTCCCTCTACAGATGTTCCTGGTGTCTGCTCTATTTCTTGCTCCTCCTGTCCTCTTCAATACTTCGGAGAAACTGGTCGATCTCTTTCTGACAGACTTAGGGAGCACAAAAATAGTGTTAGGCTTGCCGACACTAACAATGCCTTTTCTGTCACGTGCAGAGATCATAGCCATCCTATTGACTGGTCTTTCTGCTAAAACTGTCTTCCCTACTTCCAACTCGAACAGTCGCCGTCTAGTTGAATCCTCCTGATACACAACTTTCCTTGTATGAATCTTAGCCCTGCTTCGTCTCTGTAGATGCCTTCCTCTCCCACTACATTGTAAAATGCTCCAAACTTCAGAACACCCGTGACTTAACCTGAATCCTCATTTTTTCTTTTTCTTTTTCTTCTTCTTTCCCTTCCCCTTTCCTCTTTCTTTTCTCCTCTGGGTTGTCTTTCTCTCTCCTGTCTCGTGTTTCTGTTCCTTCTTCATTTATTTCACCACTTCCCTTTCACGCACCTCTGTGCGCTTGCTCTCCCTCTGTGGGCATCTAGCTCTCTTGCAGTGCTCCCCTTCCTTGGGATTTGACTGGCTCGTCCTTTTTATTTCCCACTTCTACCACTTCCACTTACTATACCTCTTCTTCTTCTACTCCCACTACAATCTACTGATGAAATTTAAGACACATGTGCGGCGTCTGGTTGTCTTTGTTGTGGACGTTTCGCCATCCAGGGGCTGGTGGATGGCGAACGTCTATGATGGGGATGCCCGGGTGTTGTGCTTGTGTCTTAATTTCATCTTGTCGGTATTATATACAACTCTTGTACTACTACTACTACTACCACCACCACCTCTTCCTGCCTATATATAGCCGTCCTGCTCCACCTCTGGTTATTGTGACTTAGTCAATGGTCCAAGTCGGACCGAAACGTCGTCGTAAACTTCTCTCTTTTATGTGCGGGTTATTTGTGTATCGTTCCAGTCACGGTATTGTGCCTTTTTGTTATTTACATTTAGTCTGATGGTGGAGTATTGCAAACTTGTGAGCATATCTTTGTTGTGATGTGTTCACTACTTGCATCACATGTGTTACTGTTGCAGAGTGCTCAACACATGTCAACAATGTGGTATAGTTGCGGAGTGCACAACACATGCCGACAATATGATATTGTTGCAGAGTACCCAACACATGTCGACAATGTGGTATTGTTGCAGAGTACCCAACACATGTCGACAATGTGGTATTGTTGCAGAGTGCAAAACACTTGTCGACAATGTGGTACTGTTGCAGAGTGCCCAACACATGTCGACAATGTGTTACTTTTACAGAGTACCCAACACATATCGACAATGTGTTACTGTTGCAGAGTACCCAACACATGTCGACAATGTGGTATTGTTGCAGAGTACCCAACACATGTCGACAATGTGGTATTGTTGCAGAGTGCCCAACACATGTCGAAAATGGGGGTATTGTTGCAGAGGCCCAACAAAATGTCGACAATGTGGTATTGTTGCAGAGTGCCCAACACATGTCGACAAATTTTGGTATTGTTGCAGAGTGCCAACACATGCCCACAATGTGGTATTGTTGCAGAGTGCCCAACACATGTCGACAATGTGGGGATTGTTGCAGAGTGCCCAACACAAAGTCGACAATGCGGTTTTTGTTGCGAGTGCCCAACACATGTCGACAATGTGGTATTGTTGCAGAGTGCCCAACACATGCCGACAATGTGGTATTGTTGCAGAGTGCCCAACACATGTCGACAATGTGGTATTGTTGCGAGTGCCACAACATATGCCGACAATGTGGATTGTTGCGAGTGCCCAACACATGTCGACAATGTGGTAGTGTTGCGAGTGCCCAAAACATGTCGGACAATGTGGTATTGTTGCAGGTGCCCAAACACTTTCCGACAATGTGGTTTGTTGCAGAGTACCCAACACATGTCGACAATGTGGTATTGTTGCAGAGTGCCCAACACATGTCGACAATGTGGTATTGTTGCAGAGTGCCCAACACATGCCGACAATGTGGTATTGTTGCAGAGTGCCCAACACGTGCCGACAATGTGGTATTGTTGCGAGTGACCAACACATGCCGACAATGTGGTATTGTTGCAGAGTGCCCAACACATGTCGACAATGTGGTATTGTTGCAGAGTGACCAACACATGCCGACAATGTGGTATTGTTGCAAAGTGCCCAACACATGTCGACAATGTGGTATTGTTGCAGAGTGCCCAACACATGTCGACAATGTGGTATTGTTGCAGAGTGCCCAACACATGTCGACAATGTGGTATTGTTGCAGAGTGCCCAACACATGTCAACAATGTGGTATTGTTGCAGAGTGCCCAACACATGTCGCAATGTGGTATTGTTGCAGAGTGCCCCAAAAACATGTCGACAATTTTGGTATTGTTGCAGAGTGCCCAACACATGTCGACAATGTGGTATTGTTGCAGAGTGCCCAACACATGTCGACAATGTGGTATTGTTGCAGAGTGCCCAACACATGTCGACAATGTGGTATTGTTGCAGAGTGCCTAACACATGTCTACAATGTTGTATTGTTGCAGAGTGCCCAACACATGTCGACAATGTGGTATTGTTGCAGAGTGCCCAACACATGTCGACAATGTGGTATTGTTGCAGAGTGCCCAACACATGTCGACAATGTGGTATTGTTGCAGAGTGCCCAACACATGTCGACAATGTGGTATTGTTACAGAGTGCCCAACACATGTCGACAATGTGGTATTGTTACAGAGTGCCCAACACATGTCGACAATGTGGTATTGTTACAGAGTGCCCAACACATGTCGACAATGTGGTATTGTTACAGAGTGCCCAACACATGTCGACAATGTGGTATTGTTACAGAGTTTCCCAACACTTTTCGACAATGTGGTATTGTTACAGAGTGCCCAACACTTGTCGACAATGTGGTATTGTTGCAGAGTGCCCAACACATGTCGACAATGTGGTATTGTTGCAGAGTGCCCAACACATGTCGACAATGTGGTATTGTTACAGAGTGCCCAACACATGTCGACAATGTGGTATTGTTACAGAGTGCCCAACACATGTCGACAATGTGGTATTGGGTTTACAGAGTGCCCAAAAACATGTCGACAATGTGGTTTTGTTGCAGAGTACCCAACACATGTCGACAATGTGGTATTGTTACAGGGGTGACCCAACAATGTCGACAATGTGGTATTGTTACAGAGTGCCCAACACATGTCGACAATGTGGTGTTATTGTGTCTTCATTATTTGCTCAGCTGTACTATTGTGATACTATATAAAAGACTTGCACATTTGTTGTGATGAGATTATAAGCAATATTTGTACAACATACTTGTACATGTGGGATTTTAGCACTTAGTCCAATACTTGTACAACATGTGGGATTGTATCACTTTGTTCAGTACTTGTACAACATGTGGGATTGTATCACTTTGTTCAATACTTGTACAACATGATTTATTGTGGTACTGTGTCTAATAATTGCTAATACAGAATAATGTAGTTGTGTTTTTACCTATAATGTTGTTGAGTGAACAATTCTTTCATACTATACAGTAGTACCGGTACTGTAGTGTGTCCGAGTCTTGCGTGACGTGTGCTTCTGTAGATTTGTGTCCAATATTTGCACACTCTGGAGTATCATAGAGGTTCGTCTAATTCTTTACCAACGTGTCGTAGATGTAATGTACAAACTTTATTGAGATTTCCCAGGATTTATACAGTACTTTGTGCTTTATTTAGGGTTTGTATAACACTAGGATATTTAACACGAGCTACTTCACATTGAGACTGTGTCCAGTGCTTGTACAATATGTAAATATTTAGCCAGAAATATTGAACTGTATGAAGGCGCTCTCAGTGTTTGCTCAAAAACCTGGATAATAGCCAGAGTTCTCAAATTATGTAAGATTGTATTGAGCGCTCATGCTACGAGTGCTTGTTAAATTAAATCTCTTATACTGTATGGGTGTGTGTTGATACCTTGTACCGCACAGGGATGTTTACCAAGAAATTTTGGTTTGGGGATGTGTTTAGTGCTTGAACAATAGAACTCGATGGAGGTAGCTGTAAGGGTGAGAAGTCATTAACAAGGCTCCATATAACTACTTTTCGTCGAATCAGTATCTAAAATCATAGCATACCCATAGCACGAAGATATTTAACCAGAGCTCTTGCACTGTGTGGTGTGTGTTCACAACTTGTACAACAGGTGGATGGTTAGATAAGACTCTTAAATGATGTGGTGGTGTATTCATGACTCGAGAAATCGTAATAACGCGATTGCAAACAGACCACGTTACGGGTGAGGTCTGAACCCATGACAAGTGAGTCATAAGCCTCCGGGCCAGTGCGATCAAACCACACCAGTACCGTGGTTTGGTTCATTCATAGATTGTACACCAGGTAGATGTGCATCTGAGGCTTATATAACATATAAGACGTATGTATGACTTGCACAAAGCGTCATTAACGTGCCTAGGTTAGTTCAAGGATTGTGTGTGTGGAGGTGAATCTAAGAGTTATTCATACTCATTTTTCATACTAAATGTGTAAGTCTCACTATGACTTGTAGAATATGTTGTAACGAAGTGAATACGAGTCTTGTATACTTTATGATAATCTGTGTCTCAACAATATGCATGTAACAGTTGTATACTGTGTGCTCTTGTTCAACGTATCATAGAAATAATTGGTAGCGTGAAGGTTTATCCAAAGATTGTATTAGGATGCTTGTGTATTGATGCTTTTACAAAATTGTACAACACATAATACCGTATTATATGCACCCTTTGATAACAGTTCATTTCTGTTGGAGGAGATAATGATCATCGTTGATGCAATGGCTACTTTGAGATGAGATTTATTTTCCCAGGTGGGTTGTGACTGGCAGGGATTAAATAGCCTCTTGCGTTTGCCGTACATAGAGGTACGTATTCACAATAACTCACACATCGGAAAATTGCGTGATAACTAAAAGACTGGTCAGAAAGAGGAAGGGGAAAGAAAGATGACAGGTCAGGTGACTAAGATATCAAGAAATAATTCTGATGAATACTGAGAACTTTCAAAACAAGGGATGCCAAGTCAATGATGATCCTCTTACAGTTACTTATTTCCTCCAGGATGGATTACTGCTGTACACTTAATCCCATTTATAGCAGGTGAAGCTATAGATCTTGTGTATGTACAGACAACTTTCACTGCACGTATAAGTTCAGTCAAATATGTAAATTACTGGGAACGTATGAAGTCCCAACTAGACTCAGCGTTTAGTGAGCCGTTAATTATACTAGGGTCGGCAACCTACATGATTTTTTTAGGACCAAAATTCAAAATATGGTTAATTCAGAAATTTGGATATAATCCCAACACCACAGGACTTTGAAAAAAATGACATACCCATCCACTGTCCCCCAGGCCTAGACTCTTGGAGCTCCGTGTTCATCAAGAACTGCAAGAAACCCCTTTCACGTGCCTTAAACATTCTATGAAGAGGGAGCATATACACACGGGCCATCCCACAGTCACTAAAAGTAACAGATATAACCCCACTTCACAAAAGGTGGCAGTAACGTCCCACATCATAAAAATCTCTGAAAAGGTTCTAAGAAACAAGATCGCCAACCACCTGGATACCCATCAGTTGCACTACCCAGGGCAGCATGGGTTTAGAGAAGGTCCCTCCTGCTTCTCACAGCTACTGCACCAATATGACATGATCCTGGATGCAACGGAAGACAAACAAAATGCAGATGTAGTTTACACAGCCTTTGCGAAAGCGTTCGACAATGTGATCATGTTGTAATAGCACAAAAGACATGCGTGATAAAGGAATAACAGGAAAAGTTGATAGGCGGAGGCTTCAGTGAAAAGCTCTGTTCCACAAGACATGGAACTCGCTCCCATCCTGTTCCTCATCCTTATATCTGATATAGAGATGAAAGTCACAGCAACGTATCCTCCTTTGCTGATGATACCAGAATTTGCATGAAAGTTTCATTCATTGAGATCACTACAAATCTCCAATTGGACATTAACCAAGTCTTTAAATGGCTTCAGAAAACAATATGAAATTCATTGAAGACAAATTTCAATTACTCCGCTATGGAAAACTCGAGGAAATAGAAATTAGATCTGAGTATGAAACAAATTCCAACCACACATTAGAGCGAGAAACTAATGTGAAGAACCTGGGAGTAATAATGTCAGAGAATCTCACTTTCAAAGATCACAACAATGTTTCTACCATATCTGTTGGAAAATGATAGGATGTATAAGGAGAACCATTAAAACTAGGGATGCCAAACCCATGATGACTCTCTTTAAATTTATTTTTCTTTCTAGACTGGAATGTTGATGTGCATTAACGTCCCCTTTCAAGGCAGACAAACTGCAGACCTGGAGAGTATGGAGAACTTTCACTGCACGTATAAGTTCAATAAAGCACTTAAATCACTGAGAACGGTTGAATTCCCTTGACCTGTACTCCTTGGAACGCAGGCGAGATAGATAAATGATAATATACTCTTTGAAAATCTTAGAGGGACTCGTCCCAAATATGCACACGGAAATCACTCCCTACGAAATCAAAATACTCGGCAGACGGTGTAAAATTCCTCCAATGAAAAGCAAGGGTGGCTTGAGTACGCTAAGAGACAACACCATAAGTTTCAGGGGTCGAAGACTGTTCAACTGCCTCCCAGCAGATATAAAGGGTGATTATGAATAGACCCTTGGCTGTCTACAAGAGGGGGCTGAACAGGCACCTAAAGTCACTACCTGACCAGCTGGGCTGGTTCGTACGTCGGTTTGCGTGCGGCCGGCAGTAACAGCCTGGTTCATCAGACACTGATCCACCACGAGGCCTGTTCATGGACCGGGCCACCGGGGCATTGGCCCTCCAGGTATACTCCAAGTATTCCTTTGAACGCAAGCAAGAAAGATAGATCATAATTTACACCTGGAAAACCCAGAGGGACTGGTACCAAATCTGCACACATAAGTTACCCCTAGGAACGCAAAAGACTTGGCAGATGGTGCAACGTACACCCATCGAAACGCAGGAGTGTCGTGAGTATACTAAAAGAAAACATTGTAAGTGGCAGGGACCGAAGATTGTTCAACAGCCTCCCATCATGCACAAGGGATATTATCAATGGACGTCTGACTGTCTTGTAAAGGGAACTGGACAGACACCTATAATAAGAAAAAAAATATTATAATCATTACCATATAATTTTTAAAGGGGTGGACTGGTAAGCCAGCGGAAGGCCTCGGTCAGATGACCAAATGCTCCAGCGGCGGTTCATCATATGATTTAAAACTTTACCTAATGACAAACCTTACCTAACCTAAAGTCAGTGCCTTACCATCCAGGCTGTAGTCCGTACGTTGGACTGCATGTAGCCAGCAGGAACAAACTGGTTCTTATCTCCCGGAAGGACTGATCATAAACCAGATCGCGGGGGGGAGTTGACCCCAAGAACACCCTCCTGGTACAGTGGACGTCAGCGATATTCTACTTAAACAAAGAATGAAATGTGTAACATGTGGAGAAGTTTATTAATGAGACGTGTTACTCACCTGAAGCTTCGTCAGTCCAGTGATATAATACTTCATCTTACTATATATATTGTTTTCAGTCTTCTATCTTTGTGTGTGTGTGTGTGTGTGTGTGTGTGTGTGTGTGTGTGTGTGTGTGTGTGTACTCACCTATTTGTGGTTGCAGGGGTCAATTCATAGCTCCTGGCCCCACCTCTTCACTGACCGCTACTAGGTCCTCTCTCTCCCTGCTCCATGAGCTTTATCATACCTCGTCTTAAAACTATGTATGGTTTCTGCCTCCACTACATCACTTGCCAGACTGTTCCACCTCCTGAAAGCTCTATGGCTAAAGAAATGGCTTTTGCATTAATCTCTTGTGAGAAACTGTCGAAGGCCTTCTTGCAGTCCAAGAAAATGCAATCTACCCATCCCTCTCTCTCGTGTCTAACTTCCGTTACCTTTTCATAAAACTCCAGTAGGTGCTGATTGTCGTTTATAAGCTTGTTCCGTTCTAGGTGCTCCACCATTCTCCTCCTGATAATCTTCTCCATGACTTTGTATACTATACACGTCAGTGACTGGTTTGTACTTTAATGTTACCTGCCTGTCTCGGTTTTTAAGGAGACAGGCAGGTAACATTAAACTGGAACATTGAACTATCCCCCACACCTCAGGTACTTACACTTTTTCGATAGATATGTTGAAGATTGTTGCCAGTGGCACACTCAGCGCCTCTGCTTCCTCTTTCAGGACCCTCGGAAACATGTCCTGTTCCAACGCCTTTGAGGTACGTAGCTCACTTAGCAGCCTCTTGACTTCCTCCTCGGTTGTGTGAAGTGTGTCCAGCACTTGTTGGTGTACCCTACCATTCCGGTTTTCTGGCGTCCATTCTGTCTCCACTGAAAACGATTCCTTAAATCTCAGTTCTTTCCTTCCTCAACCTGATTACCTGGTCCTTGATTGTGAAGGTTTACTAAGCCCTGTATGATCTTATGCAAGTATTAACAAGGCTGGCTCCTCCTTAGGAAAAGTAATAATAGAAAAATTAACAATAACATACAAATATTAACACTTTATTTTAAGAATTTATGCGGAAAAATGTAAAACAATTAAACATGAGAATTAACCCTATTTGAAGGAAAAATAAAAAATGAAATATAAAAATGATAATTGAATCAAACACTAATTTGTACAGATGTAATTGTAGAAGATCATGTCTATGTTGTTGACACAGTGCATTGTAGAAACTGTAGCCGTTGTTGAAGATAATTGGGGGGGGAGGGGTCACAGCTGGTACGTGACAATCTAACAACAATATAGCCACACTGTCGAGCCTTGAATGTTCCGTCAAAGTGATAGGAACGAAGGTCTGCCACCACTGAAGAAATGATGGGTAGCTACCTGGGTTTAGCTACAGTAAGGTGAGTAGATTGTGGGTGACGTCTCGTAACCGAGTTTGGTCGTACTACGTCAAAAATACTCTTTAGTGGCCAGATAACCCTAACTGGCAGTTCAAGCTAGAAAGACAGACAAAAGTTACCCATCGCTCGATAAATCATTCTCCATGATAAGTGTTTGGTATTTAAAAGACATGGTGAGGATTTGAATAAAGATTTTAAAATGCGAGTCAGGGAAGGATGAACTAAGTCTCAAAATTAAATAAAAGTGAAGCTTTTAAACAATATATCAGTTAAGACAGGAGCAGAGGCGCATACTTACAGCAGTGTTGGGAGCTGCTAGTCAAGTGATTATCTGTTTGGCTGGAGCCCCTCACGTCACCTTTCGTGTGGAGAAAAGGGGGAGGGGGATAGCGGGAGCTAGACACTAACACTACCTTAACAAGCAGACTGCCAAACAAACTATCGTCATCATATATTCACTCGCTACTCCTGTCTGTTGAACTTTTCCCTCACATTGATCGATGTTTTCCTCCTGATGTAGCTGTACATCATTCTCCTTTGCTGCTGGGTCTCCCTCCTTATCCATGCATATTCTTTTCTGGCTTTTCGACTAATCTTATTTTCCTGGGTCCTTTGTCTTCTATACTTTTTCATTCTCTAACACACTTAGGTTTGGCTTCTCTACACGTTTGGGTGAACCAAGGGTTCGTTCAAGGGAAGAATCTCTTTATCCGTAGAATTGTAACAGTTCGTCCTCGTTTGTGGGTTTTCTGTTCACCGTGAAAGTTAGGTTTTCTTTCCTTATTCCTAGGAGAACATCTAAGGGCGGGAATGTTCTGTTCTTCTCCTCTAGCGTGGATTTAATGGACTGTTCCACGATGTTGATTTTGGAAAACATTTTATTGATGAGTCATCGAGGTTAAACCACCAAAATGTCGTCTCCGTGACGTAACTATTTTTTCTCTGTGGATAAAACATTTGATCCAGTGTGTTTCTAAATCATACATATGTAGATTAGCACAAGTACATGTGATGTAGAGACAACTTTAAGAATGCTCGAATGATGAACTATAACAAATGACATAACCTGATAAATGGAAAGAAACAGGATTAGTTTTAGAAGAGGATTTGTGAAAACGGCCTTATCTAAAGGCAACGCTGACTGGCGTATCTGACACGATGAACCAGAAGTCAGGAAGTGTTAGCGTATGTGATGTCTTAAATGAACTAATTCTACCCCATCACATACTACACAGTCATGCGACACACAAGACTGGGAGAACGGTACAGTACCAGTCATTCGTGGAAACGTTTCGCGAACCAGTGGCTTCCTGAGTCCAGTACAGAGAAGAATGGTTGAAGATCAGTAGGAATTTGAGGTAATCAGTCAGCCTGGAGTCGATCTAATTAGTTCATCCATCTTGATAAGAATACAGTATATGCGTGAAGTTGCTTATATTCTGTATACTGATGAGATCCGTACACCCCCCTCACCTGGGAAGTTACCGCCGGGTCATCATCTGGAAAAAAACCCGGCCGGGACATATACTGGTGAATCGTTCATGATGAGGTCCCCATTGTTATTAAAGAACCCAATTTCTGCGTATATAAGTACCGTAAATGATTTTAAATCGCCATTTTCAGCACAGTTAAACAGAATAAAGGCAGCTTCGTCATTTCTGAAGTGTTAGCAAGAATTCTCCTCAAAACAATAAACCCTACCTTCACGCAGCTACTACTGTTACTACCAGTAATAGTACAACTAAAAGTCTACTACCAGAACTACTACTACTACTACTTTTACATCTTACTGTAATATCTATATCTATCTATATATATATATATATATATATATATATATATTATATATATATATATATATATTTATATATATATATATATATATATATATAATATATATATATATATATATATATATATATATATAAATATATATATCTCTGTGTCCATGTATTGTTTCTAACAGCACGTTGCCACAATAAAATATCGCATTGTTTGAAAACCAGTATTTACCGACGTGCTTTCTAAACCTTAATTTTTCTAATATTAATTCGTTATTTCTAGGTCTTACTTGATTTGACAGCCTCAGTACTTTATTTAAATCGCCTTTGTTTATGCCCATCTTCCTTTTATGTACTTCAGTGATGTCCCCTTGACATCGAATCAAGTGAGAACCCGGTGAAGGGTTAAAAATGGACGTAGGCAAGTACTGGAACAATCTGAAAGTAGTGTATCAGAAGCTAAAACTTTGGGTAGCTTAAAGAAGAAATTAGATAAATATATGAATGAGAGGTGCATGGTTTCATTATTACCTCAAGTATTGTCTCAAATTCTTGGATAACTTTTGGAAAATGATAGCACACGCAGTTTCTCACCTCGCTAGCTGCTATGGCTCGCGGAGACATTACGCTGCCAATCGCGTAGCGTAGTTTTTTTTTTTAATCACAATAGTGAGTTTAAATTTTGTTTTTTATTTGTTTATATAATTTAACATAACTGATCATAGCCAAATAAGAAAAGGTAAAAAACTGGATTCATGGGATTTTCTAAACTGAAACTGAGCATATAATAATGAAACAAACGTTATAAACTCCTGGGATGGGTAATCCTAGGAATCGAAACTGTGTTCTTCATAACCCCAGTCAGATATCGTACCTACGAGCCACAACTCTACAGAGAAAGACAAGCAACGTTTATCTCAATTTATTCCACTTTCCATTACCCAAGGATACCACGAAATATCCGTGAAATTGCCCCAGATGCATCTGGCTATGAGTGAATCAGAGGAAATATATTGTCCACTACCAGTTTAGTGTTGTGGCTGAGAGCTTAGCTTCTATATTAAATTGTTCGGGATGGTGGGTCGTGTTCGGGTCCGGAAACGACCTGTGACCTTTCAACATATACGTGGTACGTAATTGGACTGCTATTCGTTGGAGGCCCCGAGTTATCGTTTACTTCACAGATAATATACAAACAAAAAGGGTGCAAATTACGGGAGTACTAACTCGGGACCTTATATGAGTGAAACGCCCTGTTTATAATTTCTCTTCACCAGGCGCTTGTCTTCTCCAGGCGCTGTATAAACACGAAGGTGTTATACAGCGCCTGGAGAAGAGACAGGAACAGGTTAGATCCATGGAAGAGATGGTTTTCTCAAACTGCTGGGATCACTAACCCGTCACCAGCCTCAAGGCATCCCTTCCTCCTACGATAGAGAGTCTTTGCCATTATGGTGGCATTATATTCCTGACATAATATTTCTGACTTTTCACCTGTCTAGGTGTCAACAGATATCACCTTCACTTCCTGGTTTAAGCTGGAGAACAAAACTAGTATGAAAGGTGACTATAAGACATAAACACTGGTTTTACACTGAGATGTGACCAAGAATAAATAAGTGTATTAGGGAGCCTCCATTAGGTCACTTTCATGACTTAATGAAATCAAAAGCACACACAATAAATGTGAAATCGAGATAAAAAGTAAATCCACTTACGAAAAATATTGCGTTTAACGCGATTTAGACTGAAATGATAATTACTTAAATTTCTACGAAATTGCACGGATTATAATTTTTCAATATTTGCAGAATTATTTAAGCCGCGTTAATGATTATTAAAGACTAAATGTAAATCGGTATATTTTAAATTCCCTGGAATCGTATGAAACAGAACTGAGGTATTAATAAAAATACATAGTTTTGCTTTCTAAAGTGTTCTTTCAAAGCAAATTTATTGAAATTTTAATTTCTTCCTCGTTGTTACTCTACATTGTTGTTTATTATCAATTTGTGCGCGTGTGCTGTTCTATAGTTTTTTTTTAAGAGGTAACACCTGTAGTACTGACTGGGGACCCACAGCCTCGGGGAAGAGAATAAACATGCTCAGGGAAAAATCTAGAAATCCTAAATGTTCCTCCCTGGAGATGTTCGAGTATTTTCTTCCCCTACCACCCCGTATGTGCCAAGGTTTTGAATGATATTCAAAAATAGTTTTGGAAAGAGAACAACGTGCATGACGTAATAGAGCCTATATCTCGAATATTTCATCCAGCTCCCCTGTGGTGGCTCGTGTTGTATCGGATATATGCATCCGCATCCGCAGAACATCCGCACAATTTCTTACATCCGCATTGTGCTGCAAACATATATCCGTATATGCATCCGCATCCGCAAAATAAGTAAAATAAAACATCCTCATAAACATCCGCATCCATGGATATCTAAATTTTCATATCCGATACATCTCTAGTGTGTATAGGATGTTGCAGGCATTTCCACTCTGAATCACAACACCGAGTCTCTGGAGGTCCTTGATTTCCATAATTATATTGTCCACCAACTTTAGAAACCTAAGTGTGTCCATGCTTGATGCTCCGAGGGTCTGCGAACCTACTGTATATGGACGAAGTTATATCGTGGTGCCATCCCACTGTATTTGATGATCTTCTGGATCTCCTTGAAACTGAGGAGACTACTCCCTACAACATAAGAATTTCAGAGGTGGGTGCTGCGCCATGCAGTCCGCTTACTGTTTTCCTAGGGTAGCATGTGACTCCTTCCTGGCTCTTATGGCTACCATCGGGATTCATTACTTAAGGTTCTCCTGTCAGGTAACGAACTATGGCGAGACTTCGCTCAGTGCCATGCATATACTGTAATGCAATAATCTCAAACGAGCGACACATGATGGAAAATAAGAGCAAGGGGAGTTGCAATCAACACATCAGGAGCTTGCAATGAAGCAAATTTATTCTTTTCTCTGAGGGATGAGGGTCCCCAGGACAGTTCTAGAGGTGATATACTATATATATATATATATATATTATATATATATATATATATATATATATATATATATATATATATTTATATATATATATATTATATATATATATATATATATATATATATATATATATATATATATATATATATATAATATATATATATATATATATATATATTATATATATATATATATATATATATATATATATATATATAATGCAATAAGATCACAGTAAACAGGTGATTTCAAAATATGAAAACAACCACTCTGAAAGAATAGAGAAATTCCAAGCGCTTTCGTGACTACTCACATTATCAAGGAACTATGAAAGTGAAGCATCCAAGAAAGCTATATAAGGGGTCGGCCAGCACCTCACTATCAGATCCCACAACGGTTAAACACGTGACGCGCGGCGAGCCAACTTGGATAGGTCCTTTGCAAAACTCACCCCCAAGCTATTTATTTGTCCAGTGTATTATTAAATTCTTCCCAAATTCTATTAATTATAAATGGATCTAATTTATACAAACCAAAGGAAATATTCATATTATTGTCAAAACTGCTTTTTATGAAACAAGATTCAATTATATTCCTGTCGACCATGGACTTGCTTGATACTACTTTCTCAACTTTTTGAAAATCAATTGGATGGTTAAAATCTCTTACATGAATAAATAGAGCATTGGAATCTTGTCCAGTTCTAATGCTATATTTATGTTGTTTTAATCTTAGTTCGAGATTTTTACCAGTTTGACCGTAATAAACTTTATCGCAAATTTTACAAGGAATCTTATAGACACATCCATCAGCATTTTGGGGGGAATTCTTAATCAAAAGTTTTTTTACTGTATCAAGATTTTTGAATACAACTTTAATATTAAAAGTCTTAAGAAGAGAAGGCATATCAACCAAGTTTTCGTGGTAAGGGAGAACCAACATATTTTAGTTGAATAAGGCTGGTTGCCCTTTTTTGGATTATAAAAAGTGTTCCTAGCAACTTTAAAAGATTTATCAATTACATTTCTTGGGTATTATAATCATTACCTATTTCATAAATTTTGGATATTTCCTCATCTATGAACTCAGGACTACAAATTCGTAAAGCTCTCAAAAACATTGATGAGAAAACAGACAGTTTGACTCTATCTTGATGCGAGGAATAATAGTGGACATAGGAACAGTTATTTGTAGGTTTTCTGTAAATTTTAAATTTGAATTCATTATTACCCTTAATAATTAAAACATCTAGAAAAGGCAATGAGTTATTTTCTTCAAACTCAACAGTAAAGTTTATAGAATGGGCTAAGCTATTTAATTTCCAAGAAATGGTGTATATCTACATTTTTGGGCATAAGACACAAAATATCATCAACATATCTGAACCATTTAGCTCTATTAGGGAGGATTGTGTTAAGCAACCTTGTTTCAAAAAATTCCATGTATAGGTTACTAAGAACAGGTGAAAGAGGATTTCCCATTCCCATACCAAACTTCTGAGTGTAAAACTTATCATTAAATACAAATTTTGCATCAACAATGCAAAGTTTAATAAGTTTAATGATAGGAACTGGCAATGGTAAATCATAGTTAACGAGTTCTTCAGATAAGAAACTTAATAAATCATCAACAGAACTTTCGTAAACAAGGAAGTAACATCAAAACTAACCATGTTAAAATCATTTAAGTCAGTCAAGGAGCTTAATTTATCAACCAACCCTATTGTTGGCAAAATTTCTAACTTTAATGTTAAAAACAACATAGACTTGGTTGATAAATTAAGCTCCTTGACTGACTTAAATGATTTTAACATGGTTAGTTTTGATGTTACTTCTTGTTTACGAAAGTTCCTGTTGATGATTTATTAAGTTTCTTATCTGAAGAACTCGTTAACTATGATTTACCATTGCCAGTTCCTACTATCATTAAACTTATTAAAACTTTGCATTGTTGATGCAAAATTTGTATTTAATGATAAGTTTTACACTCAGAAGTTTGGTATGGCAATGGGAAATCCTTTTTCACCTGTTCTTAGTAACCTATACATGAAATTTTTTTGAAACAAGGTTGCTTAACACAATCCTCCCTAATAGAGCTAAATGGTTCAGATATGTTGATGATATTTTGTGTCTTATGCCCAAAAATGTAGATATACACCATTTTCTTGGAAAATTAAATAGCTTAGCCCATTCTATAAACTTTACTGTTGAGTTTTGAAGAAAATAACTCATGCCTTTTCTAGATGTTTTAATTATTAAGGGTAATAATGAATCAAATTTAAAATTTACAGAAAACCTACAATAACTGTTCCTATGTCCACTATTATTCCTCGCATCAAGATAGAGTCAAACTGTCTGTTTTCTCATCAATGTTTTTTGAGAGCTTTACGAATTTGTAGTCCTGAGTTCATAGATGAGGAAATATCCAAAATTTATGAAATAGGTAATGATTTAAAATACCAAGAAATGTAATTGATAAATCTTTTAAAGTTGCAGGAACACTTTTTATAATCCAAAAAAGGGCAACCAGCCTTATTCAACTAAAAATATGTTGGTTCTCTCTTACCATGAAAAATTGGTTGATATGCCTTCTCTTCTTAAGACTTTTAATATTAAAGTTGTATTCAAAATCTTGATACAGTAAAAAAACTTTTGATTAAGAACTCCCCCCAAAATGCTGATGCATGTGTCTATAAGATTCCTTGTAAAATTTGCGATAAAGTTTATTACGGTCAAACTGGTAAAAATCTCGAACTAAGATTAAAACAACATAAATATAGCATTAGAACTGGACAAGATTCCAATGCTCTATTATTCATGTAAGAGATTTTAACCATCCAATTGATTTTCAAAAAGTTGAGAAAGTAGTATCAAGCAAGTCCATGGTCGACAGGAATATAATTGAATCTTGTTTCATAAAAAGCAGTTTTGACAAT